>QRFJ01000618.1:31665-346788 GCA_006176705.1 Cocos nucifera
CCCCCCCCCCCCATTTTTTGCATCTTTCCTTCCCAACGTCTTCCATTGCTGAGGGAATCTTTCTACCTATTTTTTTGTTCTTTGCACGCAAAAACAAACATCTTTATTGGATAATATCCTAAATAAAAATTGAATCCATTTACCATATGCTGAGGGAATAATTTTTATATTTTTATTTGTATGATGATATGATTATATAATTTTTAGATATTTTTTTTAGGATATTGTATAATTTTTAGGTATTTTTTTGAAACTTTGAATATAAATTTTGTATCTCAAAATCGGATCCAAATATCTAGGATCCATTCAGACGAGGTCACTATGATAATTCTCTAGAATGAGGTTCTCATAAGAAAGAACACAGCTTCGAGCTTAGATGGCGGCAGCTTAATTTTGATAATTTTTGGAGGAGAGATGGCGGTAGATGGAGTGACAGAGGATCGCGAGGAGGATGATACAGGTCCAAGATGAAGAATCCTAGCAAGATCAGATGCTATTGATGCAACAAGTTGGAGCATCATATCAGAGATTGTCCGTAGCTCAGAAATCGGATGAGGGCTACTGTGGTGATGGCCAGTAGCAATATAGGAGGCAGTGATGATGTCCTTCTGATTACTGATGAGATATCTACTTCTTTCTTCTAGTAGATTATGAATTCTACTTATTTTTATTATATATATTACAGAAAAAAGCTGTTTGACTTCCTGAAGACTAGTGAGGGTACTATGTTCCTGTCAGATGGATCGAGCTATGAGATCAAGGGCAGCGGGATGATGAGCATGAAGCTCCATGATAGAACAATAAAGAAGTTGGGTGAGGTCCGATACATACTCAGTTTTAAGAAGATTCTAATTTCACTAAGCAGACCAGATTCAATCGATTTCAGATAAAAAGCTGATGGAGGAATCCTAAAGATCATGCACGATAGTAGAATGGTAATAAGAGGAAGAAAGTATAAAGGACACTATCTTATATCGAGGAGCCCAGTGTAAGGTAGAGCTTTAGGTAGAGGTAGATCGGATATGAGATGTGAGACTCGAGAAGTGACGTTATAGAGTGAAGTTTCTATTACCGTAGGAGGCTATCTTGAGAAGATTTCAGGTCAGAATAATCACAGCCATCAACAAAAGTAGGATCAAGCGACCTAGCTCGATTTCCATATTTATCCAACCATGAGACAGCAGACGTGCCTCAGGGTGTAGGGGCGAGATGGATCACAGGCTCTCAAAGATAGGTGGAGACTAAATATCAAGTCAAGGTGGAGATTTTTGAAAAAATAATTCAAGATTCAGTCCATAATAAGCCCAAAACGAGGTCTAAGATGATAAATGGAGTCTAATGAGCTTAAGAACAGCCCAAATAAAATTCAGATGGAGAAGTTATGCTTGAAAGAAGATCAAAATAGGATAGCCGACCCTTGGGCCCGTCAGAGGAGCCTACAGGTGTTACTGGTTGATGGCGGCGCAGCCCAGATCGGTAGCACATGGCAGTGCTCGACCAGTCATGCGTTGGGCTAGCTAGGCATGTGAGCGTGCACGAGCCTAGCGGGCACATCGAGTTGTGTCATGTGGTCCATGCTGATCGGACCATTTCCCACAGCAATTCACATGGTCCATATGGATCACTAGGCATTTCTTGGTGGTTTCCCATGGATTGTGTCACGATCAAACGGCTCAGACCCAAGCCGATCACGATCCAATGGTCCGGGCATGATTCGAGCTGATATGGGACTGCTTGTACATGATCCAACGGCCCAAAAGGGAGCCGATCATAATCGGACGGTCCAAAATTGATCTCGAATGTTTTTGAAACTGAATTTCTTATTGAAATACTATTTTTGAGTTTTTGGAGTCTATAGAACTTTGATTGATGAACCGTTTATTATGTTGAAAAGTCGGTAACATTCTGGAGGTGCTGAGAGACTTCTTGAGAGATTGCAGAGAGCTTTTGTAAAAATTTTAAGACTTCTTATTGAGAGACTCTTGTATAAGGATTGAGTGGTAAATTTTTCTTATATTATTTGATTTTTCTTTCTCTCATAGTTTAGAGCTATCAACGGATTAGGTCTAGATTTAAGATCCATGGATATTTATCCAATGGATCTGAGTCTGGTACTAGTATTGAACCCATTTATCCGAATCCAGATCCAGACCTGATAAAGTGTGATATAAATGGATAGGATCTGAATATTTAGTATTCAGATCCGATAGACCTAAGATCCGAATTATATATATAACATAATATAATAATATTATATATATATATTAAAAATATTTTTAGCCATTCGATCAGAGATCCAATGGTCTAAAATCTTCCAAGAAAAAAAGCCCTAATCTATTAGATCCCTCTCTCCCTCTCGCAGTCTCCCTCTCTCCCTCTCTGTCTCTCGACCTGCAGTACCTCTCCCTCCCCTCCTCTCCATCGTGAGATATGCTCGTCGATGGGCCGTGGCCGGACCCCAACTTCAGCATCTCGCCCACGCCCCCTCCCCTCTCTCCCTCTCTCAGTCTCTCGACCGATGGTGGCTCTTGACCCTCTCCCTCCCCTCCTCCCCGCCTCTCTCTCTCTCCATCATGAGATCTGCTCGCCAGGTGGCCAGATCCCAAATTCGGCATCTCTCCCATGCCCCCTTCCTCTGCGGCCTCTCCAATGCCATCCCCATCCCGCATCCAAATCGATGGGCCGTCTTCTCTTCCCTTCCCAAATCCCTCTCCCACCGTCGTCTCGCTCTCATTCCCCGTGCATTGCCACGAAAGAACATGGATTTGGCGTGGGAACCCTTTTCGTCTGGCCAAGATTCATTCTTGGACTCGAATCCCCCCCAAGGCTTCGATCTTTTGCAAGAAATTAGCAAGGAGGCATCTAGAGAGGAGCCCGAGGTTGTCTTGGAGGGTGGGATGGTCGGAGATAGAGAAGAATTGGAATCTGATCGGTAGGTGGTGGAGAAGAAGGAGACAAGGAATAGATTGCTGTTGGTGGCATTCTTGTTTGCGGTGATGGCGTCATTGAGGAGGGTTTTCGATGCTGTGATGATGTCGGAGTCGCTGAGCTAGTGGCTATTCTAGCAGCAAGAAAAAAGGTTGGAAGGTCTCATTGCGGAAGCTGATGCAAATCCTGGAGATGTCGCGAAGCAAAGTGCGCTCCTTGCGGAACTCAATAAGCACAAGTTCGGTCCTTCCAAAGCCCCCCTCCCCCGCCCCCAATTTTTTGCATCTTTCCTTCCCAACGTCTTCCATTGCTGAGAAAATTTTTCTACCTATTTTTTGGTTCTTTGCATGCAAAAATAAACATCTTTATTGGATAATATCCTAAATAAAAATTGAATCCTTTTACCATATGTTGAGGGAATAATTTTTATATTTTTATTTGTATGATGACATGATTGTATAATTTTTAGATATTTTTTTAGGTTATTGTATAATTTTTAGATATTTTTTTGAAACTTTGAATATGAGTTTTGAATCTCGAAATCGGATCCGAATATCCAGGATCCATTCGCATCCGGATCTGGTACTTCAAGATCAGACGCATCGAATATTTGAGTTTGGGTTTGGTACTAGTAACTAAGATCCGATCTGGGTCTGATATTCAGGTTCCGATCCAAACATGATCAATTGATAGGTCTGTTAAAGTTAAGCTTGCACGTCCCATGGAGGTAGATCTTGATCTAATCAACGTATACTTAATTATGTACTCTCTTAGCTTGTATTCTTCTTTCTTTCTTTTATGGTATCCACACGTGATTGAGTGCAATGCAAGTGGCATCGAGAAGATCTTATGGTTGTGGTATCCTGGTCAGATTTTCATAATAATCGATATCAGAGTAAGTTGATACCCCAATAATTGGTATCAGAGTAAGTTGATACTATAATAATTAGTATCAGAGCCAGATGATATCAACGCATGTGGTTGCCCAGATCATGACAGTATTGATCAAGATCAAAGAAGATGGAGAAGACAAGCACAATCAAGATGGAGATCAATCGGTTTGATGGAAAAAAATAATTTTTTCTTATGGTAAGCAAGGATGAAAAACATGCTCATCCAACATGATTTAATTGATGCTTTCTTGAATGAAAAAGAGCCAGACACCATAGAAGAAAGGACCTGAGAGCGGCTACAAATGCAGATGGTGAGTACCATCTGCATATATCTGGTGGATGTGGTGGTGATCCATGTACTTGGCAAGATTTTTTTGATGGTACTATGGTCGAAGCTCAAAATATTGTACATGGTAAAGTTCCTCACCAACATTCTCTTTCTTTGAAGGTAGTTCTACCAACTGTGGATAATCGAGGGATAGAGCGTGTAGGAGCATCTCAACCATTTTTAGAAGATTCTCATCGATCTTCCTAGTGTAGGTGAGAAGGTTGAGGAGAAGACTTAGGCATTGGTCTTGCTAGCATCGCTTTCTCTTTCATATGAGTTCTTGATGATTACTCTTCTAGCAGAAAAAAGCACCATCAAAATGGATGAGGTTACTGCAGTAATTTTTCAGAACGAGGTTCTCAAGAGAAAGAACCCAGCTTTGAACATAGATGATGGCAACTCAGCTTTAATGGTTTCTAGAGGAGAGGTGGCAGTAGACGAAGCGGTAGAAGATCGTGAGGAGGACGATCTAAGTTTAAGATGAGAGATCCTAGCAAGATCAGATGCTACCGATACAAAGAGTTGAGGCATCATGTTAGAAATTGCCCGTAGCTCATAAATCGGATGAGAGCTACTATGGCGATGGCCAGTAGCAATACAGAAGATAGTAATGATGTCCTTCTGATTATTAATGAGATATCTACTTCTTTCTTTTAGTGGATTATGGATTCTACTTGTTCCCATCATGTATGTTGTAGAGAAAAGCTATTTGACTCCTTGGAGATCAATAAGGATATTATGTTCCTGCTAGATGGATCGAGCTGTGAGATCAAAGATAGCGGAATAGTCAGCATGAAGTTCCATGATGGAATAATGAAGAAGTTGGATGAGGTCCAATATATACCCAACTTTAAGAAGAATCTAATTTCATTGAGCAGACTAGATTCGATTAGCTTTAGATGAAAAGCTGATGAAGAAATTCTGAAGATCATGTGCAGCAGTAGGATAGTGATAAGAGAAAAAAAGTATGGAGGATACTATCTCATATCGGAGAGTCCAGTATGAGGTGGAGTTCGAGATGGAGGTGGATAGGGCACGAGACTCGGGAGAACAAGAAGCGATGTCGCTGAGTGAAGTTTCTCTTACCGCAAGAGGCTATCCCGAGTAAGTCTCAGATCAAGAGGATTACAGTCATTGATAGAGGTAGGATCGAGCGGCCTGGGTCAACTTTCATGTTTGTCCATCCTTAAGACAGTAGGCGTGTCCCAAGGCATGAGGATGAGATAAATCACAGGCTTAGAGAGATAGGTGAAGATCGAATATCGAGTCAAGATGAAGATTGTTGAGAAAAATTCCTTAAGATTCAGTCTATAATAGATCCAAAACAAGGTCCAGGATGACAAATAGAGTCCAATGAGCCCAAAAATAGCCCAAACAAATTTCAGACAAAGAAGTTATGCATGAAAGAAGATTGAAATAGGATAGCCAGCCCTCGAGTCCATCGAAGGGGTCCACAAGCAGCGTGACCCAGATCGACAATGCGTGGTGGCGCGAGTGCCCCAGCATGGGCGCACATAGGCCCAATAGGCACACCGAACTATGTCACATGGTCCGAGCTATGCACGTGGAACAAACCATTTTCCACAGCAATTCACATGGTCCACATGGACCACCAGGCATTTCTTGGTAGTTTTCTGCAGATCATGTCATGATCGGATAGCTCAAACGTGAGCCAATTGCGATCCAATAGTCTAAACATGATCCGAGCAAATCTGGGACTGCTTGTCATGATTCGATAGTTCAGGAGGGAGCCGATCATGATCAGATGGTCCAAAATTGATCTCAGATATTTTTGGGACTGGTTTTTCTATTAGAATACTATTTTTGAGTTTTTGAAGTCTATATAATTCTGATTGATAAACCGTTTATTACGTCGAAAAGCTGATAATGTTTTAGAGATACTGAGATACTTCTTGAGATATTTTAGAGAGTTTTTATAAAAATTTTGGAGCTTCTAATTGAGTGACTCTTATATAAGGATTGAGTGGTAAGTTTTTCTTATATTATTTGGTTTTTCTTTCTCTTATAGTGAAGCTTGCATGCCTCATGGAGGTAAACCTTGATTCAATCTATGTATACTTGATTGTGTGCTCTCTCATCTTGTATTTTCTTTTTTTCTTTAGTGGTATCTACATGCGATCGAGTGCAATGCAAGTGGTATTGAGAAGGTCTTATGATTGTAGTGTCCTAGCTAGACTTCCACAATAATTTATATCAGAGTGAGTTGATATCCCAATAATTGGTATCAAAGCAAATTGATACCATAACAATTGGTATCAAAACAAATTGATACCATAACAGTGGTAAGCATGGTGTCAATGATATCAGGTTTCTTCATGAGCTGGGGATGATTGAATCCACTCTAGTGGCCCTCATCTTTATCTACATCGTCGATATGATTCTATCGTTTCTTCTTATTTGTGTTGACGCACTTGGTGCTTTCTCACTAGAAGTGGTTAGATAGTGGTAGCTGGTCTGGTCGGAGGACTGCTTCTTCTTCTTACCCCATTCCTTGATGGACCTACTACTTTGTAGTGTGAGATCTATCGGTATAACTCCACATATTATTTTGTTACTCAATTACTAAAGAGTGAATTGTGACCAGCTCAAGAGCCTCACTTCACCTCACTCATGTATAATTCATGCATCATCATCAAATAACCATGATCACTCATGCCCATCATGTTTAATCACAATTTTCCCCAAGGGAATTGGTGGTGCCTCACTTTTGGTTTCAATTGCTCTAGATAACTTTACCATGGTAAATGAACATGTTTAAGAGATATTCTACCCTATCTCGGTTGTTCGAGTGCCTCCATGTAGGAATCCTACCACGTTCAAATAGGTTAGATGAGTTTTAGGTGTATGGTTGCAGCTAGCCATCCATCCATGGCTAGTGTGCTGAGATTTCAGCATATGAATCCCACATGGCTAACGATACTTTATATTATTTGTCATCTTTTAAGCCTACCACTTCGCTGCCATTATCTCTTTCTATGGGTGTAGAGATAGTTTTGTTCAGGGCTTGTGGTGGTGGTGACTTTAGGGGTGGCATTGGTGGTAGGTTTGGTAGCGATGATGATAATGATCATGGTGGCAGTGGTGGGCATGGTGGAGGCTAGATTTGGAGCTAGTGAGTGTAGGCGGAGGTGCTGGTGGTGGTATAGGAGATGGTGGGGGTTTTAAAGATGGTGGTGGTTGAGAAAAATAAGAAGCACAAACTTAACCACAATAGAAGAAAAGGAGTTTAGGATTATATTTTTTACATTAGCTTTTTCATGCCACATAAACATCCATTAAATATTACATAATAGCACATGACCATTTCTGTCGCAACCATCAGATGGAAAGAATGGCCCAAAAAAATTTGTAATATTTAAAAGTTAGATAATTTGATTGCAACGAATTAAAGTTCAGGATAAAAATGAAAATCTCTAAAAGTTTGGATTTTTGATATAATTAAGTCTATTTTTTTAAATCATTTAATTCTGATAAGAGCATGATGTTATCGTTAAGATACCGTATTTATCAGTTTAATTCTGACTTCTTAAAATAATTAAAAATAGATAATAAGTAGTGAGTCAGATCAAATCCATAGAGAAGGCAGTGTTTTGATTTTGAAATCTTTGAATTAAAATTTTTTTTAAAAAATCAAAGTTAAAAAATAAAATTTTAAATTATATTGAATAATAAAAATTTAAAAAGTATAAAAATAAAATTTGGATACTAACATCTACTACCTAAATCTTAGCATCTACTTGTAATAAAATAAAGAGCAATAATTAAAGTACAGAAATTAAATTATAATAAAAATAAAGAGCATAAATTTAAAGAGCATAAAAATAAATTTTGTATTAATTTAAAAATTCATAATTTAAATATATAAAATTTAAAAAATTAAAAAAATTAAAAAATAGCTGATCTTGATCTTGGATCGACATCGATGTTGAGATGGTGTAGAAGCTAGCTCTTCTTTGCAGCACGGTTGTCTTGAAGTAGCTTCTAACCCAAGCATGGCTTTAACCTTTATCAAACTTCTTCTCATGACCGAAGATAATTGATTCTGGAGGCTTGGAGTCCTTTAAATAGATGTAGGACGACTGGAGATCTTCTTTATAGGCAATATGGGACTATAGAGGAGTTTCATCGACAAAATATAAAGAAATCCTGATAAAAATTAAATTAAAATAGCTCCTAGATGCATTTTATTGAGTTCTGTGAAATCTAGCCATTAAATTTGGATCAAACGATCCCAAAATCATGAAAAACGGAGGTATAATAGTCCAGATCAGGTCGGATTTGATTCTGACCGTTGGATCATGCCTTGATGGAGCAAATCTGGCCGTCGGATCTTGTTCTAAGTGTTTTAATCAAGTCGGGAGCTTTATGGACCGTTGGATTGAGTTTTAGAGCACTGTTGGCCATCAGATCACGATCAGGGAGAGTTGGAAAAATCGATTCAAAACTGAAAACGACCTCCACCGTTGAATCTGGACCGGCATCAATCTGGACCATAGGATGGCATAATTCCTGTAGCTATGGACCACATAGATCAACCGCACCACAAACCGCAATCAATCAGTGTATGGCAAGTTCTATAAATTTATCATTTTGCCCCTGTATGTCGTGATAAATTTTCTGTAGACCCTTTTAGCGGTCTTGGTCCACTATGTGGTAGCGTATGATTGGACATCTTTTGCTGAGCTGGCGATCCATGCCTGATTTCATGGACCAATGAGTGGATTCTGTGGTTGAGTCGACTTGGACAGTGTATCGACTTGGCTTGGCTTGATGAACCGGCTGAGTCATTTTTTTAAAAAAATTCATATCTTATTTATTTTAGCTCTGATTTACTCCAAACTTATTTTATTATGATTAAAAAATTAAGCTCTTTTTATTAATAATAATTTTTTTATTTTTTTAATTATTTTTTAATTAATTTTTTAATTAATAAAAATATTAATTTCTTAAAAATATATAAAAATTGATTATTAATTCTTAAAAATAAATATAAATTAATTGATAAATTAATATTTTTATTGATAAATTTTTGATACTTATCACATCCTCCAACTTAAGCTTTGCTTGTTCTTGAGTAAAGAAAGAATTTAGTTTTAAATAACTTTTAACTTTAGAGTTTCGAATTTTACTAAAGTAGTTTTCAAAATAATCATTGATATTCAGTAAAGCATAAATGAGGCATGTCATTAGGATATTAGTATTTAATAATATAAAAATGAAGTAATGATCATCAAATTTTTTTAAATTTTTTCTAAATTATCTCTATCCTTATCGCTAAATTATCTAAACTTTCATATGGACAAGTGTATTGCTACTTCCACCCTTCTTTTATTAAATTTTTTATTCATATTGCCCATTTTTTGATGTGAATATCATTGCTTACTTAGGCAACAAAATTCGATTACTCAATGAAAAATTAATATATTATTATTATTATTATTATTATTTTAACATTGTACCACTATTGAGTATCTTAATCCCTTAAGCTTTCTATTGATTCATGTAGCGAGTCTTAGGCTAATGACTTTCAAATCAGTTAACTTTAAGACACTAGGTATAAAATACTCCTCGGACTTACTAGCTTGAATCAAACAGGTTACGAGTTAAGACTAACTTTACAACGAGCTTTTTTATTCTTTCCATCTTTTGATGCAAAACTCAATGCTTGCTTAGGCAAAGAGGTCCGATTACTCAATGAAAAGTATTAAAAAATTATTTTATTTTAATAGTATTTTTTTTAATATGAAGAAACATATGATTACCCTACATAAGCCCATAAAAAGTAGATTTTTTTTTATACTGATAGACAAAATTAGAAGTATTCAAAGAAAAATTATTATGTTCTAAACTTAACTTTTTATTGGATTTTCTTAATACTTGATCCCTCAATATCATATAAATTTTCTTATCTATGCATCATTTTTTTTAAAAAAAATATTTAGTTTAACTCAATTCTTAAGCATAATCAGATGTCTAAATACTAAATACTAACTTCTTTAAAGATTTTAATTTTTTATTATTCTCTTCCTATCCAACTTAATCGACATTATCCTCAATGAAAAAAAAAGATATAATAAAGAACAGAAAAGAATACACCTGACTTAATGTGTTCGTGATCCAGCACATGCCTTTTAAAATTTAACTCTCCCTCTAATTTTATTCAATATATCTTAAAAAAATAAACTAAAAAAAAATAGATGTAAGAAAACTAAATATTGAATTACCTCACAATAAGCACTAAGTCTACCATCTTCAGCCAGACATAAGGCAGCTTAACTATCCTGTATGAAATACTAGATTGATAAATTTCAATGATTTTGGATTATCAATCTCAGAAAGACAGTTTGTTATTTCTTTATTGATATATTCATTGTTAATTTTAGGAACAGAATTTGTGACCCCATTCTCAGTCCCATGTTTATTAAGAATTTTTCCTATTTATTCTTCTAAAATACTCAAGAATTGAGTTTTTGGATTAGAAGTTGAGTTTAATGCAATAGATATTGAAAGGGTATCTAAAGATGGCTTTAATTGTAAAGATAAATTAATATGATCTTGATTAAATAACTTTATTGATACTTCATTACATGTCTCTTAATTTTTGTAAGAAGAATCGACTTCTAGAAGCAAAGAAAACAAAATTTTAGGTTTATAGAACTCGAGTAAATCATCTATTCTCTTTTTTTCTTTATCTGATTCATTTAAACTGAAACCAGCATCAGTACTAGTTTCGAGCTCAGGTTCTTCTATGTGGTTAGCTTCAGTACTAATTTATTTCTTTTTTATTTTTATTTTGACTAGCATCAGTACTGACCTTTCTCACCTGATCTTGATATATGTCCATAAGAATCTTATAACTTTTAAGTTTAGAAATTATTTTGGCATTCTCTAATTGAGAATTCTTAGGTGGGATATTAGATTGATAATTAAATCCAAATGATTGGTGGACAATAGATGGATTATTTATAAGATTCGGTTGGTTCAGCAATTGATCTAGTTCTCTTCTCATGTTAGACTTAGCTGGTTATCCTATTTGTACTTCTAGCCTGATGATAGATTATTGTTGAGTCAGAATTAATTATTGAAGTTGATTAAATCTATCATCGACTAGATTGATTTATTGAGAAGGTGGGTATGATGACTGATTATAATATAATGGCTGAGTGGACTGATTAGGCTGATCACTATTATAGGCATAATTTTGATATTGGAGTTTATTTTGATAAACAGATAGAATTTGGGTTTGAGCCTGAGTCTATTGGAGTATTCAAGAAAAATTAAAATGGTTCCTCAAATCTAGATTATATGAATTTAAAAAAAAATCATTAATCAGCTTGGAGTAGTCTTATACAACTTGAACTTATTCTTGGATAAAAGATGAAAACTGTGCAGCCATGGGATATTCACTCACATGATGGATTGGACTAGCATAAATTAAATAAATCTTCTGATAATTAGAAGATGATGTGAATTGTGCAGGAGATTATTGATAGATTATTGATTTAAGGTTAGGAGTTAGTCTAATTTTTGGGCAAGAAGATTTACTTTATCTATCAAGTTCAAGTCAGTTTTAGGACTAGATTCTAGACATTTAAATTCATGGATCCCTATCCAGATTTGGTAGGAAGATAATGAAGCATAGTTGATTGAGTTTTCACTCAGAATTTCAAATAAGATATGGGCTCCATCCTCACTTTTGTTCATAAATGCACCTCCATAGGATGCATCTACCAATTATCTATATTGGTCTCCTAAACTCTCATAAAAAGCTTGAACTATTTGCTACTTAGACAAACCATGATGTGGGCATTTTCTAATAAGTTTCTTAAGTCTCTCTTATGACTCATGAATTTATTTTTTTGAAAGCTGAGCAAATCCAGTGATAGCTCATTTCATGTTGTTGATTTGATCTATGGGATAAATTTTTTTAAGAAATTTATTTTATAATTCAACTCAAGTTTTAATTGATCTTCCTATTATGCCAAGCTAGTACTTGGCTTTGTCTTTTAATAAAAATAAAATAAAATTAGCCTAAGGACATCCTCAGTTAAATTTTAGATTTTTACCATAGAGTAAATTTTTAAAAATTCATCTAGATTCTTATAAAAATCTTCATTGGTATTTTCATAGAAAGATGGAAGCATCTAGATTGTAGTCGACTTGATCTTATAGTGGATAGCATGGATATCAGATAACTGGATATAAGTCGATGGGTTATAGATAGAAGGAATAAAATATTTCTTCATCTTCTTAAGTGGTTCTCTGAAAATTTTAGCCATTTGACTATTGAGTTTAATACGATTTAGCCATTCAATTTTATGGTTGGGTTCAACTAGATCAGATAAAGTGATTTTCTACTGTATATGTATTAGTGCAATCCTAACATGTGGTTCAAAATTTTTAGATTTTTTTATTTATTTTATATTATTTTATTATTATTATTAATTTTTTTATATTTTTTAATTTTTATATTATTATTTTATTATTTAAATTTTTTAAAATTTTTTATTATTTATTATTTTTATTATTATATTATTTTTTAAAAAAAATTAATAACTTTTTTAATAATTTTATTATTTTATTATAATTTTATTTATTTTTATAATTTTTATAATTTTTATTTATTTTTATTTTTAATTATTTTTACTATTTTTAATTATTTTTATTATTTTTAATTTATTTTATTTTTTTTGAAAGAGAATAGGAGAAAAAGAGAAGAAAGAAAGAAGAGTTCTAAAAAAGAGGTCCTAAGAAGTCCTAGAGCTAAGAATAGAAAGAGAAATTATGATTTAGTTAGGTTTAATGTTGGTTAGCAATCAAGTTAGGCAAACAATCTTTACTAAGAATTATCCTGAATCTAGACAGCTCCTAACTGCCAAGATCACCTTCAAGTTCTTCAAATATAAGATCAACCAATCAACTAACTAGGTAAGTATAAGATCGATGGGAGTCCCTCCATTGCTTATCTTAGACATTAATTATGTTTGATCAGATAAGCTAACAGAACTAATTATAAATTATCTTTCTTCGGACCCAATCATCCCTGAACCATTTTTCTTAGACACCAGTCGAATTGACTAATCCTAATCCGATCCAATTTTTAGAGTTTCTTATTCTAATAAGCTCGAGTTCCTAGGGCCGATGTCTAATTGATTTTAATTTAAAGGCTTAGATCAATGCAGAATGCTGGTTGATTGTTTGTAGGCCAAGAAAGGATGATCAAATCCCCATCTTATGTTAATTACTTAGATTGTATCTTTAATTTAATTTAATATGAATATGCACAATCACTTTCAATAAAGGGTTCTATGCAACTAAATTAGATGCATGAAACTAATTGAACTTTAGAAGTTTATCTTATCTTCAGCGATCATCAAAAAAATAATAAAAAAAAATAAAGCTAACATGATACATGCTCTAAATAGTTAGAATTTCTAATCTTATCATGAAGCTTTTAATTAGGTTTAAGTAGATATTTTTTAAATTAATTTAAAAATAAAATAAATAATAATTTAAAAAAATCTAGGATTAGGATTGATCTCACCAAGCCAAATTGAAAGTTTTCCTCCTTGCCCTAACTTATTTGCTCTTTTTCTTTTTTTTTTACTTTTCTACAAAAAAAATAAAAAAAATTAGTAAGCAGTATTTACAAAAAAATTTAAAAAAATTATTTATAATTAATTTATAAAAAAATTAAAGAAATGAAAAGAAATAAATTTTCATTCCATCCTCGATAATGATGCCAAAAATTTGATGCATTTATCAAAATTATTTTTAATTTATTTAAAATAAATCAAAAAAATTAAAATAAAAATATAAAATAATTCCTAACAATAACGTCAAAAACTTTGATAAGAGCATGATGTTGTCGTTAAGACATCATGTTTATCAATTTAATTCTGACTTCTTAAAATAATTAAAAATAGATAGTAAGTAGTGAGTTGGGTCGAATCCATAGAGAAGGCAATATTTTAATTTTAAAATTTTTAATTTTTAGAAAAAAAAATTTTAAAAAAAAATCAAAGTCAAAAAATAAAATTTTAAATTATATTAAATAATAAAAATTTAAAGAGCATAAAAATAAAATTTGGATATTAAGATCTACTACCTAGATCTTAGTATCTACTTGTAATAAAATAAAGAGCAATAATTAAAATATAAAAATTAGATTATAATAAAAATAAAGAGCATGAATTTAAAGAGCATAAAAATAAATTTTACATTAATTTAAAAGTTCATAATTTAAATACATAAAATTTAAAAAAAAAATAAAAATAAAAAATAGTCGATCTTGATCTTGGATCGGCATCGGTATTGAGATGGTGTAGAAGCCAGCTCTTTTTCACAGCATCCATTGCCTTGAAGCAGCTTCTAACCCGAGCATGGCTCTAACCTTTACCAAACTCATTCCCATGATCGAAGATAATTAATTCTGGAGGCCTGGAGCCATTTAAATAGATGTAGGAGGACTGGAGATCTTCTTTATAGGCAATATGGGACTATAAAGGAGTTTGATCGGCAAAATATGAAGAAATCCTGATAAAAATCAGATTAAAATAGCTCATGGACGTGTTCTATTGAGTTCTGTGAAATCTAGCCATTAAATTTAGATCAAATGATTCCAAAATCATCAAAAATGGAGGTGTAATAGCCTAGATCAGGTCGGATTTGATTATGGCCATTCGATCGCATCTTGATGGAGCAAATCTGGCCATCGGTTCTTGTTCTGAGTGTTTTAATCAACTCGGGAGCTCTGTGGACCATTGGATCGAGTTTTGGAGCGCTGTCGGCCATCGGATCGTGATTAGGGAGAGCTGGGAAAATCGATTCAAAACTGGAAACGACCCCCACCGTTGGATCTGGACTGGCATCAATCTGGACCATAGGATGGTGCAATTTTTTTAGCTGTGGACCGCATAGATCGACCGCATCACAGACCGCAACCAATCAGCGAGCAGCAAGCCCTGTGAATTACCATTTTGTCTCTGTATGCCGTGATGAATTTCCTGTAGATCCTTTAACGATCTTGGTCCACCATGTGGTAATGTATGATTGGGCGTCTTTTGCTAAGCTGGCGGTCCACGCCTGATTTTGTGGACCAGCGAGCAGCTTCTGCGACTGAGCCGACTTGGACGGCGTGCCAGCTTAGCTTGATGAGTCGGCCGAGTCATTTTTCTTTTTTATTTTTTTTTAAATTCATATCTTGTCCATTTTAGCTCCGATTTGCTCCAAACTTATTTCATTACGATTA
The DNA here is from genome assembly GCA_006176705.1 of Cocos nucifera. NCBI lineage: Eukaryota > Viridiplantae > Streptophyta > Magnoliopsida > Arecales > Arecaceae > Cocos > Cocos nucifera. Next base: position 47,087 of record QRFJ01000618.1, read on the forward strand.
AAAAATTAAGCACTTTTTAGTGATAATAATATTTTATTTTTTTTATTTTTAATTAATTTTTAATTATTAAAAATATTAATTTCTTAAAAATATATAAAATTTAATTATTAATTCTTAAAAATAAATATAAATTAATTAATAAATTAATATTTTTATTGATAAATTTATGGTACTTATCAATTTTTTTACCACTTGATGCATAGGATATGGATTTTCAAATCGCAAGAGCTTTTTTAAGCATGCAGTTTATATTAGATCAAACCTAATAGCTTGGATCTTGAACGTAGGATCTCCATCAAATCAAGACTTGTTTGGATTTTAGTGGAAATTCATCCAAATATAACCAAGCCAAATTCTCTCTATGTAATATATCAAAATGATTTCCTTATAAGTTTATCCTATTTCCATCTCTGCAAAACGAAGCTCGCTTAACAATCAAGTGCTGCACCTTTGGAGCCTGCCTGTTAAGCTCCCTTTACAACAAAGAAATTGCAATCGCCTTTGGCAATTCATAAAGAAATATGCTCGATCACTTTATTTTCTTGTAAGTTTCCTCATCGCCAACACCGTCAGCACAAGAGGTTGCACCTCAATCTAGAAGACAAGCTTCCACTGATTTAGAAGACCATAAGAAGAGGGTGGTGAGTAAGGCATGCGAGAAACCTGCATTTACCACTCCTTCAATCACCTGGCTACCAACTTCAGAAACTAGAGACCACAATTATGCCAAATACTGAACTCTTCCCCGTGATTCAATTGATATCTTTGCTTCTCGCGCCACTTGAAGTAAGGATGGTAATGATAATCTGTTTAGCCCACTTAACTTACTTCAAATCATTATAGACCATGGCTAAGTTCGTATGTATATATATGTAGATTTTTGACCTGTTCGATTGGATCGATAGATTTTTGAGCTATCCTATATCCAACCCGGTCCGACCCAACTTGATCGTCGCTTCTACCTTAAAGCACTAATTCAAGGTGTCATATGCTGCATCTCATCTTGGGCTCCACACATTTGCTTGTGAAAAAAAATCACCAATACAAGGAGCCCCTTGTTTCGCGTATTTTGTAAGGCACGTGCAATGCAAATGACGCAAAAGAAATCAATATTTATGACCAGATGTGATGAAGAGGAGGATGGAGTTTTTGTCGTATGATTATGATCGACCTCATCAACTGATCTAGAAAGAAGGATGATGAGGATGATATATTTATAGACCTGCCTTTGGACTGATTTTTACCTCAGATTCCAAAATAGGTTAAGGATTCCAAGTCTGAGCGTGACCTGATAGATAATATTTTGGGCTAGGTTAAGCAAAAATCAGGCCAAGTTTACTTCACATCCCATTGAGGTTTCTTGGTTTTAGGCCAAGTTCTGATTTTGGGCTACCAATATTTTGTAAACATGAGTCTTCAAAGTTTTTATGTAGATTTTTTCGTTAACATTTTCTTGCAAAATCAATAATTCAGTGTAATTTTCATGCAAATTCATTGGTACTTCATCTAACTTGACCTTGTGATAGTCTTAAAGGTTGGTAAGTTGTAGTTAATTTTGATTTAGCACACAATTAGCAAGAAGTGGAGACAAAATTCTTTTTTATTAGTTCCACTAAAACCATCAAATCCTATTTCACTTTCAACAATTTAGACTCATTAGAAACTTGCTGTCCCGATCAATATTGATACAAACATATCATACCAAACTGATATGCGGTATGGAGGCATATCAACACTCATTATGATGAACCAAATATAATATCAAATGTACTGTATTATAATAGGATAATATGGGATTTTATATCAAGACTATAAATCTTGCATTAGACCTTGCTTACTTTTTCTTAAAAGTAGGACTCATTATTTATATTTTATTATTAATTTATAAAAGAACTGAATGGATGGATAGGTTTAAAGAGTAAATACATAAAATAGGGATTTATTTGAGAGGATTTTAGAACTAGTCCTTGCTCAAGAGCTTGTCTTGTAGTTGTTCAAAATGCTGCATGGTTCATTTTGCCCCCTCTAGGCTCGCTCATCAGTCCGTCGATAAAAGTAAACTATGGATAAGGTATATGCGAAAAAATAATAAAACCATAGGAACGATTAGCACCACAAACAAACAGGCTAAGAAGATGAAGGAAAGAAGAGTGGAGGGTCGAAGAAAAATAGAGGAACCTTAAAAAACCACAAAATCCTAAGAAGTTGCGAGAAGTTCTCTCACTAACTTTCTCTCTCTAAAAGCCATCGGTTCAGATGCTTTTTCTCTTCTTTTTTATATTTCACTCCTCCGGTCCTAAGAAACTTTTGTTACTGTTGTCCCCAAAAAATCTAGTCCTAGATTTGTTTCTAACTTTAAGCCGATTAGCCTTTGTAATACTTCCTATAAAATTACTATAAAAGTTTTGGCAAATCAGCCGTGGCCTATCTTAATTCTCCCTTTCCTTCTATTTAAGGTGCTTTTGCCTTTGGGTGTCAAATCACTCAAACTATTTTTTGTCTCTTCGGAGATTATGTATTTCCTTCACCATGCTTCTCGAACTAAAAGTCTTATTGGCCTTAAGCTTGATATGGAAAGAGCATTTGATCAAGTCAAATGGGATTTTCTTTTTAGAGTTCTACAGCATTTTGATTTCAACCCTAATTTTGTCCATTGGCTCAGAGTTTGTGTTACTCATCCATCTTTTGCCTTGCTCATCAATGGTGCACCAACTTTCTGGTTCACAACCTTAATAGGTTTGTATCAGGGGCAGCCATTGTCATCCTATCTTTTTATCTTGTGCTCTAACATGCTTTCTGCTATCCTTCAATTGGCTATAAATTATTAAGCTTTAAGAGCCTATCATCCTTGTTGCTTTGGGCCTTTAATTTCTCATATTTTTTTTACAAGAAAAATATTTTCTACACTACGGATGGTGTAGCTTTGCGGACACCACTTACGGTGATTCGCAAGCATGTAGGCTCGAACGAAAAAACTACACGAAGTTCCATAAAAAAAAATTTTTGCACTCGAGCCATATGCTTGCAAATCACCGCGGACGGTGTCCGCGAACCTACACCACCCGCGATATAGAAAGCATTTTTTCTTTTTGCAAATATCCACTTATTGGTCATTTGGGCCGCTATCTCTAATTGCCTTTGTCTTAGTGTAGAAAGCATTTTCCTTTTTTGCAAATAACCACTTGTTGGTCACTTGGGCCGCTATCTCTAATTGCCTTTGTCTTAACCTTTTTGTTGATTTATATTATGAAATTCCAGGTCAATCGATAAATGTTGATAAATCTTATATTATCTTTAGTCCTTCTATGGAGCCTAACATCAAACATCAAATAGTCTGTCTTTTGACATCCTCTTAAAATATGATCCTAGGATTTATTTGGGTGTCCCTGTCTGTCTCCCAATTGAAGTTTCTTGATTTCATTCATCTTCTACGTAGGATGGAGGATAAAATTCAAAGTTGGCACTGGAAGACTCTTTTCTTTACGAGAAGAGCAACTTTGCTGCATTTTGGTTATATTCGGCATATAGCTTTTAGGATAGCTTTAGCTTATTTAAGCTACTTAATATTTGATGAGGATAGTTTATGGTTTATAAGCTAGTTTTTATTGACAACTTCCTCATCCAAGAGTTCAAAATCAACAGTTAGCTATGTATTTTTTATTTCTAAATTTATCCTTTATTTTTTTCTAAAATTACTCACTTACTTAACGTTTAAGCTTCCTTCTTTCTCCTTTATTCTTTAAAATCTATCTAAAAAAATCATGCTATGAACAACTATACATTCCATTAATTCTTAATTCAAACTTAAAAAATATCGCATGATTTTTATTTTTATTATTTTATAATTTTATTTATTTTATAATTTAGTAAAATTAATTTTTATTATATCTATTATATTTAATTAAATTGAATATTTGAAGTGATATTAAAAATAAATAAAATGAAGTTATGTCCTTTGGTGTCATTTTGCACATGATAGCTCATTAACATGGCTAATTTCTATTAAATATTTAATACTAATACAGCTACAGCTCATAGCTCAGACCACAGATATAGCTCAACATAGCTATAGCTATAGCTGCATACCAAACACAATCTCTATCTGATCCTCCTTCCCGATCTATACAATGGCCTCACTACGTACTCCTCCATCAATTTTATATAAGATTGATCGATATTTCTGAGCTTTTTTGTTGGGCCATTCACCTAATAGGCATTTTATTTTTTGGTCTACTATTTGTTCCCCCAAGTCTCAAGGTGGGTTGGGTTTCACTTCTCTACACTTAAGGCAGCAACTTCTTCTAAAGAAGTTAGCTACGCATGCGATCTTACATCCTAACTCACTTTGGAGCCAACTGGTTAGATCTAGATATGGATTTCGTGCTACCTAGTACCATTACATCCCCCTCATAAATAATACATTTCTACCCATGCTTCTTCTATTGTTTATCAATTTCAATGGGCCCTAACAAATGGTACTATACTCTTTGATCCTTGTATTTCTAATCTTCCTCTTCATGCTTGGCCCACACATGTGAATACAAACTTTGTTCTTCAGAATGTTTCGGTTGTTGCCAAATTGTAAGTGGAATATGCAAAGCCCTCGCACAAGTGTTCCCTATTTGATATGATGTCCATCATTAAGAATGTTCCCATTGCTCATGGGCCATACCTCATCGGCTATGCTGGAGTGCTATAAGTTCAATACATATTTCATTGAAAGATGTGGTTACGACATCTCATGTTCCTTCGGTGGCTTTTTTCTTGGCTATGGAGGCTCTTCCAGCAAGTGTCATAATGTTGGCTTGGAAATCTCTTTAGAAAAGATTTCCAGCAAAGGCTTACCTACTGCGGAAGAGCATCGTTCCAACTGATGCAGCTTCATGTGATATTTGTACTATCTATATCGAAGATTTTGACCATCTATTTCTCATGTGCTGGTGTCATGCCCTAACCCCAGCATCTAGATCGAGCACGTGATGGCCACACACTCCTTAGGACAAGGCTTTAAAGAATATGTAAGACCCATCTTTCTATTATTACATAATCACATCAATCCAAGTTAGGCGGCGATAAAAGTAAATTCACTAATTTTTATTCAACAGAAAGATAAATTCTCCCAGACTAATAAGAAATAGAACAAAGATCCATTAAAGGTCCAAAACAATTTTTATCAAATAACACCTAAAACTCGATGCTCTTCATTGATCAGTCCCAAGCTCCATAGGATCTTCTGGATCTAAAAGAATAGAAAAGTAAGGAAGTGAGTTTTGCGGACTCAGTAAGTTACTAATATTTCTAAGATATCAAGTATAATTATTATTTTTTTTTCAAATATAGCTATTGATAATAATAGATACAAATACCAATAAAATTTTAAATTTCGAAATAAGCCATGCATGTATGGTAATAAACAAAATCTTCTCTCAATCTTGGGTGACTATGGCCATAACTAACCCTGTGATAAGATCTAGAAGAGACTAGCCAACATCCGATCTATAGACGTGTATCAGTGATCAACTCTATTGGTTAGGCCCAAAAGAAAACTAGCTTAGATTCACTTGGCCATGATTAGTCCTATAATAGGGCAAAAAAATTAGTTTTAAAAATAAACACACAATGTATCAGTATATACCAGTGATCAGTCCCAACTGGCTAGGTCTAGAAGGACTAACTCTGCCAATAATTAGTTTCGATTGGATAGATCCAGAAGAAACTAGTTTCTGACGTATGGTCAACAATCAGTCCTGTTGGTTAGACCTATATCATAGTCTAACTAGAAATTTTTTTTCATAATCTCACTATAATAAAATAATTATACTTATTTTCATCATAATATCAAATCAAGTTTTTCACATCTCATTTCCAAAAGCAAGAAGCAATTTTTATTCAAAATTCATCCAAGAATAAGCATGAATAATATTATTTTTAAAAATCATGTAATATTAAAATAAAAAATCATCTCATTTCAAATTTGAAATCATGCTGAGATGACACCATATTTCATCCAATATTTTGAATTACTTTTCATGCATAAATACTTATTTTTAAACTTTTATAATTTATAACTATTTTAATAATTTTTATTTTATATATAAAATCTAATTTTAAAATACATGATTATGTATTAAAAACTCAAAGAAATTTATCGTTGATCAAATTCAAAATTTTTTATCTATGGTTCATAATTCAATCCATAAATTTGGTACTTTTCTAGTGACGAAGGCTTTAATGCAAGCAAATTACAACCTAATTAGCCTTTACTAGAGAAAAATTAGTGCAAAGAAAAAGAAAATCTCAATTTGGTACTGGTCTAGTTTAGGGTTTAGATTGATTCATAAGTCATATCTATATGGTTTAGATCGATCTAAACTAAGGTGAATTTGGGTTTGAATCATAGGATGAGTTCGAGAGGTTGAATATATCTTCCTCTTTTCTCTCTCTTCTCTTTCCTCTCTTTATTTCTTTCTCCTCTTTCTCTCTCATATCTTTCCTCTCTCCTTCTCCTTCTTCTCTTTCCTCTCTCCATCTCTCTCTTCTCTTTTTTTTCTATTTCTCTCTTCTCTGTCTTCTCTCAAGCCAAAACAGAGCTCTTTTGTGGCTTTTGAAAATCAAGGAAGGAAGGGGGTGGTGGCGCAACTGAAACAACCGCAAGGGAAGGAAAAGTGGTGATGCGATTGACCATAGCTAGGGATGGTGGTTTCGGCCATGCACGGAGAGCTGAGAAAGGGAAAAGAGGTGCTGCCCGTTGCTGCCATAGTGGTAACATCTCAAGCCAAAAGAAGGATCAGGGAGGGAGGAGGGTTTACGATGGTGGTGGCGATGGTAGCGGGTCATGAAGATGATGGAGAACTCCAAGGGGAAGAAACCAATCAAACTCGAAATAGAAAGAAAAATAATAGAGGAATTGATGGTTTTTGGAGAGAAATAGGATTTTGGGGGTGATGGTGCTTGGCTACAGTGGCTTGATGGTTATCGAAGGTGAGGAAGAAGAAGGATGAGGAGGCAAAAAGAATTTTTAATAAAGAAATCGACCGAAGGGGGGTTTAAATTGATGGCCGTGCAAGAGACAAGATCGGCCTAATGTCGACCATTCATCAGTTACATTGGCCCCAATGGCCACCTGCATTCTATCAGCCCATGATGCTCACATCAACCATCTTATCCCCCATAATAGGCGATCGGAGCAAATGATTGCGATTTCTCCTATTCTATTTTTTATTTTAAAATTTTTAAACTAAAGCTGGTAATACTTGCCGACCTTAGTCCAAAGTAGGCCCAATCAAGCCGGGCTTCGTAGCCTATTTCCTTCTTCTATTTGGATGCTTGTTTATAATGTCACTCAGCTTAACCTCCATTTTCCCTATTTGCCAGCTTTGATAACTTTGCTTACTAAGATCTTGGTTGAGAGTAGGATTATGGTGATTGTTATATATGTATTATGGCTACTTTGGTCTGCGAGAAATCAGAGAATTTTTGAACATCAACATCTTACCCCTCCTCATTTGCTTCACAATTTGTTATTTTTTTTGCAGGATTCTTCTTGTGTTCAGCTAGGGCTTCCTTCTCCAAGGTAATGGGGTAGCTTGTCTTCATCCTCGCCTTCTACTTCTTCCTTGGTTCCTGTTAGTGGCTTCCCCCATCCCTTGGAGTAGTTAAAGTCAATTTTGATGGCTCTATTTCTAGCAATCGCTCGATGGCAGCTTATATTATTCATGACGCTACTGGTCGCCCTCTCAAGACAGCAATGATTAGATTGAATTCAGTCTCAGTATCTTTTGTGAAACTTATAGGTGCTTAAGTTGATGTTCAGGTTGCAATAGGAATGCAATTGAGCTGAATCAAATTGAGTTACTAGAAGCTCGAGCTCGACTTAACTCAAAATACTTCAGCTCAAAATTCAGCTCGAGTTCGATCGAGTCTTAATATCACAAGCTCGAATTCGACTTGATAAACAATAGCAAAGCTCAAGATCGACTCAACTTGAATATGAACCGAGCCATACTCGAGCTCAAAATCCAGTCTTATCTTATTAATAATATATATTAATAAATATATTATAAATAATAATAATATTATTATATATATATATATATTCGAATGTACTCGTGAGCTTTTGAGCCGAATATCCTACTACTCAAGATTGATTCGAAAAGTTACTCAAGCTTGACTCGAACTCGATAATAATCGAGTCGAGTCGAGCTCGAACTTGAGTCGAGCTCAATTAGCTCGCGAGTAACTCGACTCATTTGTACCCCTAGGCTACGGTCTATTTACTCAATAAAGATCAAGTTCTCCTTGAAGGTGACTCCTCTATGGTTATCTCTTGGATTACTTCTCCCTCTTCATCTAAATGTGTAGGTCACCCTATACTCGATGACATAGTGCATTGAAAGCACTCCCTCTTAATCTGTACTGCTTCTCATGTTTTTCACTAGGTGAATTTGGTAGTTGATTGGCTTGCCCAACATGCTTCGGATTATGATGAATCTTTTGACCCTTTATCTTCAATACCTTTGGAGCTCCATGTCCTTTTGCAGGCCAATGCTATTGGCACCATTTATTTGCGTTGATTCACTATACATGGCTTCCCTCGTTCAGCTCTTTCTTTTTTTTTTTTTTTTACAATATCAACATACATCTTTCCAAGCTATACATGTCTTGTAACTAACAACTACTGCGACTTGTATCTTCAAAGCTTTTTTCTTACTTTTAGTGGATTCTTTATGCATTACAGCAGAATTAATTCATATTATACATTATACATAATAATTCATCTACACCTGTAACTTCTTTTTTAGTGGTTGCACTATATAGATTTTAGCTTTGGTTATTCTTGTATTTATTATATTCAGATTTTCAAATTACTTAGCTTCATATATGCAGAACTTATTAATATTCTTACTGCATTTGGATCAATATTTTCTCTATTCTTAGTATGCAACTTCATGCATCTTCCCACCGCTACAACACACTCACACATACCGGAAGTTTAATTTCATTATTTGTTTGTCCATCTTCTACACAATATGCAAAACCAATACTAGATATTCTGCTTCTTCTTTCCTTGTGGAAACTACAAGAGCCTAGTCCTTTTGACCACCTACGAATCTTCTCGGTTCTTCTTTTTATGTGTGCTTAAGTTTTTGCTTTACAACTAATTATATAGATTCAGCTTTTTTTTTTTAGTTTTCCAAGTGGTCCTTGTATATTTTTTATTTAGCTCCCACTTCTGTTTTTAATGTATAGCTTCCGGCTCCTTTTCTTACAAAAAAAAAGAAAAAAAAACCAATAAAATTAGACGGGTGTGATGCTCCCGATAAAGATGGGCGCCAGATCTGTGTTCGCTTGGAAACTTGGAAGGGGGGCAGAGCCCGAGCATTTACCTAGAGCGCACCAGGTCTTTCGCGAAAGACCTAAGCCGAACCTAGCTCGCCCACCTTTCACGTGCACCGCACGTGGTCCTACAAAGGGTCCCGGCCTAAACCCTCCCGAGGCTTCGCCCCCGTTCTGGAAAACGCTGGGCCGGTTGCGAGGGAGAGAGGCAAAAAGCGGCCTTGCTTCTTTCGTCGATTCCCTCGAGACGGGTGCTACGAGAACACCGGCGATGGAGAACGGCGGTCCGGTTACCGACATCCAGTCGGCGGCGGAGGCGGTCTCGGTCGAGGACGAGGCCTCGGTGGCGCCTCTCCACCAGGTCGAGTCCCTCTGCATGCGTTGCGGCGAGAATGTAATGCCTTCTCCATCCTTCTCAATTCTCTCTTTTTTTCTTTCCTTCTTCCCTCAGTTTACTAGAAAGAAAAAGAGGGATTTTTCGATCCCAGCTCCGTAAAGTTTTGAACTTTGGTCCGATATGCTTCGTTTTATTCTTCTTGTCTCCTGGTACAGGGCATAACCAGGTTCCTCCTAACGCGAATTCCTCACTTCAGGGAGGTAGGATTTCGCTACTTATTTTTTAAAAAAATCCTTTTTTTCAATGATTTTTATGTATTAAACAATGATATCTATCTGCGATTTGATTCTTTAAATTATCCAGATTGTTTTGATGGCGTTTGAATGCCCGCATTGCAACGAAAGGTATTAATCTTTTCTTTGATAGTCCAAATTTGAGGAAACTGTAGGAATAAGGATAAATTTAATGCATTTTGGGATGAAATCTTTTTGTTATCCTTTTTCCCTTTTTTCTTTTTTTTGATGTTTTGTTTGTGTTATTAGGAACAATGAAGTCCAATTTGCTGGTCAGCTGCAGCGCCGAGGATGTTGCTACCAGTTGGAGGTTCCACTGGGGAGTAGTGAGGTCTGCTATCATTGTACAAGCTCAGTTTCGGAGCAAGCTCTGATTTTCCCCATCTATTTACCTCAGTATTATTTTTTGCCATATACTTTTTTGCGTTACTTATCATTATATAGATTCATTGCAATATACGTAAGAAAATTTCTGAGGTGTTATCACTCTAAAACTTATCACCTTTACTCACCATCTTAATGTTATCTAAAAATGTTAGATAAGATTTTTAATTGTAAACTGTAACTATAAAAGTGGATTAGGAGCCTGCCTGGAGTGGTAAATTCTTCACCGTGAAATTGATTCCAGGGCTTGGTGTGTGGTAGTTGTTTCATGGCCTTTACTTTAGGCCTTAGTTTTTTCTTCTGAATGAAATTGCAATGGTTTACAATGGGTGAAAGTTTATCTTTGGGTCATATGAACATATAAAAGAAGAGAAGACTTAACTTTATTATTGAAGTACAAATTTATTGATCAACATGTGGGTGTGAATTTTTTCCCTACATATAAGGTCGGTAATGATTAGCTCTCTTGCTGCAACTGTTGCTTATAAAGTTGTAGTTGAATAAGTTCCTTGCAATTGGTCAAGGCTTTTCTTTACAAAATTATTAAAAAAAAAAAATACACCTGGCTATTACACCACTGTAGTGCACTTGGTACCTCTTAATTTGTCGATTCAGAACCTCTTTATTTTTGCCATTTGAATTTGCATCCCATATGATGCACTTCCAATGCACTATATTCTGTTTTCATGCAGTTTAGATTTATAGGATGTTTCTGAGTTCCTATTTTAAATCTCCCAACTTTATCTGTGAGCTTCTTTGGGTCAGCACCCTTTTGAAACATCACAGCTATGTAATGCTGTTGAGCTTTTCTTTGAATGACTTCACTCTCTTCATGTGTTCTTCTCTATTCTTTTAATTTTGAAAGGAAGATAGTTTGTCTATTATATGCAGGGCCAACTTCCAAAATTCCTTTGTTCTCTTTTTTATTTTAAAATGACTCATCTACCTTTGTTGAGTCATAAGCAATTAGGAAGTATCACCACATGCTTTCTCATTCGTAGCTCCAAAACCTTGTCGTCTGGGCAACTTACTGTAACCACTGCCACACTCTATACCTTTCTTGGGGAATAAGCACTGTAAAAATTAGCTGCCTTAATTAATCTTTTCTCAAATTTAGATATTATTACTTTGCTTGTGTTGGAAATTGCATTGAAAAATCTTACGAAAATATGCATGCATTTAATGAACTGCACACTTACTGTGCATTGTTGTGTATCCATCTGCCATTTATGCTTCCTATTAATGCTGGATAGCATATTAATTTCTCAAATTGAATTTTTCCTCTGTCTACTCCTGTTACTCACTCCAGTTGATAAATTGAAGTTAATTGTAAGCCTTTTCAAATCCATCAATGCCATAATGTACAAGTCTGATTCATACAGATGGTATCACTGTCTGCTGCATAAATACACTAACCATGCTTTAAATGTTATCTGGGTATTCTGAAAGGTTAAAATGTTTTGTGGAGTGAGGAACTGACAAGACATCTTCTTTCTACAGGTACTTAATCGACAAGTGGTGAAATCTGATTCTGCAACTATTAAGGTACATTTTTTTACACTTAGTCACCATTCTACATTTGATTGAAGCTGGTCCGGTGGATTAAGTTAGTAGAGTACTGGATCGGCTCTGGTTGCAATTGTTAGTATGTCAGATGTTGCAGTCTGTGCTTCGCCAGGAATTCATATGATTTGTTGTTTCTATAGCATTACCACCCTAAATACATGTTGCTTTTGCATAAAGTGGAATTTAAATGTTATGATGTTTCTTTAGGTTTATATGGTAGTGCCACTCTTTAGACCTATTTAAAAGTTGATTTATTACCTGCCTTTATAAACCCTGGTTTCTTAATTTGAAAACGTTCATGCACCTAAGTTTATGCGATTGACTTGTCATGAAACTTCTCTGTTGTTTATTTTGCAGATTCCAGAATTGGATTTTGAGATTCCTCCAGAAGCTCAACGTGGAACACTTTCTACGGTAACTTCTTTTCCTTTATGTTAGAAGTTTCTGAACATGGTTGTGCTCGTTCCTTTTCTTCGAATGACAGTCCTCTGCATAACATGTTTGATGAACATGGTTGATTGAGTTTGACAGTTCTTTCTCAGCCATTTTACTTTCACCTAGTCATGCTTAAATATATTATATGGTTATAGGTACAATAAGCGAACCATGCAATATCAAAAATGAAAGATGAAATCAAAGTTTATATAACTATATGTTGGGATAAGAATAACCAAGAGTTGCTACAAAAATTTGTATGTTTCATTGTTCTTACGAATTTTGTGCTTCTTGAAACTGAGGGTTGACATTGTAATGGAACAAAGTTTTTGACAGTACCTTAAGCCAGTTTTTAGTACTCAAGGAATTATGGGATTCCATTATGTGGTTAGCAGATCCTTTCTCATTCAGTGATCCCTGAAGTGTTGTGTCTTCTTCTTATGCTCTTTGGAACTAGAATGTTTGGTTTGGAACTTCAAAAATCAAAATATGCGATTGTTATTTGATTGAAGAATTAATTATCTTCAATCATTGCTTTTCTTTGGTTTTTCCTTTTTTATCCTTTTATATTTTCATTTCTAGGTTTTGAGTTTGTCCTTTCCTTGATCTCTGTTTCTTCACTATTGTAATCCTCAGACGCACTTGGTTTTCTTGATGAATATGCCTACTTGTGCTTCAAATTCTTCTCTTTGATTATACACAATATGATTTGTCTATGATGCATTTTGAGAAATGCTATTTGATTACTGACATCTGTGAAGTATGGCCTATGTATCAATGTAATACCTATGTGGAATATACCCAATCAAAGAACTTCATTGCAAAAACAGTTTGGTTTTCTAAAAGATGGTTGCCTGGTAAATCAGAAGAGAGCTCATTTGGAGTATTACTGTGGTTCTGTTCATATTCTGCTTGACTGGGTCTGAGAGGCCAATTTTTGAATTCAATGGAGTTTAGAAGGTTGCATCGTTATTGGAGTGATTGTGTCTAAACATTGAGTGATAGTTTCAGTTATGATCACCTTACCCAATGTCTTGGAGGTCGAAGTCTGGTAAGAAATATCTGAAGGTTTGAAGCGATTACATTTTAAAAATCAGATGATATATTTTTAAAATTTTTTAGTCACTTGATCTGAAAGCTTACATCCTGTCTGTTAATTATTTTGCATCTGCTTATTGAGTGCTGATTTTCTATGCAGTCACGAACTTGTGGGACTTGTTCTAGCCTATCCAAAAACTGGGCTCTATAAACCATAATCAGTATATTTGGAGTTCATCTTTGTATTTATAAAATAAGGGTGTCCTTGTCCTAGTGCATGAGGCTTCCACAATTGTGGGGTCTGAGGAGGATTGGATGTATGCAACCTTAGTGTTGACATTCAGATCAAAATAGAGTAACCTTACCATTGTACCAAGCAAGGCTCGCGATGCTGGAATCGGACTTTGTGCTGGTTGGTTGGCAGTATGGTTTGGTACATCTTGTACCGTTTTGTATCGGGCTTGAACCAACATGGCAAAGCAGAGAAAAGGGAGAACTGGAGAGAGATAAAGAGAGAGAGAGGGAGGGAGAAAGAGGAATGGAAGGATGGGGATCGGGCGGAGATGCCAACGGTGGCCGTCGGAGGGCTGCAGAGTTTTCTGGAGGGTGGGATCTTCCTTCCCGCCCTCCATCGGGGGTCGAAATAAAGGCGATTTTTTTTTTTTTAAATCACGATCCACATTGAAGCCGGTTGGTGGATCATGATTTAAAAAAAAAAAAAAAAATCACGATCGAAATAGGGGCGATTGCCTCTATTTTGACCTAATGGGGGTAGGGAGGAAGATCCCACCCTCCGAGAGCCTCTGCGGCTCGTTAGCGACCACCGCCGGCATCCTTGTCCAATCTGCCTCCTTCCGTACCTCTTTCTCCCTCTCTCTTTCTCTCTATCTTTCTCTTTGTCTCTCTCTATTTTCCTCTCTATAGAAGAGGGTGGAGCTCCGGATGCCTTGGTGGCCCTCCAGTGGCCTTAGTGGGCCTCCAACAGCCTCTCTGCCCTTTCCTTTCCTTCCCTCCCCACCTCTTTCTCTTTTCCTCTCTTTTCTTTTTCCTCCTCACTGGTGTACCATTTTTTACATCGGAACTGTGCCGGTTTCTGGTATGGTTCAGCACGCCCTTCAGCAAATGTTGGCGCAACACACACCCATCTTTGTGTTTGTCATTTCAAATTTTTAGAGTCCTCAAATACTATATATGAGCAGTCTACATATGAACATTTAATTATGAATTACAGTCTAATGAATTTTGTATTATGAAATGATACAGATTCTATGGGCAATATGAGTTCATGATGGTTGGTAGAAAAAGTATAATTTGCTGCATTAATTCTTCCACTTGGTGCTCCATTTTATATTCCTTTATCCATGTCACCATGTCTGTGACTTAAGTGATTATCAATCATAAACCCTTGTTATCCTCTTTTTTAAATTTGAGCCAATCATAATTCCAGAGGCCCTTTCTGTAAACAAGAAGTTATGAGCATAATAACCTTGTGTCACTAAATATATGTTATTCTTTTAAAACTTAACCATTGGCTGCTGCTGTATAGGTTATGAAAAGGATTTCAAAAGATCTAGTGAGTTGCAAGATTGAAGACATGCAACTTTTTGTAATGGATTTTGATGTAGTGTCTAAAATCAAGGCAAGATACCTGAAGAGGAATGACCTTATTTGACAGCAGAAAGAAAAATTGGGTGAATTCTTAGTGATGTTATTATTCATATATTAGTTAAGAATGACTTGATTAGAGCTTAAATCAAATGATGTCTCCAAGATGTGAAGGGACAAAGTGAGCCTTAAAGGAGTATCTTGGAACTGGGAGATGGAAACTCCTATATAGAATTCGCAGAGTAACTACTGCCATTGTGATTTCTCCATTGTTGCTACCAAAAGTTTGACCTGTGTAACATGAGATGCAAGTGAGTTGTTTACATTCTAACACTGTAAAAGCAGGAAGGTTCCCAATTCTCCAATTCCCATAACAGCCCTTATTAGATTTTTTCTTTAATGTCCCCGCTCTTAGCCTTGGCACGCACTTTCTAATCGTGGGTCTTTTATTAAGATTCCTCACCAATCTTCCTGCCCAATGATGCTAATCGCTCCTAAAAAATCTCTCTTGTAAAAAATATTTAGCTTTAACATTCAACAACCCACAACCTCATGCTCACAATAAAAACCTCTTTTTCAAAAATTAATAATTAATTCATTTTGTAAAATTAGAATTTAGTTAAATTGTCCTATATCTGAAATCTTTAGCTGCCTTGGGCATTATAAGTAGTATATACATGTTCTCCTTGGTCCCTATGGAGGGGAGGAACTTGTTACTACAATAAAAATAAGATTGCATGTTGAAGCAGTAATTGGAAACATTTAGGTATTACCTGGGCCTTTATATTAGCAATGACTTTGATGTTGCTCCCATCTTCACAAGCTTAAGCTTCTGACTGGTACTTTCAGACAATATATTCTTTCTGTATTAATAGGATGAAAGAGGTCATATATTTTGTGTGGAGTGAATTTTTAAGTAGCAATTTTCAAACTAGGTTATTGTATCATATTTTATTTATAATCTTTAGGACATCATGTTTTCATAAGTGGGATATGAAGTTCCTGTGGCCTTGCAGGGCATCATATTAGACTTTACCGCATAATAACAAACCTACTTTGCGAAACCGAAATTTTAACAGTACTTTTTGAAGTTCCAATTGCTGATTGGGAAAGTCTTTTATTATTTCAATCGATTGAACTGGAACCTCACTATTTTATTTGTGATGACTTGAAGTATACTTGTTTTCTTTCTAAATAACCACCACTATCAATCTACACAAAGTCGAGTTGATAATATTCAAGTTGTAGAACTGTTATCTTAACATTAGCAAAAAACAGTTTTGATGAGTGTATGCTTTTTCCCATTTTCTGGAGGACATGGTAGATAATATAAAACTTGGTAATTTTTAACTATCCAGATACATTTGAAAACAATTTCACTTTGACAGATTCTTTTATAACCCAAAGCAAGGTTGAAGTATCAAAAACTAAAAAAATCATGTGTGTGTGTGTGTAAGAGAGAGAGAGGGAGAGAGAGAGAGAGAGAGAGAGAGAGAGAGAGAGAGAGAGATGTTTGGGACTTGGGACTATTAGAAGGGTGATGCAGGAAAGTTCAGGGGTTCAGAAGGGAGAAATAGACCATTTATGTTAAAGCATCTGTGCTTTGATTATGTGCTACCAGGTGGGTTATGCATGCAATAAATGTGATAATTGGTCACTTAGATTTAGCTAGTAGCTACTAGTTTACTAAAGTATATAAAGTAATTTATGAACGTGCTGTTGGCTCGATATTGTTCAATTCTGATGAGGTAGGAGCAAGATTTATAATGATGTTTCTGACCATGCTACAAATGATTTTAACTTACGATCCTGTGGGATTTATCTAAATTTTCTGGGCTTTTAAAGGGTCCTTTAAATGATTATGAGTTTTGTAAAGTCATAGAAGGTTTCTCTGAGCATGAAACTGCTGGCAGAGTGGTATATTGTGATGCTTCACAAATTTTGAGTCAGAATGCTACAATCTACCACCTGCCTTGTTGTTTACTCGGATGTTGTCCATTAATTTCTGACTTAAAGAAAATGGTGTTTACACATAAGGGGAAACTTCAAATATAAACTTCCCTTAATATGTAGATCCTCAAATAATCAAATATTACAAAGATGTGGATGTGCCTATTTTGTTTTGTTGGCTATGTAACACTTTTTTTTTCATATTCATTTTCGGATCCTTCTTTACCAGTCTTACCATTGTCAACTACTAGGTAGAAGGGATACTTCTGCGAGCTGTGGATGAATTACAAGCCCTTCAGGACGAACGTAAGGTGCATTAAGGAACTCGTGATTTTTGCTTGTGGTTAACCTGCTTTGCTTTTATCAAAACATGAAGTCTTTAAGATGATTTTGCAGAAGCTGGATCCTGCAACAGCTGAAGCTATAGATCAGTTCTTGATAAAACTGAAATCCCTTGCATCAGGAAATGCAGCTTTTACTTTCATACTTGATGATCCTGCTGGAAACAGTTTTATTGAGAACCCGTAAGAATATTCTTCTAACATTGCTACCTGAAGCATAAATTGTATATTTTTTAAATGCTTAATGTGCTTATGTTCCATTCATGATCAAGTAACTTCCATGGCATTCATAGAAAGCATCTAATAGATGTTTGGAAGTAACTTCATTTGGTTGCTTCTCATTCTGCTGTACTTTATATGCATGGGACTTTCTATAAGCACATACTATGTGGATTTTGGCATCAACTAATAAGCTGACTCGGTTATGAGAAGTTATTGAGTCTGGGTGAACAATGGATCCAGTAAGCTTACAAGTTCTGTTTGGTTTTAGCATGACTACATGAGTGACCTGATCTCTTCTTACTTTTGGTAACCTAATAGAAAAGTTTCATTTTAGGAGTTCCACTGTTGTTTTTGTCAGTAATTTAAAAACATTAGTTTACTGAACTAACTTTTTTGTTTATGTCATTTTAATGGAAAAATTAGTGTTGATAAAATCTGACTCATGATTTGGATCTCATGTTTGGATCAGAGTCAGTCAGGAACATGGTATCTAGATTCATATGATGAATTACATCATCCATTGGATCATAAGATTTGACTATATGGCTTTTAAATTACTTGTCCCTAATAAGTTTTAAGTAGTAAAGATTAGCAAGCTTGTTATTGGATTTCATGAACTAAAAGTTAGGAGGCAAGTTTTTCGTATTTTTACAGCTATATGTTAAAATTTTATCCTTATTTTCTTTTCAATTATTCTAATTGAAACTGAATAACCAAAGACACTGTTTGTTTCACAAGATATGCTATATACAGGCTTATGTTGGACTACCTATTTGTATGCCTTTTATCTTTATTCATCAACTATAGATTTAACTCATGTTTCAATTCTTAAACTTCTTTTATGTTTTAACAAATTTTGAATATGTCAAAGGAAAAGTCTTGCAATTTGCAATGTAATCCATGATCTGATATGATCTTACCCATTCTATGATTTGACTCGATCCTGATCTTGACAAATTGAGCGTAATTGAAAATTCAAACCTTGTGCATAGTCAGTTATGGTCCGATAGTGCGTCCATTTGATTCATCTTCATTCCAAACTGCTTCGACATTTTTGGTCAATGATTTGGTGTTATCCATCTCCACCTCTCTTCTCCCAAGCAGCAAAGACCATCTTGTTCCAGTTGGTGGGATTAAGAATTGAATCTAATCCAGTCTCATACAGTGTTACCTTATCTAATCCTTTCCCAGATCAAATCAATACTTTCAAGCTCTGTCTCCATCTCAGGTTACCAAACAATGATCATTTGTTACTTGAAGAAGGGGATGTCCCTTGGCCTCAGGCATCCAATCTTCCTTTTTTTTCTCTTGATTATAATCTAGCCATATTCTTGAAGATAAAAGACAATGATGGATTATGTATGCATATATCGCTGATGTGTTATTGTGTACTAGTGCTAAAAAATGAGTATTATTTGTTCATTTAGTTTCAAGAGATAGTTTGTGCTATGCGGAAAATGGGGAGCCACATGCAGCAGATTTTAGAATTGTAGTAATTTCTGGTCATTCATTTGTTTGAACTCTCGGTTGGTGACGTGCATGGAATATAAGCTGTTCATTATTTAGTGTCTGGCATTTATTACTAAATAATTTCTTGTTGTTCGCTTGTTTGAGTTTTCTGTTGGTGAGGTGCGTGAGATATAAGCTATTCCTTATTTAGTCTCTGACATTTAATACTGCTTATTGGATGGCCAGTTCGTTTGACTCCGTTGATATCTTTTGCATGGACAGATATGCGCCATCTTCAGATCCATTGTTGTCTACTAGGTTCTATGAAAGAACATGCGAGCAACAGGCTGCATTGGGTTTCCTTGCTGAACCAGCTGCAACTGAAGTGCCCAACAGACAGGTTAATAGAGATGCTTCAACCGAGGAAAATAATCCTGCACTGGATGGAATCGAAAGGGTTCCCCATGGGTCAGTTGGAGCTGTTGCTGGTCGCCATGCTATTTCTCAGGGTAATACTGAGGAAGTTGCTGCAGCCTTATGTAGGTATTCTGCACCAGAAGAGGTAAGATTATGCTACTGGGTAGATGTAGAATTTATACTTTTTATTCTGTGTCATGTATGCCTTTCCTCATTGCCCATTCTGCACAGGTTGACACTTTGCCATCAACATGTGGAGCTTGTGGGACTGCATGTGTCACTCGGTTTTATGCTACCAGTATCCTTTTTTAGCTGCTTTATCATCAGTATTGCTATACCCCCATGTTTCATCTACCTGATTTATCCATGCATTTGTCCATCGGTAATCAAGCATTGAATATAATGAACATTAAATACAAATCGAGCACTACTTACAGCCCTCATGGATCATGAATGAGTTTAGAAGCTAGTCTCTGAACGTTTAGAGAAAAAAGGAAGGCAAATAAAGAAAAACTAACTGACCTAATTGCTATGTGAATTTGACCTCCTGCATTTAATATTGCATCGTAGTGATATAATTTTGATGAGGCTTTGTTGCGCCTTAATCACATGAAGAAATTCCATATTTTCGAGACGTGATTGTTATGGCGACTGCTTGTGATCTGTGTGGTTATCGTAGCTCAGAGGTTTGTTATACCCTAGATCCCATTGTAACTAATCGGTTCACTGAATTTTTTCCACAAGTTGTTATTGTCATATCATGTAAGTACAGTATGTGATGTTGTAATATCACTCACTGTTCTTAAATTTGCATTTCGTGTTATAAACAGTTGAAACCTGGTGGTGAAATTCCTAAAAAAGGAAAGAAGATCACAGTATATGTGTGGAATGTGCAAGATCTTAGCCGCGACGTGATAAAGGTAGGTTTCTTTCTTGCTAGGTTTGGCTATTGAACATTGTGTCCATCACTTGAAAATTTTAGCATTTTAACTGAACCCTGTCTGCCTTAGACCAGAATTGCAGTGTTGGTAGACCTTGCCCTTGGTACTAATTTAACTCGGCATACTTACTGATTTCTTTTTGCATCATTGGAACAATATCTTGATCATAAAGGAATGGTTTAATTATAATCAGATGGCCTGACAAGCACTTCATCATTGAAAACAAGCTAAGTGTCAAGGTGTGATCGAACTCATAGCTCCTTTTAGCATGGAAAGTGAACCCTGTATATTTAAGTCCAGAGCTAATTAAATCCTCAAGTTTTTTTCTCCCCCTTTTATTTTTGGTTTGTTGGGAGAGGGGGGGGGGTGCAAACTAGCTGGTCTGCAGGGGTGTTGACCACACATTTGGGCAAGCCAAAGAAAAGTCCCATTAACCAGGGCAACTCCAAATGTCTAGAAGTGGATTGTTTGGGATTCTGCAGGATCAGCGATTCTTTCAAGATGATGATGTGGGGGTCATGCTCTATTCAAACAGAAGATAACTAGAAGTGGTCCATAGCCTGCTTGCGCAGAAAGCTTCCTCCACTCTTTTGCAGCAGCCTTTGAGACAGCAGGGAGGAATATGGATAGCAACTGCAAGTAAACTCGGTCATCATACGAGTGGAACAGTATGTTGATGGTGAACAACATGGTTAGATTAGATTTCATAAGATGATAAGGCAAACACTTAAGATAGGAGGGATTCAATTTATAGCTTAGGTAGAGGGGCTTCTTCAATTGCTATCCTGATGTAAAACAAAAAGAAAACAAAGAAAGAAGAAATAAAAATTGAAAAATTAATGTAAAATAAAAAGAAAATAAAGAAAGAAGAAACAAAAATTGAAAAGAAAAATTCAAAAGAAAAACAAAGATTCAAAAATTTCAAGGGTTCAATTGATTAATCATTTAATTCTGTTTTTTTCCATACAGGTGGGGCTTTTAAATAGAGAAACAAAAA
Organism: Cocos nucifera; assembly: GCA_006176705.1. Classification (NCBI taxonomy): domain Eukaryota; kingdom Viridiplantae; phylum Streptophyta; class Magnoliopsida; order Arecales; family Arecaceae; genus Cocos; species Cocos nucifera. The sequence goes on from QRFJ01000618.1 coordinate 68,398, forward strand.
AACAACTTAACAGGACTCTAACAACTAAGTTGAAATCTAATAGAACTCTTCTTACTAAGTCTTAACAAAATTAAAAGACTCAATAAAATAAAATAACCTAAATAGACATACATAATAAAATTCCTAAAAATAAATTAGAGTTAGGATTTAATGACGCTTTCTTCTGAAATACGTGCGCAATCTCTAATCTCTAATTTCTATCACTCTGGTGAAGAATTGATGTAAGCTTCTAAAATCTCTAAATCAATGCATCGTAAATCTTCTTCAAGGATTCAAGTAGCGTCTGAGTCTGGACGATCATGCCATTTAATTAAGAATTGATGAAATCCTCCTCCATCAGCAGTAGAAACAATCTCGTCTGTGATAATACATTCAATTTGATCTGATGAAGAGGAAGGGAAAGACAGGGAAGTTATTTTTTTTTTGATTGATCGCGATGGAAAAGAGAGAGACAGCGGGAAGTAAAGGACGGGAGGATGATGCTGATTTCTTCAAGCCGAAAGAGATGAATCACTGTGAAGGGGAAAGAAGACGCAGTTGCACGGCAGAAAGAGAAAAAAGGAATCACCGTCAAGTCGGAAAGAAGACAGAGATCGAGACCGTGAAGTTCTGATACCAAATTGATGTAAAACAAAAAAAAAAAGAAATAAAAATTGAAAAATTGATGTAAAATAAAAAGAAAACAAAGAAAGAAGAAACAAAAATTCAAAAGAAAAATTCAAAAGAAAAACAATATTTAAAGTCTGAAATTTCAGGATTTCAATTGATCAATCATTCAAGTCAGTTTTTCTCCACATAGGTGGAGCTTTTAAATAGAGAAACAAAAAAAACAACCTAACAAGACTCTAACAGCTGATTTGAAATCTAATAGAACTTTTCTTACTAAGTTCTAACAAAATTAAAAGACCTAATAAAATAAAATAACCTAAATAGATCCATAAAATTAAATCCCTAAAAATAAATTAGGGTTAGGATTTAACGGTGCTTCCTCCTAGAATACGTGCGCAATTCCTAATTCCTATCACATCCGGAATCAATAAACCTTGCTAAATCTGAGAGTCCATACATATCAAAACAGAATAAAATACATGGCTAAACTTACGGTCCTTTTTTTTTTTGGCTCCTTTGCGGTATATCAAAACAACAAATTTGGCATTTTACATTTTTCAAATGTTTACAATAAACTTTTACCTGGCTGTCTATTTTCATATTTTGCACAATATGGGCATAAATTTAATAATGGTGAAAATTTCATAGAATGACAGGATTTTCACATCAGAAATGGTTTGGCTATATAAACCATAAATGAGTTCAGCAATGGTGAACTTGCAGGATTTCAGAAAACATCCATTTTCATATGGCCATCTTTAGCTCATCCACAAGGGCTTCTAATATGACAATAAAACAAATTCCTGAGTTGTTTATCCCAGCTGTCTAGATTTCCTGCTGTTTTGTTGCTTGGTTGCTTGCTTGCTATCCTTAATCATATCCATGTTGTCCAGGCTTGGTAAAGAGAAAAAGGTGCTGCTTGGGGAGATAAGGTAGTATCAACCGAAGTGGTGATTCCTAGAGTTAATTATAGCAGAAGGATAGGTTAAACATCAGGAGAGTAGGCATTAACTGTTCATGGAAGAATGCTTTAGCAAAAAGCAAGGTCCCTCCTTTGGAATGACAACATAAGACTCCACTGTCTATTGCATATGTTGATTGACTGGAAGTAGCGTAATGAGCATGATTGGGATATGACTTGATGTTTCATACTGTTTACAAGTTACTTGCAGGTTGCACTGATTAAGCTCATATTTGCAGGTGGTGTTGTACGAAATTATACAGTTATAAAGTGAGAATAATGAGTTTACACTTTATGGAAATTTTTCATGTTTAGTATTCATCAAGATGCATGATGATAGTCTTGCCTTTTTGGTTTAAAAATCCTTTTTTCCTGAAAATGTTGTTAATTTATTCAAATGCATCGATATCTTCCATTTGTCTAGCAAATTTAAATTTATTTCCTAATCAGCATTTGCATTGTTCTTTTCCAGTCAGATACTGCGAGTGTGAAGGTTCCTGAACTTGACTTGGAGCTTGCAAGTGGCACATTAGGTGGAATTGTTACAACCGTTGAAGGTTTGATTACTAAAATTAGCGAAAGTAAGTTTTACCAGTTCTCCTTCAAAAGCACATTGTTCTTTGGTTGTCAATAGATTAATGCCACATCTTTTTTTGCAAACACTAAATGATAACAACTCTTTATTTCTCATTTAGTGCCTTGGTAGATTTTGTCAATATGGTGTTGTTATAACTATTTTATGTTGATAATTTCATCTTAATAATATTGGGTGCTATTTATACATTTTCTTTTAATGGTGTTCTTGATGAATTGTTTGGATATGTTCAATTACTTTGTCACATAACATGGTCTCGTCAAGTTATTTGTAGAGGTTGATAAATGATTCAAGTGTTGCTTGCAGGTCTTGAGAGGGTACATGGGTTTACCTTGGGTGATAGCACGGAAGAGTGGAAAAGGAAAAAGTTTCAGGATTTTAAGTCAAGGCTAATTAAGGTATGCTATATCCCCTGGTGCTTTGTGATCCAATGGCAAAAACTGGTATAATTATATTGTTATTACTTTTCTTACAAAACCTATGAACTCTTTGCAAGACACACCTTGACAAGATAATAGCATGTCGAAATATATATTTCCAACAAACATTTCTCGAGGAAAATTCTAAAATACTGGCCAACTTTGGCTCCCTCAAAACTAAGAAGCTTGTAAAATACTTCCAGGAAGCTCTGTGATGTAAAGCCACCAACAAAATGAAGAATAAAATAAAATAAAATAAAGAAGAAAAGAAAAAAATTGAAAAAAAAAAATAAGAATCAAAGCCTAGATTTCAGAGATTCAATTAATCAATCATTCAAGTCTATTTTTCTCCACACAGATGGAGTCTTTAAATAGAAAAATAAAAAGCAACTTAACAGAACTCTAATAACTGACTTGAAATTCAATAGAATTCCTCTTACTGAGTTCTAACAAAATTAAAAATCTCAATTTAAAAAAATAAGAAATAAAATAAAAATTCTAAATAAACCCTCAATTGAAATTAGGGTTAAGATTTCGACGCTTCTTTCTGACATATGTGCGTAAACCCTAATTCCTATCACTCCTGAACGAAGGCAGCACTCTTTTCTGTTGGGTTGAATTCAGCAATGGCAAATGGTAGAGTTGCCAAAAATTAGGATTCCTGACCAAATTAAGAAATGATAGTACAGGATCTCATTAAAATATAATATTCATGTTGCTGCTGTCCTCACTTAGAGACTAATGATGTCTGGCAAATAAATATATGCTTTTATGGTAACATATCTGAGATATTTTTGGCTATATCACATAGTAAGACCGAAATCATAAGTAAATTGAGTTTTAGAAGAAAATAGTAAGCAATGCAATCTGAAATAATCATCTAATTAAGATATAGTAAATTGCAGTTCATAAAAGCCTTCAAAATACCTAATACAAATGCCTTGCGCATTCGCATCCCTTTAAAGTGTTCCTACCATTTATAGAAAGTTATGCCTTCCCACATCTGCCTCACTTGAAATTCTAACAACCATGAATCTTTGTACAATTTTTGTCATGCGAACGGAGAATGGCTTTGTGCATTGTTTCATTGTTGTGTTGGTGGTGACTTGGTAAACCTACTTCTTTTGAAGAAAACGAGATCCACTTTCATCTCTTCTGAAGTTTAATATTTGTCGTCTCGTTTTATGCAGCTTCTAAGTTTGGAAGAACCTTGGACTTTGATTATTGATGATGCATTGGCGAGTTCCTTTGTTTCTCCTACCACAGACTCCATAGAAGATGACAAGCAACTCATCTGTAAGTTCTTTTTTTTTTTCTTTTCTTTTCATTGCGAGTATGGTGACTAATTTTAGGATAAGAAATTAACAAAGGTGGGGGGCTCATAGCTTAGCTGGTCTCAGAAACCATCCAGTGGGGCTGAGACTGCTGTCTGCATCATCTCCAACCCTAAACCCCCAAGTCACACAAGTTGAACCTGGCCTATTGGAAGCTACTAAATTTTCTTAGAAGTGGTTTAATTTTCTTTAACATGGTTCTGCACCATGTGAGTCTCCATGCATGCATCCTCATTGCCCCATTATAATGGAATTTTCGACATACATGATACATTTATGACAGCAGTTACTTCTCTCAAAATTACTAGTGGAATGTAGGTATGCTTGGCTGTTATCTAACATGATCGGCGTTAATCTCAGTTGAAGAGTACGAGAGGAGCTGGGAGCAGAATGAGGAGTTGGGTTTGAATGACATGGATACATCTTCGGCTGATAATGCTTACACCACCGACAACAAACAATAAATTTCCTGTGATTTAATTATATCTGTTGTATTCTGTGTTTTGCAAGTGAAATTAGTCCCTCACCTGGTTGTTTAATCCAAAGTTGATTCGTGTACATGGTTATTGTTATCAGTGCTTGTTTAAGTATTGATGTGCGATGCTAATGTTGCAGCCTTGTTAAAATTTTAATTTCTTGAGATGGGAAAAATGATGCCATTAGTTGGTGTAAGGTAGCAAACTACAAGATGCAGGAGATTGTTCTTCCAAACAAGGACTGAGCATGCGATCCATGTAACCATTTCAAAATATTTGAGACCTCCCAAGGACGCACCATCGCTTTAGAACTCCTACGGTGAGGCACTTCAAAAACATGTGGTGTTTTTAATCCGGGGGGCATGCTCGTCAAAATGGTGTTACATCAACGGTCGCTTTGGACGTTTCTTGTACGTTCCGTCATTAATATATGCAGTTAAACTTAGCCACGACATCATAGGATGCTTGGTAGGATGTGAATGCTGAATTCATTTCTTCATGCCACCGCTTCTTCTACTTATTTAAGCTATTTTAATGTTCGATGAAGATGGCTTATGGTTCATTAATGCTTATGGTTCATAAGTTAGTTAACTTATTGGAAGCTTTTTCATTCAAAAATTTAAAATAAAAAATTAATTATATATTTTTTATTTATAAATTTATTTTTTATTTAATATTTAAGCTTTCTTTTTTTTTTTTTAATTTATTTAAAAATATATAATATATTATAATAATATAATATAATATAATAATATTATAATAATATAATATTATATTATTATAATATAATATATTATAGATATAAATATATATTAGAATATAATATATTATATATATTTTTATTATAAGAATAATATATTATAATAATATAATAATATATGATAATATAATAAGAATATATTGTAATAATATTATAATAATATCATATAATATAATATTATATTATATTATTATAATATATTTTAATATATATTTATATTATAAATATAATATGATGTTATATTATAATAATATTATATTATATAATATAATAAATAAAATTTAGGTTATTTTTTATAACATAATATAATATTTAATTGAACCGAATATTTAGTAATATAAAATTTAAATTATTTTTATAATATTTAATATAATATTGTGTTATTTTTTTTATAACATAATATAATATTTAGTAGAATTATTTTTTTCTTACATCTATTATATTTAATTGAATCGAATATTTAAAATAAAGTTAAAAATAAATAAAATAAAATTATATTTTTTTTATGTCATTTCGTTATCGAGATAGCTAATTTTTATCAAATACTTATGCTAACACAGCTACAGCTCATGCTATCTACCATCTTGAAAACATGGATCAAATGCCTATAGGGCTTTGTAGATGAAAATATACATATCTTTCTTACATACACCATTATGATTACACACAAATAAATAGAAATCAGCACAAGTGCAGAATCCTTCAGCAAATTGATGAAATCTATTCCGAAGGCCTTGGAAGGGCGATCACCGCAAACTCGAAGGTTCCGAATGGGTGCGGGATGATTGGTTTTGATGAGTCCAAATGCAAGAGCTAGTTTCTCACCGTGAAGCATCAAAGGTGCTCCTCCATCTCTTCCACGCATCTCTTCAATGTCAGGGTCCCCAACAATAAATTCAAGAACCACGCCATCTAATTCAACGGAGCTGCGTCCTGGAGTCTTGCTTATTCCTCTAGCTTTCATCCATGCCCTAATTCTCCCAACATCTTCCCATCCATTATGGTAGCCATAAATGTTTGATAGCAGGACATACGTAGCATCATTACAAGGCTCGATCTCCATCAAACGACCGGCCACATATTCAGCAAGCTCCAAATTATTTGGATTCCCCCTGCAAGCACTCGATAGAGAGCCCCAGAGTGCAGCATACTCTCTATCGAATCCAATGCCTCCTTCAACAACCCTGCCCTGCTCAACGAATCGACCATGCAACCATAGTGCTCCATCTTCGGCGAAACATTGAAACACTTGCTCATACTGTCAAAGATACGCCGGCCCTCATCAACCAATCCTGAATGAGTGCAAGCCGACGGGGCACCAACAAATGTAACATCATCAGGTGCTACACCCTCAGAAACCATCTTGGAGAACAATGCGAGAGCCTCCCTGCCCTGCCCAAACATGGCAAGTCCTCTAATCATCACGGCCCAAGACATCAAATTCCGTTCATGTCGACGCTTCCGCACTTCGCATAAGCATCAACCAGCGCCGTGCCAACACGCACGCGTCAAACCCTCTCCTTTTTTCAATTTTAATTATTACATCAATATATTTATTATTTCACATGCATCACAAAAAAAAATTTATCTTTCATACAAATTTTTCTACGAGATTTCGTAAATATTTTTGCAATGCATGCATATAATTTTATATTAAAAATAGTTATTTATCCATAATTATATTTATATACCTTATATATTTTATATTTATATATATTTTTTAACTCACATCATCTCTTTAGTTTGAAATTTAATTTCTATATATTTGTGTTATGCAAAACTAATGAAAGATCCCTACAAAACTTGTACTGCTGCATGTTAAATTAATTTTAGAAGATTAGAAAATAAAATAAATCAAATAAATTTATAGGATCTCTTTGGAGACAATAAAATAAATAAAATTTTCTACAAACTTCTGGTCTTTTAGTAATCAATTAAATTTTAATTTAATCCTAATAAATTTTAATAAACTTAAGTAAAGAACTAATAAATTTTCTTCAAATTCCAGCCTTCTTCTCTGAACCATACATAAATAAAATGGCTACCCTTAGAGATGAAACCATTAGTTTTAAACCTGATAAATTCGATGGAACCAACTTTAGAAGGTGGCAAAGCCAAATAAAATTTTGGCTAACCACTTTGAGTCTTTGGTCAATTATTGACCAATCTTCTGCTTGCTCTAGTTCAACCTCTCCTACCATCCCTGAAGAAGAATATCTATGTAAGGGTCAGATCCTAAGTGACCTTTCTGATTTATTGTATAATATTTATATATCAGCAAAGAGTGTGAAGAAATTATGGGATCACCTAGAATTTGAATATGGCCTTGATGATGTTGGGATTGAATGGTTCAACATTGTATCATTTCTTAGATATGTCATAGTAGAAGATAAACCTATGAATGATCAACTCCATCAATTTCAAAAATATCTTAGGAAGCTTCAAACCATGGAACTGTTCTCCCTGAAGAATTTAAGATCTCGAGCCTCCTTGATAAGATGCCTCCTTCTTAGGACGGCTTTATCAAAGGTCAACTCCATAAGTAAGGAGAATTAATCCTAACTCAACTTCTGAATTCAATTAGGATAGAAGACCAGCATAGGTCTAAATTCCAGTAAGCCAGAGTCCTAGATGCCCAAGCTAACCTGATCTTTACCAAATTCAAATCAAAACCTAGATTTCAACCAAACTAACAACACCAGTCAAACCAACCTAACCAGCCTAATTCAAATAAGTTTAAGCCTAAGGATAAAAACTTCAAGGCCAATAACACTAAAACCAACAAACCTACCCAAGGTCCAAATGTAAACTTTTGTTTTGTATGCAGAAGGACCAACCATCTTGTAAGAGGTTGTTTTCATCAGAAGGAGCCCAAATCCTCTGGTTCCTCTGGACGTCAAGCTCATACAGTTAAAGGTTCAGAAGTCACTACCTTTAGATTAGTAAGCTTTGACCATGAAGTTAATATTACTCTCTTCTAATCTTGATTGGTGGTCGGATTTATGAGCTAATATTCATATTTATTTTGACCGCTCCTGGTTCACTACTTCTCAAGACTCAAGTAGAGGAGACATAATCCTTAAAAATAATACAGCCATCGGGATCAAGGGATAAGGATGAATTAATTTGAAGATGACTTATGAAAAAGTTCTTATCTTGATGGATGTATTGTATATTCCAGATCTTAGAAAGAACCTTGTTAGTGGATCTCAGCTGGTTCAGAGGGGATATAAAATTATGTTTAATTATAATTATTTTTCAGAGGTAGCTACCCAAGAGGAGGGGTGAATTGAGTTCTTTTAAAATTTTGATCAAATTAAAATTTTAAGTCAAATATGTGCTTCTAATTAAAATAACTTGAGTCTTTATGGTGAATATACAAAGTGTAGCAGCGGAATTAAAAGCAATGAGATAAAGTAAATATATAAAGTAAATAAAGAAAGCAAGGAAAGCAAAACCATAATGCAAACATAAGGTTTATAGTGATTCGGAGCAACCCGCTCATACGTTCACTCTTCAAGCTATTTTCTTGAGAATTCTACTATAATCTCTAGATTACAGTGCTTTTGTTTTAATCCAAAATTACAAACAAATCTAGTTGATTTTGCCAAGCTCACCAACCATAATTCTATACCGATAGTTTTCTGAGTTTACTATCAATCTAGTTAATTTTCTAGGCTCACCAACCAAAACCTATACAACATCCAATTACAGGCTTGGACTGGCCTAATTTTCAAATTTTTTTTTTCAAAAAAAACTTATAAAGTAATAAAAATACAAGATGAATAAAATTCAATAGGAAACAAAAATAAAAAGAGAACTCTTTTTAAAGTACGAAGAAGAGGTTGAATCTATGCTCTTTGAAGGCTTGAATACTCTTCTTTGAATATTGAAGAGAATGCTTGAGAAGTTATGGAAGATATTTCTTAAAAACTCTATGAATTTGAAGCTCAAATCTCTCTCTTTTCTCTTTTTCTTAGATATTCAATGTGGCTCACTCAACTTTGAATGATTCTTCTTTCAATCCATTTCGCTTCTTTTGCTTTTAATTCTCCATCTTTAAATAGTCTTTACAATGGATAGAGAGAGAGTTTAGATCGTTGAAGGACTTGAACTAGCCATTTGGAATGAAAAGGGCCTGTTGAAAAAATGCAAAAGACTAGTCGTTGCGGTCTGTCCCGATATTGAGATTGACACTTTCTATAGGGGTTGACATTTTTTAATATGAAATCGACACCTTGTGATCTAGGGTCGATACCTTGTACTCAAGTGTTAGCACTTGGATTGCATTCAAAAATTTAGCTTCTATTTTTTATTTTTATGCAACAGAGTTCGATCCATTGGTGAGACCATATAAAAATAACATGTCAAAGCATGCCAAGCTGCCTATTTCAAAAGAGGATGACCTAGTGATTATTCTTTTTTGTTCAAATATGATTTTCTTATAATTTTGACTTTCAAAAATTATGAAATTGCCTCAAAAAGATAAAATTCTTTTCTACTTGCTCGTGAGGCTTTTAAAATATATTTTTTTGATCTCCAACTTAATGAAATTATAACTTTAATATTCTCCAAGCATTTTTATCAATTCAACTTTCAAAACCTTCCAAATTAATTTTCTTCATAATGAGCCATCCAAATTTATAAAAACTTCTTTTAATTGCTTTAGCTTGACATCTTGAGAGGATTTCTTTCAAAGATAATTTTTTCAATATGAACATTTGAGAAATTCTATATTCAATCTTGAAATATATGATTAGTAATATTTTTACTCAATATTTTATAATTATCATAATCAATCATAGGGTTAACAATAATAAAATTGTGATAACTAAGAATAATACTTTCATAGAAAGAAGATATGTAAGTAAAGATTTATTCAAATTGAATGTAATAAATTATTTTATTAATAATATTGAGAATCAAATTTATTTTATGAATAATTCTAATCAAAGTTTATGGCATGATAAATTGAGTCATGTACACTTAAGAAAAGTCAAACATATGATGGATTTAAAGCTAATTTTTAAATCAAACTTAGACACATCTAAATATAAAATATGTGTTGAATCTAAACAATCAAGAAAATCTTTTAAATTAGTTAAAAAAATTCTTCAATCTTGGAGTTGATACATAGTGATGGATGTGATTCTACCAAAACTATAATCCATGGTGGCAATAGATATATAGTAATCTTTATAAATGATTTTCTAGATACTGTTATTGTTACCTAATTAAATCTAAGGATGAAACCTTCAATAAGTTCAAAATTTATAAAAATAAAGTAGAAAATTAATAAGAAAAAAAAAAGATTCTTAGGGGGGAAATATACTTCAAATGATTTTTCATTGTTCTATCAAGAATATGGAATAATTCATAAAGTAATTGCTCCTTACTTACTATAGTTCAATGGTGTGACTGAGTGTAAAAACCATACTCTTTTGGATATAATGAATGCTATGTTGATTAGCTCAGGCCTACCTGAGAACTTGTGGGAGAGAAGCTCTTTTGTCTTCTTGCTTCATTCTAAATAAAATCTCTATTAAGGATAGTGATGAGACCTCTTATGAATTTTGGAAAGGCAGGCACTTAACTTGAATTTTATCAAGTATGAGGGTGTCTAGCTAAAGTAAATATTTTTAAAATCAAAAAAAGAAAGCTAGGACCTAAAACTATAGATGCTCTATTTATAGGCTATGCCCAAAATAATAATGCCTATAGGTTTTTAGTAATTAAATTAGATATTAGTGATATAAATAATAATTCAATTCTTGAAGCTAGAGATGTTTCTTTTTTTAAGAACTTTTTTCTTTTAAGACTAGAATTTCTAGATCCCTAGAATGTAAACCTTCTTCTTCTAGATCTATAGAACTAAAACTTGAAATTGAAATTAAATTATGAAGAAGTAAAATAAATAGAATTAAAAAATTTTGGAGAAGAATTTTTTATATACCTTATAGAGGATGATCCTTGCACATATGATGAAGCTATATCATCATTAGACTCATCATATTGGAAGAAGCCATAAATATTAAAATTTAATTAATCCTAAAAAATAAAATTTAGATTTTATCAGATTTACCTTCAAGAAATAAAGCAATAGAAACTAAATGGATTTTCAAAAGAAAATTAAGACAAGATGAAACAGTAGAAAGATAAAATGCTAGGTTAGTAACTATATAAGAGATATAACCAAAAAAAAAGATATAAATTATTTTGATACCTATGCTTCTGTAGCTAGGATAACCATCTTCAGAACTTTAGTAGCATTAGCATCAATTCATAAATTAATAATTCATCAAATGGATGTAAAAACTACATTCTTAAATGAAAAATTAAAAGAAAAAATCTATATAAACCAACCTCAAGATTTTATAGTCAAAGGATAAGAACATAAGGTATGTAAATTAATTAAAGTTCTTTATGGATTAAAACAAGTTCCTAGACAATGGCATATTAAATTTGATGAAATTATCCTAGGTGATAACTTTAGAATTAATGAACATAATAAATATGTATATTATAAAAAGAATAACTCATATTTTATTATTTTATGCCTATATGTAGATAATATTCTATTGTTTGGAACATCACTAAAAATAACACAAGAAAATAAAGATTATTTGTCAAGTAATTTTGATATAAAAGACTTAGGAGAAGCTAATATAATCTTAGGAATGAAGCTTAAAAAAATAAATAATGAAATAACAATAAACCTAACAAATTTAATAGAAAAAAAGCTTAAAAAATTTGAATATTTTAATCTTAATCTTGTTTCTATCCTATATGATCATAGTTCTTATTTAATTAAAAATTTAGGAGAACCTATAAGACAATTAAAATATTCTCAGAGGATAGGATTTCTATTATATATAGCTAATAGAACTCGTCCTGATATAGCTTATGCAGTAAGCAGACTAGGTCAATATACTAGCAATTCTAGTAAAGAATATTGAAAAGTCCTTGAAAGAGTATTTAGATACATAAAGAAAACTCTAGATTATTTTTTTTTGTACTCCGGTTATCCAAAAGTACTAGAAGGATATAGTGATGCTAACTAGGTGACAGATAATTTAGATATTAAGTCCACCACAAGATATCTCTTCATATTTGGAGGAGGTGCAGTATCTTGAAAATCATGTAAACAAACAATAATAACAAAAAGTAGATTAGAATTTAAATTAACTACTCTTGACACAACTTGCATTGAAGCACAGTAACTAAAAGACCTAATTAATGATATTGAACTTCTTCCATTCAAAATATCTATAATACCAATAAATTATAATTGTAGAGCTCTAATAGATCTGTTAAATCAACAGACTTTAAATAAAAAAGCGAATAATCATATCCTAATCAGATATAAAATTATAATAAATAAAATAATAGATGTGATATCACTTTAATTTATAAAATTAAAAAATAATTTATCTAATTTTTTAACCAAAGGACTTTCAAAAACTTTGGTATTTGAGACATCGAGAGAGATGGGGCTTAAGCCCATAGATTAGTCACTAGAGTAAACACCTACCTTTGCTATTGGAGATCCGTTGGTCAAGGTTCAAAAAAAAATGACCTTTGAGGTGATATCTGGGAACTGTTTTTAGGAGTTTGTCTCCGACCCAACCTTATGGTGTAGTGCTCTATATATAATGGTGAGGTTGAGCATAGCTCTTAATAGATCCAAGACTGAAAGTTCAGTGAAGTACGATTTTGTTACATGTATTCTTGGAGGATTTACCTTAATAAGAGTAGTCGTGAGGCTACGACTGTGGGATTAGAGCGAATTCCTAGTAACTCTCATGAAAATCAAGGCAAGCGTATGGTCTAGATAGTGCTACCTCAAAATTTGATCAATTCGTCTTTATACTATATATTTGTATACTAAATGCAAGTTCAAACTTAGAAGATACTTGCACTAAGCACAGTAAAAGCCCAAAATTTTATTGTTTAAATTATTTATTAAATTTAAATATTATTCATGAGTTTTAAAATTTATGGGAGATTGTGGACTTTTTCGAGAGTTTCAAAACTCTTTCCCCCTCTTTGGTGGCTTTTCTGCATCAGGTCTTCCTGCATGGAAGTTTCGCGAGCCATTTCGTGGCTTTGCCGACCATTTTGTGGTTTTTTTGCATGTAGAAAGTCATTCTGCATCATTTTGCGAGCGCTCCGTGCATAGGCGGATGTTCCACAAGCGCTTCTTGCATAGGCCACTAGTTTAGCCTATTTAAAGCTCTTATTTTCTTAGTTTTGATCATCAATTCATTCGAGAATTCTTTTAGAGAGTTTTTCTTTCATTTCGAAAGAAATTCTGCCAAATCACTTTCTTTCTCTCTCATTATTTTTTCGTTTAATAATTTAGGCTAAAGATGAGTTTTATCGGCATCTGATCAAGATCGTGCCACCGACGGACGTTGGAATGCTTGGATTCCAGATTGTACCTTGGAGGAGAGTTTACGGCTCAAATCTTTGCATGAGAAAGGGCCGAAGTCTCTCTTAGGATAGTGATTTTATCTCCTCCCAAGCTAGTTTCTTTTTTTTTATTATTATTTTGATTATCACATCAAATATTTATTATTTCACACACATCATGAAAAAATTTATCTTTTATAAGATATATATATATATTATTTTCATACAAATTTTTCTATATTTTCCATCTCCAATATTTAGTGGTTCATGTCAATAGAATCGTAATGATAGAGCTTTCCTTCGTTATAGGTTTATCTGTTCACAATTCTCTTTTATGGAATACTTGGCCATGTAGAGCGCCTCCACTAAGATGATGTCTTGGCTTGTTTAATTTAATTCTTTCTTGATTTTCCCATGGGTGGTGGGATTGTCAATGGTTGTAGATATAGTGCTTATAATTTCGGCAACTTTTTGATAGATTTCGATGAGTTTCTAGTTGCAGAAATTTTTGAATTTGGATTTTCTTTTATTGATTGTAAGGAAAAGATATCTTAATTTTATTTTAAGAGGAGTGATTTGATTTTTAAAGTTTGAAGTTTGATTTTTTTAGAGTTTACATTGTATCCTTAGGCTCATCTCCTGATGTACATTCATTTTCTTTATGAAGGAGATGGAGTTGGTCCATTCTTTTTTTTTTAAAAAAAAAGTTTGAAATATGAGAATCCATACAATAACTTAAGCTATATTTTTTAAAAAATATTTTAAATAATAAGAATACACATAAAAATAAAATAATAAAGTTTTTATAAAATTCTAATTCCAAACTTCATATAAAAAATAATTTTTCTAACTTTCAAATAAAACAAAATTTTCTAATATCTATATTTATATCTAATAGAAATGCACATAGATTTTTCATTAGATGGTCTTCCATCGTTAGCCTTCTAGATGCTAAATACTATATCAATTATGAATTTGGCACATCAAGCAAGTTGCCGGATTTAGATTTAGATGTAAGATATTCTCCAACTTTAGTCAATCATATCTTGATCCTTACAACTCACAAACTCACCCTATTTCAATAGATAAGAATTGATATTTTATAGCTTGAGGTTTAGGGTGCCCTTCACCTTACAAAACCAGTTTTAAGAAAAAATTTGAATGCATTAGATTAGAATCTGTAATTCATTGGGCTAGTTCAGAACCATTTACTGAATATTTATATTCTATCACAATTAGTAGAATTACATTCCAAATAATTTATCCAAAAAACATCAAATAATTAATTATGGTGACCGGTAAATTTTGATATTTTTGAGATTATAATAACTTTAATAGTTCTTTCCTTGGTGAGAAAAAAAAGTTATATGTTTTCTTGCAAAATCAGTAATTAGATATGTTTTATAAACAAAATTCATAAAATGGAAAACAAAAGCAATACCCGCAGGCCTTCATCCGCTCCGCCTCCTACCGTTATCCTTGCGACTTTCCCTAGCCTTAGTTCTCTTCTCATCGCCGGCGCGTCCATAGCCATCTTCTCCGACACACAGAGAACCAAAAGAAAAAGAAAAAAAAAGAAACAAAAATGTCGGAAAATCCATTCGAGGCCATCCTAAAAGCCACCGAATCCCTCTCCCGCTGCGTCCAAACCCATCTCTCCCGCCTCTTTCCCGCGCCCCAAAACCACCACCACCGCTCGTCCCCGCCTCCACTTTTTGTCTCCTCCAAGCCCTCCGGTCTTCTCCAATCCACGGATGCCACTTCTCCCATGAAGGCACCCCCGCTCTCCCCTTCTCACCAATGGACAGCCGACGAAGTCTCTATGTTTAGTTGTTGGTTTGATTTGCTGATTCTTGTTGGAATATGTTCAGGAGAAGTCGGCGATTCCATTGACGAAGGAGGAGCTCGGGAGGTCTACGTGGACTCTTCTCCACACCATTGCAGCACAGGTGTTTGTTTATTTCCCTTTATAAGGATCAGTTATTAACTCTGCATGGCTTACTCATATAGATGAAAATTTTTTCACCTTTCCTTTTTATGGTCGTTGGGTATTTCGATAAATAGGCTGCAAGACCTATGTTCGTGTAAAAGGCCTTATTTTTTTTTTCAGTCAACCGACTTGTAAACTTACCAGACTTTTCCATTGTTTATGTAAAAGATCATTGGACAAGGTGTTCAATGTAAACTTGATGATACCTGGAGCTGTTAGGATCTTGATATTCCTAGTTCTTTTGACCTTTCATTGCACGTTTTAAATAAAGTCTTTTCCTGAGTGCTTGTGGTCAGTTTGTAAATTCCTTATGGATTGTTTATTCTTCAGGAGTTATTCAAGCGTAAAGAGATAAGGACCTTAAGGCTGACCAGTTAATTGCAGATTATAGGAATTTAGGTTTTGAAAAGGTAAAAGCAGAAAATGTTTTACCAAACATTAAAGGGAATAAGTCAATGCTTCGTGCTAGCAACTTCTACGTGGATCAAATGTAAGACATGTTCCAGAGTCTTCATGCAGCAATTTAATTGCCCATGTTTAGTCTCCCCAGCTAAAATTCATGAAATAACAGAGCAAACATAAAGAGTATTACTATGTCATTTGCAAACTTGATGAGTTTAGACATTACTTTGTGTGACCAAATCCTGTGTTTCCATGGTTCAAGTGTCATAATTTATACTTTTTTCATTAGTTTCAAGTTGGTATGTGTTTTATATCGAACAATATGCTCATTTACTGCTAGTATGTCCCGGTACTACTCGTAGCTTTCTCCTATCTTAATGTTTACATGAACTGGGTGCTGTCTTTCACCCAGAAAACTAGTAAATTGTTTTTGATGTGTGCCTTTTCTCTTATAGAACTAATGACGTGACTTTTGTATCAAACTTCATTTCAGCATTTTCATGTCTGATGTTCTCATCTATGAGAACTAGTTCTGATTGCTGTCATGGCATAATGCCATATACATCATGTCTTCAACTTGAAAATAGTGCTTTAACATGCTCATATACATTATGTCTCCATGTTCAACATTGTCATAAACTTCTATATAAAAAGGGTGGCCTAGTGCACAAGGCTCTAGTCATTGTGCTAGGGTTTAGGGAGGGTCAAATATATGCAGCCATAGCCCTGCATGTGGAGAGGCTGCTTTTATGTTCAAACCTATGACCTCCAGGTCACGATGGAGCAACCTTACCATTGCTTTAAGGCTCACCTCATCATGAAACTTTTATTGCAAACTTTAAATTCCATCAAGAAGAACTTCGATAAGACTGATTTAGGTGCGCTCATCAGTCTAATCACGGTAATATCATGAGCTGATGAATGGTATTTTGCATGAAAATGGGCTCGCTGAAAGTACTTGTCTGAATGACCTTTCATAGGTTTCTGCATGAATGCATGCTATTTGGTCGTTGATCTTGATCAATTTTGAAATAGTTGTAAATTTTTTGTCATCCCCTTTTGGATAGGTACATATAAAACTTTTGATTTTTATTTGTTTCACTTGCTAAGCTGGATCTGTTTCAGCGACCAGACATAATTTTCAGTAAATCTTCTTCCACTTTCCTAGTTAAAAACTATCTTGATTGTGTGAATGGCCCAAGACATAATGGTGGTGTCAATGCCATTGTTTTTTCATGACAAGATGCTGCTTGATTTCCTCCTACCAAATTCTTAGATATTAAAGTGTCATGTCAATTTTCTTTAATGGAAAAAAAGAATGCTTACATTTGTGTACCCATCTGATTCTGAATTTTTCAGTTTCCAGATCACCCAACAAGACAGCAAAAACGTGATGTAAAAGAACTGGTATGGTTTAATAATATGCTTGTTTTTGCCCCTTCATTATGAAGTTGACATAACTGCATTTAAATGGAAGTCATGTTTTCTTAAATTAACCATTCCATTTAGTTTCAATGATCTTGCTTCTTCTTATCTCAACTGGCAATGCATTCAAATCAAACTTAGCTATTGTGTACCTATATGCATTGCAAGACAGGGAAATAGGTGTAGCACGGAGCAGGGTGATTAGATAGGGATGAATTCACTGCACCATTAGCATCACAGTCCTTAGTGGTTTGAACAATTGAAAATTGACTGCTTAAGGTTCACAGTCCAGTTCCCAGAAATTATAGTTGATAAAACTTGTTTTCCTGCTTGATTGCATGTCTACTGAATTTTGGCAATTATAATTGTGTAGGATTTTAAACCAACTATAGTTTAGTTGGGATTTTCATTTATATGGTGTCTCACTTTTTTTCCCTTTTTTCTCAAGTCACAAATAAGAAAGAGCTGTAAGCGTATGATTGTCAAAGTAGTTATGATTTGCTTCAAAATTGGTTTTATAACTATTCAACAGGGGCATCCAGTAAGATTAGCGTTTTATTAGGATTAATATCCTATGGCACATGTAATCATTTATGTATTACTTTCATCTCTTAGGATTCACATAATATCAAGTGTCGTACATAACTTTGTGTGCATGAGGATCATGTGATAAGAAGAGTTGGCATTACTTTTAAAAATAGTTAATAGTTATTTCGTCCAATCTTTAAAAAAAATTAAGGAAAAGTTGATATTGGCTATTAGGAAAATGAGCATCGTAATATTAATTTATTATGCATATTTTGTGAGTGATAAAAAGATATTTCTTTTCTTCTTCTCCACTTTGTGTAAGTTATTGATGCTTAAATTTATGGTATCTTTCCACAGGGTTTACATTTAGGTCCATGCAATATTATCTTGGTGTAGTCATCTCAGTTTTATGGATCTTGTACATCTGTTCGCTACGATACTTGTTGTTGGATCATGCTTGCCCCTATTTCATGGATCTTTCGATATGAATAGCGTGCAGTGAGGTTTTTGCCACTTTTTTCTTATTCCTTTTCTATTATGTATTGATGCTTTCTATGGTATTCTTCCACAGGGCTTATATTCCATGAGATGTTATCTTGATATGGTCATCTCAGTCTTGTTGATCTGTTTGCTAGATGCTCATTGCTACATCATCGCTTTCTTTATTTTATGGATATCTTCAGATGAATGGCATGCACCAAGTTTTTTATCGTTAGAATCATGGGAACTTTTATTTGTACATGTGAAATATAGATGACATGGAGCTTGTTCCTTTATGTAGATGGTCATATTATCTCGACTTTATCCTTGTAAAGAGTGTGCAGATCATTTTAAGGAAATTTTGAAGTAAGTGATACATTCATCCTTTTCTATCCTTCATGCTAGAAGACTGGCCTTGAAAAGTATTATGGCTATCAAGAACATTGCTATTTATCTGAACGGTCAGATCAATAGTTAAATACTATCAGTTTTTGGTGTGTCACCATGATGAATTATTTGTATGCTTGATCTTTTTGGTTTTTGGCAGAAGTAGCTCAAAACCTGCTGAAGCAGAGTCAAAGTCTTGATTTTTTTTAATAAAAAAAGAAAAAGAAAAGAAATCAATAGTGATGCACAATGTTTTCATCTCTGCATAAGCCCTTTATTTTGATGGCCTCACAGAGCGAACCCTGTACAAGCTGGATCACAAGCTGAGTTCTCTCAATGGCTATGTCATGTGCACAACATTGTTAACCGAAGGTTCTTGGTTAAATCAAATTTTTTTTTTAAAAAAAAAACTGTGAATATTGTCCTATTTTTTTCCTTGTCTGGTTCCTGCTAGCAGGTCCAGTAGTTTTTGTGAGGTTCTCCATTAGTTAAATTGATAGTTTAAGTTTTGGTTCTTTTGACAGCCTTGGAAAATTGACATTTCCCTGCAATAGAGTGAATGCTAGATGGGGAAAATTGGACTGCAAGGATCGTGCATGTGATCTGGAAGGCACTACAGACTTCAACTACCGACCATGATGACTTCAATTCCTCTTTAGAAGGAAATGCAAAGGGAAAGGGTAATGGTTCCATTTGTGCTTGTTATGCATCCCAGTGTGGAAAAGCATAAATTAGTATGACCATCTAATTAGTACATAACCTGAAGAAATATATTTTATTCGGAACTTTTGATCCTAATCATCTGTATTTTGCTCAGAGATTCCAATCAGTTGAATGACAGCTTAACATTTTAATAGTCCTTTTTGAAGAATTCAGTTAGAGTTAGGTGAAGAACTTGTTTTGGGAATGTAGTTATGATAAGCAAACTGCAACCAATTTTGCTTTCTAAAGCTTTCATATTGTCATTGTTTCTTGTGAATATGTGTTGATATATAACGGTTCTCTCCTTATCAGGTTTAACGTTGCTACCATTACTTTTGGATCAACCATCTGCCATCTTTCCAGCGTGATGTGAAAGTTTTGAACTTTATGTTCTTCCCAAAGTCTGTCATTTTCATCATGTCCTGGTGTATGATATTACGGTTGATTTATCTGGTCATCTTGGCCATATTAGCAGTCTTCAAACTTTCCAATAAGACATATTGGCTATTTAATTTTTAATTAATTCTACATTTTATTAACTCTCTTTTTTCTTTTCTTTTCTTTTCTTTTCTTTTCTTTTTTTTTTTTTTTTTTTTTTTTTTTTTTTTTGGGATTGGTTGATTAAGAATCTGTTGGGAATTCTGGCAAGTTAGTTGGAGTTATCTGGCTAGAAAACTTTTGGAAATGGATCCTGTTTGAATAACTGTCATCAACCCATCCTGGAACAAAAGAATTACTCTTGAGAAGCATGGACCCAAATCAATCTAATCAGATTGCAGGTTATTTGCTTGCCGATATTGGAATTACTCCCTTCTGTTTCAGGTAAGCTTGCAGGTGATCTTGAGTTTGAGTTCCATTAGGGTGTTCTATGGTTATTTGCCGGCCGATGTTGGAATAATTGGTGAAAGGTGTTGGTAGTGGAGCAATGATTTCCCAAGAAAATGGATGGACCAGGTACGTGGAGACAACCAACTGGGTCACCGTGCTGCTGTAACAAGTCAGTCTTTTGCCCTCTCGCATCAAAAGAGGGTTACAAGGCAGCCTAACTCCATACCCATCCATGCGCTGCCTGGGCCATAGAGCAGATGGAATGGCTACAGTGACTTGCGACGCTTCAACTTGCGCATGGAACCAGTTGGATCTGTTTTGCCATCATAGCAGTGCGGCGTTAGATACTTGGGCAGGGTTGGGTGGACTATTTCATGGGACAAAAATGATGAATAATGTTTTCGTTTCATCAGTTTTAATCGACTAGAGCTATAAATAAATAAAATTTACAATATTATTAGGTGTCCGGTTGATGTGACATTGGAATCCGAACCCGTCGATAAATGGTGCATGCCATGTCATTTATTCCACAGGACTTGTTCTATAAAGATACCTGCCAAGTATTACTCCTACGTAGAAATATCGATGTGGTTTTAGAAACGAAAATATATTTGACTTGACCGTTGTTGATATAGCTTTCAAGGTCGAATGGTGGGAGACCTGGATCCGCCAACGCCCCTGAAAATTTTGGATGGTGATTTTGAAATAATTGGATCAGATGTCGATTAGTTGAGACCCGAGCGGTTGTAAATAGGTTAGGTATGGCTGAGCCCTCTAAATAGGTCGTAGGGATTGAACAAAAATTTAAAAGCGATGCTCAAATTCTGAAAATGGTGGATGACAATGGTAATGATTAAGAGAAAAAACAGAAGAAGAAGAAGAAGGATACGAGAAAAAAAGGTGGAGGAAATAGTATGTTTAAGCTTTTACATGTTTTTCCTTTAATTTTCTTTCTTTTTTTCACTTCATTTGAATACCAACTCTAAATACCATATTTTTAATTATATCAATCATAATTTCTAAAATTTTTTAGATTTTAGAGATTCCTATTCTATACATCAAATGATCAAAAAATATATATAATTTCATACTATTCAGATTGTCTATTTTTTTATCATTTGATCCATAGAGTAGGAATCTCTAAAATACATGATGTTGGAAGATGTTACTATGCCGCCCAACTCATGAGCATTATGGCCAATTGATCATCGATTTTCGATGGATATCCACCGAGACAATGATGAAAATGCCGACGTATTACCATTCGATGGACGTGTAGTTCAATAAAACGGACTAACCATCGGTCAGAAATCATTTGGACAGTTGTCAACCATCCTTCCTCGAGCCATCCGATCGATCATTGTTCGGTTTTAAGTCTTTCGACCGACCAACAATCGGGCGGCAGAGAGTCAACTAATCAACCAACCGATAATCGATCGGTCTTAATCAATTGACTGATAGCTGATCGGCATAGAATCGGTCGATCGATCGGCCCCAAATCAGCGACTGACCGACATGAGCTCTCCAAACAATCCATCCGGCTCTCGATTGGCTCTACAAAACTACCCCCGAAAAGAGAGGACAACGGTAATTAGTGGGTAGTTTTAATCATTTACCCATGATCATACTATACCAGAAAAAGAGGGATCTACGTGCTCAGCGGTTATCACTTCTACACCTATAAAAGAAAGACCTATAAAAGAAAGGTAACCTGATTAGTTTAAGCGATCTAATCTCTTTTAGAGCAACTTTTATCATTTTGCTCTTTGATTCCTATTCAACAAGTCCACTCTACTAACTTAAGCATCGAAGGATCTCCACCGGAGTCAACTCTGGTCAGTGAGGACTTATCTTGCAGGTTTTTCGATGTTCAATCGCAGGCATAGATAGATTGGCTGCAATAGATTAGCACGCTAGGTAAGGAGAAGCAAATCAGGGATCAAGGATTATAAATGGCAAAGACTCGTGCTCAAAACTCATCCAGCTCCGTCGGCCAGCCATCCTAGTGAGAAGCACTTTCCCCTCCGTCGTCGTTAGTGGTGGAACCAAGTTCTTCGTGTCCAACAGTTACAGCGGACGTGCAAGTCCAACAACTGGCTGCATTGATGCAATAGGTCCGAATGCTAATAGAAGCTGTTCACAGCCTCCAACAGCAACCGCATGCAGTGGTGGAAGATCCAATGATGCAAGCTATATCATCTACACATAGCTATCGCATCTCGAGGCGCTCTGCCACCCCCTCATCGGAATAACCATCTCGACGTTCCCATCGGATGGAAACTCCATCTCCTCGCCGTTCGCGAAGAGACACCCATCGATCATGATGCTCCAATTTTTCGTCCACTAATAAAAGTTTGCACAAGGGGAAACGGCCTCGGAACTCGACCACCTCCTCCTCCACTAGTTGTTTAGGAGGATCAACGTCTGGGACATCTCGTCGGTGATGGTTCAATGACTATGAGCGAAAGCTCAAAGAAATCAACCATCGGCTGGCCCGGATCTAGGAAGATGCAACAGGAGGGTCCTTAGATGGTCTCCATATCTGGATCACTCCTTCTTTCTCTTTGCACATCTTGAACGAACCAATTCCATTATGGTTCAAGATGTCGCAAGTGGAGCCATATGACGGCTCCATCGATCTAGTCAATCATCTTCAGAGCTATAAGGCTCTCATGATGATCCAGGGGGTAAATGACGTCCTCATGTGAATTGGCTTTCCGACACCCTTCGAAAAGCTGCTCGAGCCTGATACTTCGGACTTCAGTCGGAAAGTATTAATTTCTTTGGACAGCTTGAGGATACCTTCGTGGCTTACTTCAGCACTAGTAGGAGGATGCCACGAACTTCAACCTCTTCTCGATCAAACAAGGAGAGGGAGAGACTCTTCGGGCCTTCGTGGCATGTTTTAACATCTCTATGCTTGAGGTCCAAAATCTCAACGAGGATGTGGCTATCTCGGTCATGAAGCAGGATCTACAAGGCTCCTGATTCATTTATTCGCTAGACAAGAACCACCCTTAGATCTATCCTAAGCTCTTGGAGCCCATGGATAAGAATATTCGCACAGAAGAAGGCACTTCTGGCTGGTGCCAATCAAACAAAAAAGGTCAGAAGAAGAAAAAACAGCAAAAGAACGACGTTCCTGCTAGACTGAGCCAGACAGCTCCAAATAGAGAAACAATCTTCTTCCGACTGAATCCAGTATCGACTAATGTGAAAAGTCAATACGATATTTATACTCTCCTTTCCACACCACGTGCGCAAATCTTGATGGAGATCGAAGGAGAGAATTATCTTCATCGACCCCCGCCAATGAAGAATCGAGGAAAGGACAAGAAGTACTATCGGTTCCATCACGACTACGGCCATGACATCGAATAGTGCTTCTAATTAAACGATGAGAACGAGGCTCTCATCTGGCGAAATTTTTTTGCCAAATACTGGCTTGATCATCCAACTTAGCCCCATGCCGATCAACCACCAGCATCGGAGGAGATTCAGCAAAATCGACCGATAGCTAGGGTGATCAACATGATTTCTAGGTGATCAAGAGTCGAGGGGCAACATCTGAAGAAGGATCGGTCAAGAAATAATGATCCGATGAACCTATCTTTTTTTTGGATGATGATATAAGAAAAATTCAAACTCCCCATGATGATGCTGTCGTCGTCTTGGCGATGATAGCAAACTATGATGTAAAAAGAATTCTCGTCAATAATGGAAGTTCGACTAATATTTTGTTTTACCCTAATTTCTTTCGAATGAAATTATCGATGGAATGCCTTCGAAGAGTTTCTATCCCTTTAATTGGATTTACAGGAGATGCTGTCGATGTTGAGGGAGAAATAGATCTTTCGTTGATAGTGGGGATAGAACCTCGATCAAGCACTATCGTCTTAACTTTCATGATTGTTAGAGTCTCGACGGCATACAACGCCATACTTAAAAGATCAGGACTCAATACCCTCAAGGCGATAGTATCGACGTACCATTTATTGATCCTATTTTCGATAAAGGCCAGAGTCAGAGAGATGTGAGATGACCAACAAATCGCTCGATGTTGCCTCGCAATTACTATAAAGAAGAATAAGTCGAAAGTGTTAGATATGTGTGCTCTAAAAGCCAGAATTGATTAACACTTGTAATACACATCCAAGGATAAAATTATAATTTTGATTATAAATAATAAAATAGATTATTTTCTATCACACTATGTATTTGAAAGTGTCTGTGATACATCCCTTGAGTTAATGGTAATGATAGTTCATATTTTTAAGAGTTGAAAATTTAAGACATTAATTTTAATTATTGACTCATAAAATACTCCCGATCGTAGGATCATCATGAGGATGGTGATTGATCCGAAAGGTTGGTGTACGATCGCTTCTTTAGGATAGATGAGTCTTGAGTCTATGGTGTAGAAACATCAGAATGAGAGTACAGGTACTCGCTAAAGAATGAGAGCACTGAGCATGACCACCTCGAGCAGTCATGAGGAAGTCTACCTTCTCGTCAATGACTAGCTCGAAGCTGCAGTGGTGTATCTAGGTCTTTGACCTGAGGTGCATTGCAGTTCACCTTGAGGGTGTTATAGTTTGACTACACCATAACTCGATCTCCTAGCCATTCAAAATTCTAAGGTGTATGTTGGCTATAGCATGTTCATTATAGAAATTGGATTACACTAATAGGGGATCTATCTACCTTGATAGATGAGGAGCAGCCCTATGATGATCATGAGAATCAAGTCCATAAGTCCATGGCTATGGCAGAGTTAAATAATAGAAAGAGTTTCTATTAAAATTTTTATATTAAACTTGAATCGAATGATTAATTCATATGATGGAAATTAGGGTTTGACGAAATCACCTTAATCCTAATCCGATCGGAGCTCAAGATAGAGGAACTTAATCACATAGATAACTGCATCGAGAGGTTCATTTTTAGTTTTAATGAATTGCCACCATATGTTGTTAGATATCACTGATGGATTTTGAGAGTAATTAGAATGATCTAAATGATCGATCATACTAGTTGTCTGAATCAAAAAAGTTATGATCCATCAGAAGGTATTTTGATGATGTCGATGATAGAGATCATGATATATCCTATTTTCATACGGAACTAAACCTAACTGGATCACACAAATAAGGATTTGGGTTCGGATATTATTAATTGGACTAATCCAGTTCAATTGATTTGAATAAGATTCAATTAGGTTCAAGAAAATTATACTAGCACACGATTGAGCCTAATGTTCTCCTTCAACAATCATTAAAAGTTGTCTCGACTGAGCCAAATATGTTTGAGCTCACTTAAGAATCTTTACTTGGTTTGACTGGAGCTTGTCCAGATCAGAAAAGAATTATCTTAATTTATGAGATAAATTTAAGACAACATTTGTCATTTTTCGTCACCTACTAAATCTTGTCTTTTGACTTTAGTCAAACGTTGACCTTTGACACTTAGAAATTTGTCCATATGTCATGCACCCATAGAAGAGAAGATGGGGCTTTGTCCCCCTGCTAAAAAGAAGAAAAGGAGGGGGCACACTCCTAGGGAGGCGTGCGCCCAAAGAGGATGACACCTGGAGTCCCATATAGATGGGACTCCAGGTTGCTTCATGCTCTCTACTTGGGTGGCGCCAAAGACTCTTCTTTGATCAGTCTTGATGCCACCTAAGGAGGTTTGTGAGGGACTCTAATCTGATTGGATCAGATGATGTCATCCTATCAATCAAATTTAGATCTAATTGCACAAAGAGCTATGATTGGTCAAAATGATGTGGCACTGCATCGCGCAGTAGGGTCTATATAAATCCTGTCTGTACTTAGAATTTAGAATTTCTGTCCTTTACCCATGCCACATAGCCCCTCTTCCTCCTTCTCCATGCCACCCTCTACTTCTCTCTCTGCTCTCCATACCCAAGAGGTTTTAGGCTCTAGTTTGATGTGATCCAAGCAAGAGAAAGGCGATAGGAAAGGAAGAAGGTAGCACTGCTGTAAGAGATAACAGTTGATCTTCAAAAGATATTTTGAAGACCTTCAAGATTAGATTCAGATCTAATTTTTGAAACATAGATTGAGAAGAAGAAGATCTCTAGATTCTATCTGAGTGGATATCGGTAGAGGTCAGATACTTGTGTGGCTACATTCAAAGCCTCAGACAAACATCAGGATCATCACAGGATAATAAAATTATCCATAATAAGATATAATTAAATTAGATTTAATTTAATTTAATTTAATTTTATTAGATTGATAAAATCAGATCTGAAGAATCTCAGATCTGATTTGAAGCTAAGAGAAAAAATTTTGAAATATCCCTCTTAATCAAATCAAGATCTAAACGAACTTGATCCAAAAAATAGGGTTTTTCCTTCAACTGGTATCAAAGCCAGGTTCCATAATTATTTAAATATAATTTTAATATAATTTTGATCTAATAATTAGATAATTTTAGATGTTACATTAGATGTGATTAGATCTATAATTAAAAATTAAAAAAATTAAATAATTTAGATCTAAGATGTATGAGATGCATGACTAGACTAGGAATAGAATTATTCTATGTGTAGTCTAGGATGATCATAATTTTAGTTTAATTAATTATAATTTTAAATTTATTTATTTATTATTTTTTGATATTATAAATATTATAATTAAATTTAAAAATTAAAAAATAAATTTATTTAATTTTGTTCATATAAGATATGATTGATGCATGTTTAGATTAGTTATAGAATAGTTCTATAAAGTTATCTTAAATAAATTTAATTTGATATGATCAAATTTAAATTTTATTTTTTAGATATTTATGAGATAATTTAGATCTAAAAATATGCATGATATGATACATGAGTGTATGCAAAATATATTTTTAAGTTAGATCAATTTTATATATGTAGATTTAATCAATTTTGTAGATTTATCATGTTTCTAATTAAGATATTTTTCTTAGCCGTCCGATCATAAGAACGAAGTAGGATTTAAAGGCCCTCTCCTCCCATTCGATGGGATGTTCTTATGATGTGTAGGGGTGCTGTGCGTTCGTCCTTAATCAGAAATCAAAAATCTATTTTCTGCAAAATCCTAGATCCTGAAATTCTAGGATTTTATTTACATATTTTGCTTATGAATCCTATACTTAATTAAGAATTAAGATTATGAAATATATTAGATATAAAATTAAGAATATTTAGATTTAAGACATATTCATAAAATTAGGTTCAGACTTGGGTAGCTCAATTAGGTCTAACGGTTGATCAAATCGAATCAAGAGTCGGTTAGATGGGATCAAGAGTGCTTAAATTGATCAGCCTAATAGGATTAAGTCTGGATCAAGATTGAGTCACATGAGTGATCGATCAAGTTAAGACCTAATTAGGCTCAGTGGTTAGAGTCTGGATTGTAGGCTAACCCGATTGATTTTGACTCAATAATTTGGTGTCTAAGATATATTTGGTAGATACGACTGATTAATTTTTAATTGGGAGCTACTCGACTTGAATGTATTCTTGTCGAGTTAATGGCATATCCCTTCCATCGGTCTCACTTATCTGGCCATATTTTTCGACTTAGTCCTAATCTGAGGTGGCTAATAATCTAAGTTAACCCATGCCACTAGGTTAGTCATAATGGTTATTGCTATGTCAAGTCAAGTTTAAAGAGACATAAATCAAATCTTTCTAAGAAAAGATTAAGTCTAAGATCTTCCACCATTATAGATGTGCGGATCCTTTCTAGGGTTGATTATTCTCGACTAATCACAGTGGTTCAGTTGCATCAGAAAGATGCAACCATGTCTATTAGGCATTGGATGCTGCGGGCTGGAAGATGAATTGGGATTAATATTTTGGATACGATAAGAGACCCAATTAGAAATCCAATCTATGCAAATGGTGGGTCTGACTTAACTAAGGAGTGGATCAATATTTTAAGCACGATGAGATTCATGAATTAGAAACCAAGCTTGGATGCACCATGATTAGAAAATTATTGGACAAGAGTTGTTCACTCATTGGCTAACCCATCACCAATAACTGTTAAGTGAGGTGATGAGTCAGTTGGTGGGACTGCACCACCTACTAAAAATAATTAATTATGAAGATTTTTGCATCTTTACAGAGGAAGTATAGGAATTCAAAAAAATAGTGGAAGCTAATTTATTTAAAAATTAAATTTTTAAATAAATTATTCAAGTCTTAATTATAAAATCTAACTAAAAATTTTGACTCTCTATAGAAAAAAAAAAATCTGCATCCAATCCACTAGTCCGTATCCTGGACACCCATAGACTGATCGGATCTAATTATAAGGATTGACTCTGAAACTTCAAAATTATTTTGGATTTTAAGAAGTTAGCTCATGTACTGGATTAGGATCCTCCCACCTTACCGGTCTGTCTATTCGTTGAATAGAGAGTGTCTCTTGACAAATGGATGAATGAAGATAATAAGATCAAATACTACATGTTGGACTCGATGTCTGATGAGATTCAGCACCAACATGAAGATATCAAGACTGCCCGCTAAATGTTGGCTCCCTGCAAGAGTTGTTTGTTGAACAGAGTTGCGCAGCCAAATATCAGATCACTAAATGATTGTTTAAGGTTAAAATGCATGATGGATAGTCAGTCTAAGATCATTGTCTGATGATGATCAAGGACTTGGAAGAGCTTGAGAAGTTCGGAGTAAAGTTAGATCAGGATCTACAAAATGATATAATTTTGCAATCCTTGACTAATGCGTATGGACAGTTCATCATGAACTATCATATGCATAAACTTCAGAGTACTCCGACCGAGCTTATGAATATGCTGGTTACTACTGAGCTTTCTATGAAAGATTCTAAAGACTCAGCATTTGCTATGTAATAGACTTCTTCCAAGAGAAAGTCTTTTGAAAAAAGAAGAAGTCTGTGAAAAGACAGAAGGTGAAAGGTAAAAAAAAAGAAGACAGAGCTGAAGAAGAAGGCTGATGACAAAGAAAAGTATTTCCATTATAATATTGATGGCCATTGAAAGCGAAACTATCATATATACCTGGCCACCTTGAAGAATAAGAAGGAGATAGGTCCTTTTGGAGGTATGCTCGTTATTGAATATAATCTTATAATTTCTTCTGCATCTAGTTGGGTGCTTGACTCTGGTTCTAGTGCTCATTTATGTATTTCTATGTAGGATCTTGAGGATAGCAGAAGACTGAGGGATGGTGAGATGATCCTACACATCGAAAATAAAGCAAGAGTTGCTGCTGTGGCCATGGGAACCTACCCTCTTCGACTACCATCTAGCTTAGATTTAGTACTTAGGGATTATTATTATATATCTGCCGCAAGCAGAAATTTGATTTCTATTTCATGTTTAGCACAAGAAGGCTATATAATTAGTTTTTTTAAGGATCATTGTAATATTCTTTATAAAAGAAATAAAATTATAAGTGGTTTTCTTATTAACGGTCTCTACCAATTACATATTGATGTATCTATTTTTAATATCGAGCAAAATGTGAATGCTATAAAATGATCCAAGGATAGTCCGAATGATAGATATCTATGGCACCTGAGGCTAGGTCATATAGCAGAAGATAGGGTTAACAAATTAGAAAAAATTGGACTATTGAGTTCATTGACTTTCGAGTCATATTTAATTTATGAATCATGTCTTTATGGCAAAATGATTAAGTTTTCTTTTGTGGGACATGGGGTAAGGGCCACGGATCTACTAGCCCTAGTACATACTGATATGTGCGGCCCATTTGATGTACCGGCTAGAGGCAACTTTGTCCACTTCATAATCTTTATCGATGATTTATTTTAGTATGGGTACGTATATCTTATGAGATACAAGTCTGAAGTCTTTGAAAAGTTGAAGAAATTCAAATATGAAGTAGAAAAACAAACTGAAAAATTCGTTAAGATTCTTCGATCAGATCGAGGTGAATACCTTAGTTGAAAATTCTTGGACTATCTCAAGCAAAATGGCATAGTCTCTTAATGGACTCCACCTGGAATACCTTAATTCAATGGGATTTCAGAATGAAAGAACCAGATCCTATTAGATACATTTCGATCCATGATGAGTTTCACAGATCTTTCTAATTTTCTTTGGGGATATAGTCTGTTGACTATAATATATTTACTGAATAGGATTCCCTCTAAAACTATTCCTACCATACCGTATGAGATATGACATGGTAAGAAACTAAGTCTAAGTCATCTCAAAATTTGAAGTTGTCCGGCTCATGTCAAAAGATAATAAGTAGACAAGTTAGACTTTAGGTCCTTTAGAGCTTGATTTATAGGATATCCTAAAGAGCCATTAGGATATTATTTCTACATTCCATAAGACCACAATGTGATTGTGAGTCGGCATGCCATCTTTTTTGAAAAATAGTTTACTTAAGATAGCGACTTTGAAAAGCAGATCAAACTCGAGGAGAAAGTCTCACAAGAGCAACGAGCTAAGGACCCTGTGGAATCAAATTAGGTTGAGCGAATATAATCACTACCTCCTCTACTTCATAGATCGAAAAGAATTTTTCATCCTCCTGAGAGGTACTTAGGTACTATCTCAGAGAAAGTAGAAAAAATGTTCCTCATAGGTAATGGGATTCATGGTGATGATCTCAAAACTTATGACGAGACGATATCAGATATCGACTCCAAGAAATGGTTAGATGCAATGAAGTCAAAAATTGATTCGATGCACTCAAACCAAGTCTAGACCTTGGTAGATCCATTAGAAGATATAGTACCTATTGAGTGTAAATAGATCTACAAGAAAAAGATTGGTGTAGATAGAAATGTAGAGACATTCAAAGCTAGATTAGTGGCAAAAGATTATAATCAGCGCGAAGGCATTGACTATCAGAATATCTTTTCGCTAGTAGCTATGCTAAAATTCATCCACACATTGCTTGCTGTTGTAGTTTATTTTGATTATGAAATATAGCAAATGGATATGAAAATGACATTCTTAAATAGATACCTTGAGGAAGATATCTATATAAAATAGCCACTAGATTTCACATCCAGTGATGCCAATTACAAAGTATGCAAGCTGCAAAGATCCATATATGAACTTAAGCAAGCATCTCAGAGCTGGAATACTCAATTTAATGATGTGATCAATTTATTTGATTTCATCAAGAATGAGGAGGAATCATGTATTTTCAAAAAGATCAGTGGAAGTGCTATTATCTTTCTTGTACTATACATGGATGATATCCTCCTTATTGAAAATGATATTTTCATATTGACCATAGTTAAAATATGGTTGTCCAAAGAATTCTCCATGAAAGATCTAGGAGAAGCATTCTTCATTCTAGAAATTAAGGTCTATAGAGATATACCGAATAGAATGCTAGGTCTTTCACAGAAGATATACATAGAGGAAGTGCTAAAGAGGTTTAGCATGAAAAACTTTAAGAGGAGATTGGTACCCTTCAGACATGGCATTCATCTCTCCAAGAAAATATGTCCCAACACACCAGAGGAGATTGAACACATGAGCAAGATCCCTTATGCTTCAGCAATATGAAGCTTCATGTATGCCATGTTATGTACACGATCTGATATAGCCCATGCTGTGAGTATCGCAAGCAGATATCAATCGAATCCAAATGAAGAACACTGAACTTTTATGAAATATATCCTTAAGTACTTGAGAAGAACTAAGGATATGTTGGTTTTTAATAATGGAGATATCCAAGCCCATCGCTGCATCAGAAGCTACGAAGAAGGCATTCTAATATAAGAAATTCACCGCAGAGATCGGAGTGATGTCATCAGATGCCATTCCTCTATACTGCGACAACAATGGCATCATAGCCCTTGCTAAGGAGCCAAGGTCTCACCAAAAATCCATGCACATCGAGTGGCGATACCACCTCATCCGTGATTACCTCGATAAAGATTATGTCGAGGTCAAGAGAGTCAACTCCGCAGACAATGCAGCAGATCCACTCACAAAATCGTTGGGCCAGCAGAAGATTGAAACCCATCTTGAGAAGATAGGATTTAGATTTGTAGCCAATTAGCTTTAGATCAATTGAAAGTTTGTTAGATATGTATGTCCTAGAAGTTAGAATTGACTAACACTTATAATACACATATAAGGACAAAATTATAATTTTGATTATAAATAATAAAATGAATTATTTTTTTTATCACAGTATGTATTTGAAAGTGTCTGTGATACATCCCTTGAGTTAATGGTAATGATAATTCATATTTTCAAGAGTTGAAAATTTAAGATATGAATTTTTATTATTGACTCATAAAATGCTTTCGATCATAGGATCATCATGATGATGGTGATTGATTCAGAAGGTTAGTGTACGATCGCTTTTTTAGAATAGATGAGTCTTGAGTCTATGGTGTAGAGATACCTGAACGAAAGTACAGATACTCGCTAAAAAATGAGGGTACTAAGCATGACCACCTCGAGTAGTCATGAGAAAGTCTACCTTCTCGTCAATGACTGGCTCGAAGCTGTAGTGGTGTATTTGATTCTTTGATCTGAGGTGAATTGGTAGTTCACCTTGAGGGTGTTATAGTTTGACTATACCATAACTCGATCTCCTAGCCATTCAAAATTCTGGGGTGTATGTTGGCTATAGCATGTTCATTGTAGGAATTAGATTGCACCAATAGGAGATCTATCTATCTCGGTAGATGAGGAGCAGCCCTATGATGATCATGAGAATCAAGTCCATAAGCCTATGACCATGGTAGAGTGAAATAATAGAAAGAGTTTATATTAGAATTTTCACATTGAACTTGAATCGAATGATTAATTCATATGACAAAAATTAGAGTTTGATGAGATCACCTTAACCCTAATCTGATCGGAGCTCAAGATAAAAAAACTTAATCACACAGATAACTGCACCGAGAGATTCATTTTCAATTCTGATGGGTTGCCATCATATGCTGTTAGGTATCACTGATGGATTTTGAAAGCAATTAGAATGATCTAGATGATCAATCATACTAGTTGTCTGAATCAGAAAAGTTATGATCCATCGAAAGATATTTTGATGATGTCAATGATAGAGATCATGATATATCCCATTATCATATGGAACTGAACCTAACTAGGTCATACAAATGAGGGATTGGATCTGGATATCATCAATTGGACTAATCCAGTTCAATTGATTTGAATAAGATTCAATTAGGTTCAAGAAAATCATGCTAGCACATGATTGAGCCTAATGTTCTCCTTCAACAATCATTAAAAGTTATCTCGACTGAGCCAAATATATTTGGACTTACTCAAAAATCTTTACTTGGTCTGACTGGAGCTTGTCCAGATCAGAAAAGGATTGTCTTAATTTATGAGATAAATTTGAGACAACACCTATCATTTTTTATCACCTGCTAAATCTTGTTTTTTAACTTTAATCAAACGTTGACCTTTGACACTTAGACATCTACCCATGTGTCATGCATTCATAGGAGAGAAGATGGGGCTTTGTCCCCCTGCTAAAAAGAAGAAAGGGAGGGGGTGCACGCCTCCTACTTGGGACTCTAGGTTGCTTCATGCTCTCTACTTGGCTGGTGCCAAAGACTCTTCTTTGACCTATCTTAGCACCACCTAAGAAGGTTTGTGAGGGACTCTAATCTGATTGAATCAGATGATATCATTCCACCAATCAAATTTAGATTTGATTGCACAAAGAGCTGTGATTGGTCGGGATGATGTGGCACTGCATGGCACAGCAGGATCTATATAAATTCTATCTGCGCCTAGAATTTAGAGTTTTTGCCCTTTGCCCATGCCACATAGCCCCTCTCCCTTCTTTTCCATGCCACTCTCTGCTTCTCTCTCTCCTCTCCATGCCCAAGAGGTTTTGGGCTCTAGTTTGGTACAATCCAAGCATTAGAAAGGCGACAGTAAATGAAGAAGGCAACACTACTGCAAGAGACAATAATTGATCTTCAAAAGATGTTTTGAAGACCTTCAAGATCAGATCCAAATCTAATTTTTTGAGCATATATTGAGAAGAAGAAGATCTCTAGATCCTATCCGAGTGAATACCGATAGAGGCCAGACGCTTGCGTAGCTACATCCAAAATCTCAGGCAAACATCAGGATCATCATAGGATAATAGGATTATCCATAATAAGGTATAATTAAATTAGATTTAATTTAATTTAATTTATTTTTATTTTATTAGATCGATAAAATCAAATCTAAAGAATCTCATATCTGATTTGGATTTAAAATTTTTTTTTTTGAAATATCCCTCTTGATCAAATCAAGATCTAAACAAATCTGATCCAAAAAAATAGGATTTTTCCTTCAGAAAAGCTCTTCACCGTTGGAAGGACTCGATCAGCTGAAAGATAAAAAGTGAGGTGAATCGATCGAACAGTTGGTCTCCATTTCGCTGCAAAAGAATGACCTAACTAAGGTTGTTCAAATCGGATCGCACCTTTAGGCGATGGAGCGTGAATAGCTGGTTCGGTTGCTAAGGGCCAATGCCGATGTGTTCGCTTGGTCGGCAACCAACATGCTAGGCATATATCTAGAAATAATTACTCACCAACTAAATGTTAATCCAAACGTCAAGTCGATAAGATAGAAGAAGTGACCATTCACTCCTGAGCGACAAAAGATCATCGATGAAGAGGTAGATGAACTCCTCATGATAGACTTTATTAGAGAGGCCCATTACCCCGATTGGCTTGCTAATGTTGTCATGGTAAGAAAAGCCAATGAAAAATGACAAATCTGCATCGACTATACCAATCTGAATGAGGTATGCCTGAAGGATAGTTTTTCACTCTTGAAGATCGATCAGCTGGTCGATGCGACATCGGAACATCGGCTCTTGAGCTTCATGGATGCTTTTGCGGGCTACAAACAGATCTGAATGGCATTTGAAGATGAAGAACATACTGCCTTCATCATAGATAAAGGGATTTATTGCTATAAAGTTATGCCATTCGGACTTAAAAATACAGTAGCAACCTACCAACGGTTGGTAAATAAGATTTTCAAGTTGCAAATTGGACAAAATATGGAAGTATATATTGACGATATGTTAGTAAAAAGCACTCAAAGTTAGGGACCATGTCCGAGACTTAGAAGAGACTTTCGACATGCTCCGATGACATCGGATGAAGCTAAATTCGATCAAATATGCCTTCGAAGTGACAGCCAGAAAGTTTCTTGATTTTCTTGTTTCACATCAAGGAATCGAGGTAAATCCTGAGAAGATAAAGACAATTATTGACATGAAACATCCAACTTCGAAGAAAGAGGTGCAACAACTCAACAAAAAAATTATCGTGCTCAGTCGATTTATCTTTAAGTTCACCAAAAGATATCTTCCTTTCTTCAAAACTCTAAGACAAACTAAAGATTTTTCATGGATTGACGAGTGCCGATGATTCTTCGAAGAGTTGAAGAAATACTTGATGACTCCTCCATTGCTCGTAAAGCCGATGGAAGAAGAACCCTTATACTTATACCTAGCCACATCCGATGAAGCTGTTAGTTCGATTTTGATCAGAGAAGATGAAAGTCGGGTACAACACCCCATATACTAAGTAAGATGCTCCATAATATCAAAATTCGATACTCAAAGGTGGAGAAGATCTACGTCTTGATTATTTCAATATAACGTCTTCAGCCCTACTTCCAAGCCCACATAGTGTACATTTTAATCGATCAACCTCTAAAGTCGATTCTACATCGATCAGATACCTCAAGCAAAATGGCAAAATGGGCGATAAGCTCAATGAATTTGATATCTAATATCGCCCTCATCCATCGATGAATGCCCAGGTTCTAGTCGATTTCATCGTCAAATGTACCATTTTGGATGATAAGCCTGATCAAGAGGAAACAACTTACAAGTCGATAGGAAACATCCTTGAAATGAATCATAAGTCGGCTTGGGTGTTACACATCGACGAAACATCAAATGCTTTCGGAAGTGGCGCGGAACTCATCTTGGCAAGTGTCGATGAAATAATCGTCGAGTACGCCCTCCGTTTTAATTTTGAAGCTTCAAACAATCAAGCCAAATATGAAGATCTTCTAGCCGGTTTGAAAATCGCTAGGGAGCCCAGTATCGAAGAACTAAAAACATTCACTAACTCTCAACTCATCGCGGGATAAGTTAAAGGCGACTTCGAAGCTCGCGATCCAACAATGCAAAAATACTTTGAGAAGGTCAAAGATCAAACTTCTATCTTTAAATACTTCGATATCACACACATTTCTAGAGCAGAAAATGCTCGGGCTGATGCAGTCTTTCAACTCACCGTCACCATCCCTAACGAACTTGGCCGAACCTACATCGAATATCTCGACGTGCCAAGTATCGAAAGGATGGAAGAAGTATTAAGATCAATGATGAGCCGAGTTGGATGGATCCAATTATCAGGTACCTAATTGAAGGAATCCTACCCGACAATCCATCTGAAGCAAAATGTTTAAGATGGACGGCCTCGCAATATGTCATGATGGATGGACGACTCTACAAGTGATCTTTCTTCCTTCTATTATTAAAGTGCCAAGGACCTTACATTGTTGACTACACACTTCGCGAAGTCCATGAAGGAATCTATGGAAACCATTTGGGGGGCAAGTCTCTCGCCTATAAGATCCTTCAATAAGAATATTATTGGCCAACAATTTAGAAAGATACGATCGAATTCATTCAAAAATATGAGTCATGCCAAAGATATGCAAATATTCAATGCCAGCCAGTGACACAACTGATATTGATCATAGTACCATGGCCATTTGCACAATGGGAGATCGACATTCTCCATCATCTGGCTAGAGAAAATTTTTGGTTGTCACCGTCGATTATTTTATGAAATAGATAGAAGCTGAATCTTTGGCGCAAATTATGAAAAGTAAAATGGAAGATTTTATTTGAAAATCTATCATCTATAGATTTGGACTCCCACATATGATCATAATCGACAATGGCCAATAATTGGATAATTAGAATTTTAAAGACTTCTGCACGATGTACCACATAGCATACAAACTAACGTTCGTCGGTCATTCACAGTCAAATGGGGAAGCGAAAGTTACGAATCAAACAATCCTTCATGATTTGAAAACCTGGCTCCACAAGGCCAAAGATCTCTAGGTGGAAGAATTACCTTCAGTATTATGGGCATATCGAACCACTCCATGAGTTTCAACGGGCAAATCTTCCTTTAATCTATCGTACGGGACTGAAGCAGTGATACCTATGGAAGTTGGACTATCATCAATGAGAGTGAAAAAGTATGATGAATCAAGTAATTCGGATCACCGCAGGACTGACCTAGATCTATTATCTGAAGTTCGGCAATAGGCACAACTCAGAATGACTGCTTATCAACAGCGAATCATAAGATACTATAATAGAAAAGTTAAATCAAAAAAGATTTGTCCAGGAGACTTAGTCTTACGAAAGATGAAAGTATCTAAGTTGCTGAATCAAGGAAAGCTATCCCCAAATTGGGAAGGGCCCTATCGGATGACAAAAATCCTTCGACCTGGAGCATAACGACTCGAAATACTCAATGGAGTTGAAATCCTCCAAACGTGGAATGCTGATAATTTTAAAGTATACTATCAATGAGAATAGCTCCATGTACTTTGAACAAACATAAAGAGCAAAATTTTTATGAAGTCCTTTGCAAAGATGTTTCCCTCATGATCAACGATCGGTTGATCGACGTATTGGTCAGTTGAAAACCAGACGAATTGATCGAACGAGAATCAGCACAAACTCAAAAGCAATAAAGAAAAATCCGACCAATCATCTATCAGTCAAACAATATAATCGATGGACTATCTGCATTCTTTCGCTTAGCAAAGTTCAACAACCGATTGATAAAGGATGATCGATGATCGGTGTTTTAGCAACCTCCAATCGGATATCTCAAATCGACCGCGTGGTCAGCTTCCTATGGCAAAACTGCTGACTAGTTGACCAACGAATGATGTCAATGCATAACTTTCTTACAAATGATGAAGAAAGAAAAGCATCAAACTTTTGGTTGTGAACTAGTTGGTTTGCCCCGACTAATAAAGAACACAATCCTAACTGATTTGGCCATGGCCGAATCGAAGGACGTTTGGCTCACACCCGATCGTCATGCACTTCTATAAATTGATCAAGTATCGGACGATAAAAAACTGACCAAAGATCGGCTAGAAATCGATCAATGGTCGGCTTATACCTGATCATCAAGTACCTCGATTCAATATGAGTTGGTAAAAAAATGATTAAAAGTTGGTTACAAATCGACTCAGGGTTGGCTTGTCCCTGACCTATGAGTATCTCAACGAATGACTAAGTATTGGCTAGTTAGAAAATCTGACTCTAAGTTGGTTTAAAAGATAGCTGATGGTTGGTTAAATAAAATTAATAGAAGAATGGCTAACAATCGCTCAATCAAAGTATTTGTAGTCATGATGGAAGATAAATTTACATAACAAAAAATAAATGCAAACAAAGCTTTCATTACTGTGAAAAAGAAGTTACAAAATAGACTATTGGTCCTTACAAAATTTGAACTATCAGTTTCAAAAGAAAGCAAAATATAAATCTACTCGACGATCGGCTACTCCGAATATTGATCGGGGATGGTCATAACTTCGATCGTTGGCACAATGTCCATCGGTGAAATGAGTTCGATCGGAGCAATTCCTTGGCCATCCAATGGAGCTTCAACAACCGACGAGGGAGCCAAACCCGTCAGTGCAAAAGGACTCGATGTACCCTCGATCAAAGCCATGGGAGCTACGAGAACAGCTGACTCAACTGGAACAAAGGCAGTGGCGGGGGCACCATCATCCGTCGGGCCCATGGGTGATCCATCGTCGCCTCCCTCTTCATCTCCTTCAATGCTTGGGACGACAATGCTACTGAGGTCAAGATCAAAAAAGAGCTACTGAACAGCATCCCGACCATCATCGAATCCGATCCAATTAGAAGCTTCACTTTCTTGAAGAATCAAGGTCTTCAAGTTAGACGAGGCCTTGAATTCCTTGATGCCCACCTCTTTTGTCCGATCGAGATCCTGCTGTAGAATTTGGATCTCCGTCTTGGTCGAAGATGCCTCTCCATCAATAGACTATCATTTTCGACGATAATCCTCCACCTCTTTGGCCTAATTATTATGGTCCTTCTTCAATTTCTCCACCACGTGTTTCTTCTTTTTAGCGTGGCTTTTCTAGGCCTTCACCTCCTCTTGAGCTGACTTAAGATTGGATAGAACCGATGCAAGTTCGGACCTGACCGACCCAAGCTCAACCTTGAGATGAGAGATTTCCTCAGATAGAGTGTTCTCCCAAGTGGCGGCATCCCTTTGCAACTACTCCAATCGACATATACTTCCATGTTTCGTCTAATTTGTGGCTTGAAAACCTTATTTACTAATTATTGGTAGGTTGCTCCTGCATTTTTGAGTCTAAATAGCATAACTTTATAGTAATAAATTCCTATGTCTATGATGAAGGAAGCATGTTCTTCATCTTCGGATGCCATTCGGATCTAGTTGTAGTCCACAAAAGCATCCATGAAGCTCAAGAGTCGATGTTCCGATGTCGCATCGACCAGCTGATCGATCTTCGATAGTGAAAAACTATCCTTCGAACATGCCTCGTTCAAGTTGGTATAGTCGATGCAGATGCATCATTTTTCATTGGCTTTTCTTACCATGATAACATTGGCAAGCCAATCGGGGTAATGGACCTCTCTAATAAAGTCTGTCATGAGGAGTTTGTCTACCTCTTCATCAATGATCTTTTGTGACTCGAAAGCAAATGGTCGCTTCTTCTATCTCATCGACTTGACGTTCGAATTAACATTCAGTCGGTGAGTAATTATTTCTCAAGGTATGCTTGGCATGTTGGTTGTCGACCAAGCGAACACATCGACATTGGCCCTTAGCAACCGAATCAGCTTTCATGCTCCATCGTCTGAAGGTGCGATCTAATTTGAACTACCTTAGTCAGGTCATTCTCTTGTAGCAGAATGGAGACCAACTATTAGATCGATTCACCTTGCTTTTCATCTTCTCGCTGATCAAGTCCTTCCAATGGTGAAGAGCCTTTTGGCTTATTCTTCTTTGCAGTAATTACGAGGCAACGTCGAGCGATTTGTTGGTTGCCTTGCATCTCTTTGACTCTGATCTTGGTCGAAAATCAGACCAATAAATGGTATGTCGATACTATCGCCTTGAGGGCATTGAGTTCTGATCTTTCAAGTATGGCATTGTATGCAAACGAGACTCTAACGACCATGAAAGTTAAGACGATAGTGCTTGGTCGAGGTTTTATCTCCGCTGTCAATGGAAGATCTATTTCTCCCTCAACATCGATGGCATCTCCTGTAAATTCGATTAAAGGGATAGAAACTCTTCGGAGGTGTTCATCGATAATTTCATTCAGAAGAAAGTAGAGTAAAATAAAATATTAGTCGAACTTTCATTATCGACGAGGATTCTCTTTACATTATAGTTTGCTATCATCATCGAGACGATGACAGCATCATCATGGGGAGTTTGAATTCCTCTTACATCATCATCCGAAGAAGAGATAGGTTCATCAGATCATCGTTTCTTAGCCTATCCTTCTTCGGATGTTGCCCCTCCGGCTCTTGATCATCCAAAAATCATGTTGATCATCCTAGCTTTTGGTCAGTTTTACTGAATCTCCTCCAATGCTGGTGGTTGATCGGCATGGGGCTAGGTTGGATGATCAAGTCGGTATTTGGCAAGAAATTTCCACTGGATGAGAGCCTCGATCTCATCCTTTAATTGAAAGCATTGTTCGGTGTCGTGACCGTAGTCACGATAGAACCGACAATACTTCTTCTTGTCCTTCCCTCGATTCTTCATCGATGGGGGTAGGTGAAGGTAATTCTCTCCTTCGATCTCCATCAAGATTTGTGCATGCAGTGTGGAAAGAAGAATATAAGTATCGTACCGACTTTTCACATTAGTCGATACTGGATTTAGTCGGGAGAAGACTATTTCTCTATTTGGAGCTGACTAGCTCAGTCCAGCAGGAACATTGTTCTTTCATAGTTTTTTCTTCTTCTGATCCTTTTTGTTTGATTGGTATCAGCCAGAAGTGCCTTCTTCCATACGAATATTCTTATCCGTGTGCTCCAAGAGCTTAGGATAGATCCGGAGGTGGTTCTTATCTAGCGAATAAGTGAACTAGAAGCCCCGTAGATTCTATTTCATGGCCAAGATGGCCACATTCTCATTGAGATTTCGGACCTCAGGCATGGTGGTATTAAAATGCACCACAAAGGTCCGAAGAGTTTCTTCCTCTCCTTGTTTGATCGAGAAGAGGGTGTTTGAAGTTCGTGGCATCCTCCTATTAGTGCTGAAGTAAGCCATGAAGGAGTCCTCAAGCTGTCCGAAGGAATTGATGCTTTTTGACTGAAGTCCGAAGTAACAGGCTCGAGCAATTTTTCGAAGGATGGCCTGCAAGCCAATACACATGAGGGCGTCATTCGCCCCCTGGATCATCATGAGAGCCTTATAGCTCTGGAGATGATCGATTAGATCGATGGAGCCATCATATGACTCCACTTGCGGCATCTTGAACCATGACGAAATTGGTTCGTTCAAGATGCACGAGGAGAAAGGAGGAGCGGTTTGGATACGGAGACCATCGGAGGATCCTCCTATTGCATCCTCCTGGATTCGGGCTAGTCGATGGTTGATTTCTTTAAGCTTTTGCTCATAGTTGTCGAACCATCATCGGCGAGATGTCCCAAGCATCGATCCTTTTAAAGAACTAGTGGAGGAGGAGGTGGTCGAGTTCCGAGGCTATTTCTCCTTGTGTAGACTCCGATTAGCAGATGGGAAAATGAAGCATCATGATCAGTGGGTCTCTCTTCATGCTCCATCGCCTAAAGGTGTGATCTGATTTGAACAACCTTAGTCAGATCATTCTCTTGCAGCAGAATGGAGACCAACTTTTCGGTCGATTCACCTCGCTTTTCATCTTTTTACTATTCAAGTCCTTCCAATGGTGAAGAGCCTTCTAGCTTATTCTTCTTTGCAGTAATTGCAAGGCAACGTCAAGTGATTTATTGGTTGCCTCGCATCTCTTCGACTCCAATCTTGGTCGAAAATTGGACAAATAAATGGTATGTCAATACTATTGTTAGATATATATATTCTTGAAGTCAGATTGACTGACACTTATAATACACTTCTAAGAGCAAAATTATAATTTAACTATAAATAATAAAATATATTATTTTCTATCATAATATATATTTGAAAGGATCCATGATACATTCCTTGAGTTAATGGCAATGATAGTTCATATTTTCAAGAGTTAAAAATTTAAGACATGAATTTTCATTATTAATTCACAAAATACTTCCGATCGTAGGATCATCATGAGGATGATGATTAATCAAGAAAGGTTAGTGTATGATCGCTTCTTTAGGATAGATGAATCTTGAGTCTATGGTGTAGAGACATCAGAGTGAGAGTACAGATACTCATTAAAGAATGAGGGTACTGAGTGTGACCACCTCGAGTAGTCATGAGAAAGTCTATCTTCTCATCGATGACTGACTCGAAGCTGCAGTGGTGTGTCTGATTCTTTGACCTGAGATGCATCAATAGTTCACCTTGAGGGTGTTCTAGTTTGACTATACCATAACTCAATCTCCTAGTCATTTAGAATTCTGAGATGTATGTTGGCTATAGCATGTTCATTGTAGAAATTAGATTGCACCAATAGGAGATCTATCTACCTCGGTAGAAGAGGAGCAGCCCTATAATGATCATGAGAATCAAGTCCATAAGTTCATGGCCGTGGCATAGTAAAATAATAGAAAGAGTTTCTATTAGGTTTTTCACATTGGACTTGAATCGAATGATTAATTCATATGACGAAAATTAGGGTTTGATGAGATCACCTTAATCCTAATCTGATCAAGGCTCAAGATAGAGAAACTTAATCACATAGATAACTACATCGAGAGATTCACTTTCAGTTCTGATGGGTTGCCACCATATGCTGCTAGGTGTCACTGATGAATTTTGGGAGCAACTAGAATGATTTGAATGATCGATCATACTAGTTGTCTGAATCAGAAAAGTTCTGATTCATCGGAAGGTGTTTCGATGATGTCAATGATAGAAATCACGACGTATCCCATTACCATACGAAACTAAACCTAACTAGATCACACAAACAAGAATTTAGATCTAGATGTCATCAATTAGATTAATCCAGTTCAATTGATTTGAATAAGATTCAATTAGGTTTAAGAAAATCGTGCTAGCATACGATTGAGCCTAATATTCTCCTTTAACAATCATTAAAACTTATCTCGACTAAGCCAAATATATTTGAACTCACTCAAAAATCTTTATTTGATCCAACTGGAGCTTGTTCAGATCAGAAAAAAATTATCTTAATTTATGAGATAAATTTGAGATAACACCTGCCATTTTTTGTCACATGCTAAATCTTGTCTTTGGACTTTAGTCAAATATTGATCTTTGGTACTTATACATCTGTCCATATGTCATGCATCCATAGGAGAGAA
Source organism: Cocos nucifera (assembly GCA_006176705.1). Classification (NCBI taxonomy): domain Eukaryota; kingdom Viridiplantae; phylum Streptophyta; class Magnoliopsida; order Arecales; family Arecaceae; genus Cocos; species Cocos nucifera. Next base: position 112,269 of record QRFJ01000618.1, read on the forward strand.
CCTTGGCCCTTATCCCCCTACTAAAAAGCAGATAGACAAGGGGCACATGCCTAGGGAGGTGTGCACCCCATGAGGATAAGGTTTGGAGTCCCATACAGATGGGACTCCAGTTGCTTCAGAGAATTAACCTAGATGGCGCCAAGAAGACTTGTTTGACCTAGTCTTGGCACCATCTAAGGAGAGTTTTGAGGGACTCTAATATGATTAGATCAGATGATGTCATTCCATCAATCAAATTTAGATCTGATTGCACAAAGGGCCATGATTGATCGAAATGATGTGGGACTGCATGGCGCAGTAGGATCTATATAAATCCTATCTGCGCTTAGAATTCAATTCTTCTACCTTTAGTCCATGCCACATAGCCCCTCTTTCTTCTTCTCCATGCCACCCTCTGATCCTCTCTCTCCTCTCTACGTCGAAGAGACTTTGGGCATGAAGAAGGTGTGATCCAAGCAGGTGAAAGGCATCAGGAAAGGAAGAAGGTAGCACTGCTGTAAGAGACAACGGTTGTTCTTCAAAAACCATTTTGAAGACCTTCAAGATCAGATCTAGATCTGATTTTTGAAGGATTGATTGAGAAGAAGAAGATCTTTAGATTCTATCTAAGTGAATATTGGTAGAGGCCAGGCACTTGCACGGCTACATCCAGAACATCAGGCAAACATCAAAATCATCATAGGATAATTGGATCATCTAAAATAAAGATATAATTAAATTAGATTTAATTTTTATTTTAATTTTTATTATCAAATCAATAAAATTAGATCTGAGGAGTCTTAGATCTGATTAGGATCTTAAATTTTTTTAAAAAAATATACCTCCTGATCCAATCAAATCTGAATGAATCTGATCCGAAAAATAGATTTTTTTCTTCAACTAATATCAGAGCTAGGTTCCATAATTCATTAGATCTAATTTTAATTTATTTTTGATCTAATAATTAGATGATTTTAAATATCACATTAGATGTGATTAGATATAAAATTAAAAAATTAAAAATTAAATAATCTAGATCTAAGATGTATGAGATGTATGACTAGACTAGGAATAGAATTATTCCATGTGTAGTCTAACATGACCATAATTTTAATTTAATTAATTATAATTTTTAGATCTATTTATTTATTATTTTTTAATATTATAAATATTATAATTAGATTTAAAAAATAAAAAATAAATTTATTTAATTTATTTAATTTATTCATATGAGATTTGATAGATAAATGTTTAGACTAGTTATAGAATAGTTCTATAAAATTATCTAGAATAAATTTTAATTTGATATGATTAAATTTAAATCTTATTTTTTAGATATTTATGAGATAATTTAGATCTAAAAATATGCATGATATGATACATGAGATGTATATAAAATATAGTTTAGTTAGATCAAATTTTTATATATGTGATATATGATGTAGATCTAACTAGTTTTGTAGATTTATCATATTTCTGATTAAGACGTTCTCCTTAGTCGTCCAATCATAAGAATGAAGTAGGATTTAAAGGCCCTCTTCTTTTATTCGATGGAGTGTTCTTATGATGTGTAGGGGTGCTGTACATTCATCTTTAATAAAAAATCTAAAACTTATTTTCTATAAAACTCTAGATCCTAAAATCCTAAAATTTTATATACATATTTTATTTATGAATCTTAAACTTAATTAAGAAATAAGATTATGAAATATATTAGATCTAAAATTAAGAAATTTTAGATCTAAGATATATTCATAAAATTAGGTTGGGACTTGGGTAGCTTAATTAGGTCTAGCGGTTAATCAAACCAAATCAAAAGTTGGTTAGATGGGATCAAGAGTGCTTAAATTGATCAGTCTAATAGGATTAAGTCTGGATCAATATCGAGTCATATGAGTGATCGATCAATTTAAGACCTAATTAGGTTCAGTGATTAGAGTTTGGATTGTAGGCTAATTCGATTGATTCTGGCTCAACAATTTGGTGTCTAAGATAAGTTTGACAAATATGATCGACTGATTTTTAATTGGGAGCTACTCGATTCGAATGTATTCTTATCGAGTTAATGGTATATCCCTTCCATCGATCTCATTTATCTGACCATATTTATCGATTCAGTCCTGATCTAAGGTGGCTAATAATCTGAGCTAACTCATACCACTAGGTTAGTCATAATGGTTATGGCTATGTCAAGTCAAGTTTAAAAAGACCTAAATCAAATCTCTCTAAGAAAATATTAAGTCTAAGGTCTTCCACCATTGTAGATGTATGGACCCTTCTCGGGGTTGATTGTTCTCGGCTGGTCACAATGGTTCAGTTGCACCAAAAAGATGCAACCATGTCTATTAGGCATTGGATGCTACAGGCTAGAGGATGGATTGGGCTCAATATTTTGAATACGATGAGAGACCTAATTAGAAATCCAATCTATGCAAATGGTGGATCTGACTTAACTAAGAAGTGGATCAATATTCTGTGCATGGTGAGATTAATGAATTAGAGATTAAGCCTGAGTGCACCATGATTAGAGAATCATTGGATAAGAGTTGTTCACTCATTGGCTAACCCATCATCAATAATTATTAGGTGAGGTGATGAGTCAGTTTATGGGACTGCACCATTCACTAAAAATCAGTAATCATGAAGATTTTTACATCTCTACAGAGGGAGTGTAGAGATATGAGAAAATAGTGAGAGCTAATTTATTTAAAAATTAAATTTTTAAATAAATTGATCAAATCTTAATTATAAAATCTAACTAGAAACTTTGACTCTTTATAGGAAAGAGAAAAATATCTGCGTCCAATCCACTAGCCCGTATCCTGGACACCCATAGATTGATCGGACCCAATTACAAGGATTAGCTTCGAAACTTCAAAATTATTTTGGGTTCTGAGAAGTTGACTTATGTATTGGACCATGCTCCCCCTACCTTACCAGCTCTTCCGTCCGCTGAATAAAGAGCGTCTCTTGCAAATGGATGGATAAAGATAATAAGGCCAGATACTACATGTTGGGCTCGATGTCTGATGAACTTCAACACCAATATGAAGATATCAAGATTGCCTGCCAAATGTTGGCTCACCTATAAAAGTTGTTTGGTGAACAGAGTCGCGCAGCCAAATATCAGATCACTAAACAACTATTTAAGGTTAAAATGCATGATGGGCAGTCAGTCCAAGATCATTGTCTGATGATGATCAAGAACTTGAAAGAGCTTGAGAAGCTCAGAGTAAAGTTAGATTAGGATCTGTAGAATGATATAATTCTACAATCCTTGACTGATGCATATGGGCAGTTCATCATGAACTACCATATGCATAAATTTTAGAATACTCTATCCGAGCTTATGAATATGCTGGTTACTACTGAGCTTTCTATGAAAGATCCTAAAGGCTCGGTAGACTTCTTCCAAGAGAAAATTTTTTGGAAAGAAGAAGAAGTCTGTGAAAAAATAGAAGATGGAAGATGGAAAGAAAAAGAAGACAGAGCTGAAGAAGAAAGCCATTGACAAAGAAAAGTATTTTCATTGTAATACTGACGGCCACTGAAAGCGGAACTATCCTACATACCTGACCATCCTGAAGAATAAGAAGGAGACAGGTCCTTCTGGAGGTATGCTCTTATTGAATCTGACCTTACGATTTTTTCTGCATCCAGTTGGATGCTTGACTCTGATTCTAGTGTTTATTTGTATACTTCTATGTAGAATCTTGAGGATAGTAGGAGGCTGAGGTATGGTGAGATGATCCAATGCATCGAAAATGGAGCAAGAGTTGCTGCTGTGGTCGTGGGAACCTACTCTTTTCGACTATCGTCTGACTTAAATTTAGTACTTGGAGATTGTTATTATGTGCCTGCTGCAAGTAAAAATTTGATTTCTGTTTCATGTTTAGTACAAGAAGGCTATGTAATTATTTTGCTTAAGGATCATTGTAATATTCTTTATGAAAGAAATAAAATTACAAATGATTTTCTTATTAACGGTCTCTATCAGTTATATATTGATGTATCTATCTTTAATATCAAGCAAAATATGAATGCCATAAGATCAAAATGATCCAGGGATAATCCAAATGATAGGTATCTATGGCACCTAAGGCTAGGTCATATAGTAGAAGATAGGATTAATAAATTAGAAAAAATCGAACAATTGAATCCATTGACTTTTGAGTCATATCCAATTTGTGAATCATGTCTTCAAGATAAAATGACTATGCTCCTTTTTGTAGGACATGGGGAAAGGGCTAGGGATCTACTTGTCCTAGTACATACTGATGTGTGCGGCCCATTTGATGTGCCGACTAGAGGCAACTTTGACTACTTCATAACCTTTACTGATGATTTATCTCGGTATGGGTACGTGTATCTTATGAGATACAAGTCTAAAACCTTTGAAAAATTCAAGAAATTCAGACATGAAGTTGAAAAGCAAACTAAAAAATCCATTAAGATTCTTCGATCAGATCGAGAAGGTGAATGCCTTAATCGAAAATTTTTGGACTAGCTCAAGCAAAATGGCATAGTCTTTCAATGGACTCCACCTGAAACATCTCAACTCAATAAAATTTCAGAATGAAGGAATTGGACCCTATTAGATATGGTCCGATTCATGATCAGCTTCATAGACTTTTCTGATTTTCTTTAGGAACATAGTCTGTTAACTACTATATATTTACTGAATAGAATTTTATTTAAAATCATTTCTACTACACCGTATGAGATATGACATAGTAAGAAACCAAGTCTGAGTTATCTTAGAATTTGGGATTGTTCGATTCATGTCAAAAGACAACAAGCGGATAAGTTAGACTATAGATCCTTTAGAACTCAATTTATAGGATATCCTAAAGAGTCATTAGGATATTATTTCTACATTCCAGAAGACTACATTATGATTATGAGTCGGCATTCATTTTTCTTGAAAAATAGTTTATTCAAGATGGTGGCATTGGAAAGCAGATCAAGTTTGAGGAGAAAATCTCATAAGAGCAACGAGCTAAAGATCCTATGGAACCAAATCAGGTTGATCCAATACAATTACTACCTCCTCCACCTTGTAGATTGAAAAAAATTTTTCTTCCCCCTGAGAGGTACTTAGGTACTATCTCAGAGGAAGTAGAGAAAATGTTCCTCATAGGTAATGAAATTCTTGGTGATGATCCCAAAACTGATGATGAGACGATATCGGATATCGGCTTCGAGAAATGGTTAGAGCTAATGAAGTCAAAAATTGACTCGATGCACTCAAATCAAGTCTAGATTTTGGTAGATCCATCTAAAGGTATAGTACCTATTGGGTGTAAATAGATCTACAAGAGAAAGATTGATGTAGATGAAAATGTGGAGACATTCAAAGCTAGATTAGTGGCAAAAAAAATTAGTCGGCATGAAGGCATTGACTATCAGGATATCTTTTTATCAGTAGCTATGTTAAAATCTATCCATACATTGCTTGCTGTTGCAGCCTATTTCAATTATGAAATATGGCAAATGGATGTAAAAACAGCATTTTTAAATGGATACCTTGAGAAAGATATCTATATAGAACAACCACTAGGTTTCACATCCAGTGATGTTGATCATAAAGTATGCAAGCTGTAAAGGTTCATATATGGACTTAAGCAAGCATCTCAGAGTTGGAATACTCATTTTAATGATGTGATCAAATTATTTGATTTCATCAAGAACGAGGAAGAATCATATATTTTCAAAAAGGTCAGTGGGAGCGCTATTGTCTTTCTCATATTGTACGTAGATGATATCCTTCTTATTGGAAATGATATTCTCATATTGACCATAGTTAAAATATGGTTATCTAAAGAATTCTCCATGAAAGATCTAGGAGAAGCATCATTCATTCTAGAAATTAAGATCTATAGAGATAGACCGAATAGGATGCTAGGTCTTTCACAGAAGATGTACATATAGAAAGTGCTGAAGAGGTTTAGCATGGAAAACTCTAAGAAGGAATTGGTATCCTTTAGACATGTCATTCATCTCTCCAAGAAAATGTGTCCCAATATACCTGAAGAGATTGAACGCATGAGCAAGATCCCTTATACTTTAGCAATAGAGAGCCTCATGTATGCCATGTTATGTACACAACCTAATATAGCCCATGTTGTGAGTGTCATGAGTAGATATCAGTCGAATTCAGATGAAGAACACTGAACTTCTGTGAAATGTATCCTTAAGTACTTAAGAAGAACTAAGGATATGTTGTTGGTTTTTGATAATGGAGAACTCCAAGTCCAGGGGCATACAAACTCAGATTTTATGTCTGATATAGATGATCGAAAGTCGACATCTGGAAGTCTATTTGTGTGTAATGATGGTGCTGTCAGTTAGAAGAGTTTCAAGCAGATAGTAATAGCAAATTCCATCATGGAAGTAGAATACATCGCTGCATCAGAAGCTACGAAGAAGGTATTTTGGTATAAGAAGTTTACCGTAGAGATCGAAGTGATGCCATCGAATGTTATTCCTCTATATTGCGACAATAATGGCACCATAGCCCTATCTAAGAAGCCGAGGTCTCACCAAAAATCTAAGCACATCGAGCGATGATACCACCTCATCCGTGATTACCTTGAGAAAGATTACGTCGAGATCAAGAGAGTTGACTCCACAAATAATATGGCAGACCCACTCACAAATTCGTTGGACCAGCAGAAGATCAAAGCCCACCTTGAGAAGATGAAACTTAGATTTGTAGCCAATTGGCTTTAGATCAAGTGAGAGTTTATTAGATATGTGTGCCCTTGAAGCCAGATTGGCTGACACTTGTAATACACTTCTAAGGGCAAAATTATAATTTTGATTATAAATAATAAAATGGATTATTTTCTATCATAATGTGTATTTAAAAGTATCTATGATACATTCCTTGAGTTAATGGTAATGATAGTTCATATTTTCAAGAGTTAAAAATTTAAGATATGAATTTTTATTATTAACTCATAAAATGCTTCCGACCGTAAGGTCATCATGAGGATGGTGATTGATCCGAAAGATTGATATACGATCACTTCTTTTGGATAGATAAGTCTTGAGTCTACGGTGTAGAGATACCAAAGTGAGAGTATAGGTACTCGTTAGAGAACGAGGGCACTAAGCGTGACCACCTCGAGCAATCATGAGGAAGTCTACCTTCTCATCGATGACTGGCTTGAAGCTATAGTGGTGTGTCTGATTCTTTAACCTGAGGTGCATCGATAGTTCACCTTGAGGGTGTTATAGTTTGACTACACCATAACTCGATCTTCTAGACATTCAAAATTTTGAGGTGTATGTTGGCTATAGCATATTCATTGTAGAAATTGGATTGTACCAATAGGAGATCTATCTACCTCGGTAGAAGAGGAGCAGTCCTATGATGATCATGAGAATCAAGTCTATAAGCCCATGGCTATGGCAGAATGAAATAATAGAAAGAGTTTCTATTAGATTTTTCACATTAGACTTGAATCGAATGATTAATTCATATGACGAAAATTAGAGTTTGACGAGATCACCTTAACCCTAATCCGATTGGAGCTCAAGATAGAAAAACTTAATCACATAGATAACTGCACCGAGAGGTTTACTTTCAGTTCTGATGGATTGCCACCATATACTGCTAGGTATTACTGGTGGATTTTAAAAGTAATTAGAATGATTTGGATGATCGATCGTACTAGTTGTCTGAATCAGAAAAGTTCTGATCCATCAGAAGGTATTTCGATGATGTCGATGATAGAGATCATGATATATTCCATTATCATATGTAACTGAATCTAATTGGATCATACAAACAAAGATTTGGATCTAGATATCATCAATTGAATTAATCCAATTTAATTAATTTGAATAAGATTTAATTAGGTTTAAAAAAATCATGTTAGCACACGATTGAGCCTAATATTCTTCTTTGACAGTCATTAAAACTTGTCTGACTGAGCCAAATATATTTAGGCTCACTCAAGAACCTTTATTCAGTCTGATTGGAGCTTATCCAAGTTAGAAAAAGATTGTCTTAATTTATGAGATAAATTTAAGACAACATCTATCATTTTTCATCACCTGCTAAATCTTATCTTTGGACTTTGGTCAAATATTGACCTTTGATACTTAGATATCTGCCAATGTATCATGCACCTATAGAAGAGGACCTTGGCCCTTATCCCCCTGCTAAAAAGTAGACAGACAAGGAGTGCATGCCTAGGGAGGCATGCATCCCATGAGGATAAGGTTTGGAGTCCCATACAGATGGGACTTTAGTTGCTTCAGGGAATCAACCTAGATGGCACCAAGAAGACTTGTTTAACCTAGTCTTGGTACCATCTAAGGAGAGTTTTGAGAAACTCTAATCTGATTAGATCAGATGATATTATTCTACCAATCAGATTTAGATCTGATTGCACAAAGGGCCATGATTGGCTGGGATGATGTGTCACTTCATGGCACAGTAGAGTCTATAAAAATCTTCTCTGTGCCTAGAATAAGAGTTTTTGCCTTTAGCCCATGCCACAAAGCTTTTCTCTCTCCTTCTCCATGCCACCCTCTGGTCCTCTCTCTCCTCTCCATGCTCAAGAGGTTTTGGGTATGAGTTAGGTGCGATCCAAGCAAGCGAAAGATGATAGAAAAAGAAGAAGGCAGCACTGCAGCAAGAGACAATGGTTATTCTTCAAAAAAAAATTTGAAGATCTTCAAAGATCAGATCTAGATCTGATTTTTGAAGGATTGATTGAGAAAAAAAAGATCTCCAGATTCTGCCTGAGTAGATATTGGTAGAGGCCAGACGCTTGCATGGCTACGTCCAAAATCTTAGGCAAACATCGAGATCATCATAGGATAATTAGATTATCCAAAATAAAGATATAATTTAATTTAATTTAATTTAATTTATTTTTATTTTATTTTATCAGATCAATAAGATCAGATCTGAAGAGTCTTAGATCTGATTAGGATCTTAGAGAAAAATTTTTGAAATATTTTTCTTGATCCAATCAGATCTAAACGAATCTGATCCGAAAAATAAGATTTTTTCCTTCAACTATCGTCTTGAGGGCATTGAGTCCTGATCTTTCAAGTATGGTGTTGCATGCCGACGAGACTCTAATGATCATGAAAGTTAAGATGACAGTGCTTGATCGAGATTCTATACCCGCTGTCAATGGAAGATCTATTTCTCTCTCAACATCGACGGCATCTCATGTAAACCCGATTAAAGGGTTAGAAACTCTTCGGAGGCATTCCATCGATAATTTTATTCGGAAGAAAGTAGAGTAAAATAAAATATTAGTCAAACTTTTATTATCGACGAGGATTTTCTTTACATCATAGTTTGCTATCATCATCGAGACGACGACAGCATCATCATGAGAAGTTTGAATTTTCCTTACATTATCATCCGAAGAAGAGATAGGTTCATTGGATCGTCGTTTCTTGGCCTATCCTTCTTTGGATGTTGCCTCCCCAACTCTTGATCGTCCAAAAATTATGTTGATCACCCCAGCTTTCGATTAGTTTTGCTGAATTTCCTTTGATGTTGGTGGTTGATCGGCATGGGGCTGAGTTGGATGATCAAGCCGGTATTTGGCAAGAAATTTCCATTGGATGAGAGCCTCGATCTCATTCTTTAATTGAAAGCACTATTCGGTGACGTGACTATAGTCGCAATAGAATCGATAGTACTTCTTCTTGTCCTTCCTTCGATTCTTCATCGACGGGGGTAGGCGAAGATAATTCTCCCTTTCGATCTCCATCAAGATTTATGCATGTAGTGTGAAAAGGAGAGTATAAGTATCATTCCGACTTTTTGCATTAGTTAGTACTAGATTCAGTCGGAAGAAGACTATTTTTCTGTTTGGAGTCGGCTGGCTTAGTCCAGCAAGAATGTCATTCTTCTGCTATTTTTCTTCTTCTGATCCTTTTTGTTTGATTGGTTTCGGTCAGAAGTGCCTTCTTCTGCGTGAATATTCTTATTCGTGTGCTCCAAGAGCTTAGGATAGATCTGAGGGTGGTTTTTATCCAGTGAATAAGTGAATTGGAAGCTCCGCAGATCTTGTTTCATGGTCAAGATGGCCATATCCTCATTGAGGTTTCGGACCTCAAGCGTGGTGGCATTAAAATGTGCCACGAAGGCCCGAAGAGTCTCTCCCTCTCTTTGTTTGATCGAGAAGAGGATGTCTGAGGTTCGTGGCATCCTCTTGCTAGTGCTGAAGTGAGCCATGAAGGAGTCCTCAAGTTGTCCAAAGGAATTGATGCTTCTCGGCTGAAGCCCGGAGTATCAGGCTTGAGCAGCTTTTCGAAGGATGGCTTGGAAGCCAATGCATATGAGAGCGTCATTCGCCCCCTGGATCATCATGAGAGCCTTATAGATCTGAAGATGATTGACTAGATCGGTGGAGCCATCATATGGCTTCACTTGCGGCATCTTGAACCATGACGGAATTGGTTCGTTTAAGATGCGTGAGGAGAAAGGAGGAGCGATTTGAACACGGAGATCGTCGGAGGATACTCCTGTTGCATCCTCCTGTATTCGGATCAGCCAATGGTTGATTTCTTTGAGCTTTTGCTCATAGTCATCGAACCGTCATCGATAAGATGTCCCAGGCATCGATCCTCCTGAAGAACTAATGAAGGAGGAGGTGGTCGAGTTCCGAGGCTATTTCTCCTTATGCAGACTTCGATTAGCAGATGGAAAAATAGAGCATCGTGATCGATGGGTGTCTCTTTACGAACGGTGAGAACGTCGAGATGGTCGTTCTGATGAGGGGGTGGCAGAGTGTCCTGAGATGTGGCGGCTGTGCCTAAATAGTACAGCTTGTGTCATTGGGCCTTCCGCCACTGTATGCGATTATTGTTGGAGGTTGTAAATAGCTTCCATCAGCATTCGAACCTACTGCATCAATGCAGTCAGTTGCTGGGCTTGCATGTCCACCGTAACTGCTTGATGCAAAGAACTTGGTTCCACCGCCGACGGTGGTAGAGGGAGAAGTGCTTCTTGCCGGGATGATTGGCCGGTGGAGCTAGATGATTTTCGAGCACGAATCTTTGCCATTTATAATGTTTGATCCCTGATTTGCCTCCCCCCTTTCTGGCGTACTAATCTGTTGCGGCCAATCCACCTACGCTTGCGATTGAATGTCGGAAAACCTATAAGATAGGTCCACACTGACCGGAGTTGGCTCCGATGGAGATCCTCCGATGCTTAAGTTAGTAGAGTGGACTGGTTGAATAGAAATCAAAGAGCAAAATGGCAGAAGTTGCTCTAAAAGGGATTAGATCTCGTAAATTGATTAGGTTACCTTTCTTTTATAGATGTCGGAGTGATAACCATTGAGCACGTGAGTCTCTCTTTTTTTGGTATAGTATGATTATGGGTAAATGATTTAAACTACCCGCTAATTATCGTTATCCTCTCTTCTCAGGGGCAGCTTTGTAGGGCCAATTGAGAGCCGGATGGATTGTTTGGAGAGCTCCCATCGATCAGTCGGCTGATTTGGGGCCGACCTATCATCGATCGGTCGGTTGATTCTATGCCGATCGGCTGTCAGTAAATTAATTGGGACCGACCGATTATCGATCGGTTAGATAGTTGACTCTCTACCAATCGATCGTCGATCGGTCGAAAGACTTGAGACCAAACAATGATCGATCGGATGGCTCGAGGAAGGGTGGTTGACAGCTATCCAAATGATTTCTGATCGATGGTTAGTTAGTTTTATTGAACTGCACGCCCATTGGATGGTAATACGTCAGCATTTTCATTATTATGTCGGCGAATGTCCGTCGAAAACTGATGATCAGTTGGCCACAATGCTGGTGAATCAAGCGGCAGAGTAACATCTTCCAATAATATCCAATGACTGAAATCATTAATATAGAATCATCGTTAACTAGTTTAGACTTGATTGAATCTAAGTGAAGCTCTATTCAAGTGTAGCTGATTGCATCAAGCGGATCTCAATCGGGTCTAAATTGGATGATCGGTAATCATACATCAATAATCAAAATGATTGGATGTGACCTACATACCAAAACTCATATGATTTGGAGACTTTTAACCTATGACTTTTATTATCTCTAAATCATATTTTTTCTAGTATATAAATAGTTTAGAAATAACAAATCGCATCGCAAGACTCGAATCATAAATGTGGAACCTCCATTGTCTAACCTAGATCTCCACTTGAGCTTAGCAATATCTCTCTCTTATACTTTTTGGGACATCTTGCATCGCTGCTTGGATGAACGGTTAGGATCCTCTCTAATACTTAGGGTGAATTGTAGAGGTCTAATCTTTCTATAATACTGCCGCATAATACAAGGATAGCTATGGTTGAAATATGACTTTTGTGATTTAACCCTAAATTAGAAAGAATCCCAATTCATTGGGCAAACATATTTTTAACATTACATAGGCTCAACCTAAATAGTTAGACCTCAACACAAAATGTGGATACACAAGCCTCCACTCCACAAAAGTAGGATTAAATGCTTTTTTCAATTCATATTGGGTCAAAAATTGTTTAATCCATGCTCTCCATTTTAGATAAAATCTAAGGCAACCAACACATTTTCTTCGTACAGACTTATATCCAACTTATCAATATCTTACTTATCAATTAAGATAAATTTGATAAATTATAATAAAGATATTTTAATTTTCTAATTTTTAATTCCAAAATAACCCTAGTCAAATTATTTAATTAAAAATTTAAAATATTCATACAGAAGCTTTAATTGAATTTCTCTTTTAGATAGAACACGCAAATCTTTTGCTAATAAAGAATTCTGAAATTGTTACACTTTGAGAACGAGAGAGAGAGAGAGAGAGAGAGAGTTTTCTAATTAACAAATAACGGAAAATTTGCTTTATCAAGAAAGAAAGGATTCCAAAATTTTTAAAATATCTAGATTGGAAAATCTTTGAGGAAGAAGATACTTAAGAACCAAGAGATAAGGATAAATTTTGATGCATTATTTTTAGATATTCTTATTATATGCAATTTAGAAATAGTAAACCACACCCAACGGTCAGGATGATTGACGTATGTTCTTTATTGTATAATATAGATTTAATTGGATCTGGATATAGATCCGTTCAAATATAGCCCAGTCCATGCACATGCGCACATATGTATGGGAGTATTTATATGGGCCAATACGAGACAATCTCCAACTCTCCATTAGCGCAGCCATTTCTTTCCTCTCGAGACGTGCTCATCATGTGGGTCGACAAAAATGTACAGCTAGTTTGATATTAGAAACGGTGGTTCCTATTCCATATTCCTATATTCCCAGACACAATAGGATCCAATAATTCCTTTCCCCGAATCTGAAGCGAGCATTCAAGGCAATAAGTAGAAGGCCTTCGTGGTCCCAGGCAAAATAATTCCTCCTAGACTCCCCGTCTCTTTCATTGGGGAATACGTCGTTCACAAACATTCTCCGTCTCTGTGGACATACACGGCTCGATGTTCTCCCTTCTTAATCAAACTGGTCTAATTAACTAAACTCGTTCTGCAATTCTAGCGTTAGCTCGTTTCACTGAGTCAACAAGTGTATTTAATTAGGGGAAGCAGAATTTGTACAAGTCCTTGCAATCCCGACGAGAGATGCTGGCTGCTTGTTTTATCCGTGGACGGTCCAGTTTTATTATTATTATTATTGCTATAAAAAATAACCACCTCCAAATCGCTCCAATTAATCCTAGCTACTCGAAGACACAGATAAACGAATAGATAACAAAAAATAGTTGATGGATACGTAAACCGTTGCTTTTAGATTTCATGCAAAATATGCGAAATGAGCAGAGCATTTTTCACTTTCTTCCTGCAAAGGGAGCGTACCTACTCAGGGGCAAGTGAAGGTCTTTGGTAAGCTGAACAAAACTGGACCCGAACCAAATAACTTGCACCATTCCACGGAAGTGAACTTTTTACTCCATGATCCGACGCTCTTCATATGTTAATGCTTGTCTTGGATTAGGAAGCATTTAACATTTATAATGTGTGATTTTATTTAAAAAAAAATATGTTATAATTACGAAACATAAGATCAATCCATCGTTGTTCAAAGATGTCAACCGCTTTCATGAAACCTGTTGATAATAACATTTTTCTTGGCATGTTTTAAACAAATTAATTTTAGGACCGGACTCATGCGTATACGTCATCATTCTTCTACGACTTGCTTAGGTCACAGTTGGTACAAGTATGGGCAGCTTAGGAACGATATACGTATATATGTTCTTCCATTCCTCCTTTCCATGCATGCTGCCTTTGAAGTGAGTCCATAACCACCGCCGATTTAAACCACCAAGTCAACCGAGCTGCAGTATATTATAATAAATGCGTCACTCTTGTGATTTTACCAACACAGCACGGTTTTTGTGTTGACCTTTAATATATAGAGCGGGGGGTGTTATTATTCCATCCATGTTGCTGCACGCCAAAGCTGGTTGGAGCAAGTACCATCATCTTAATATGTTATTCTGGTACATATATTTCTCTTCTGAAGATAAATTTTAAATTGGAAGAATAAGTTGCATCATCTTGATAAAATATGGAACTAATTATTTGAAACAATGTTTCATAGCCCTTCAACCACTGCTCGTGTTTATGAGGAGCATTATTTTCAAAAGTCATCATCATATACATCAAATTTGTTATGCCTATCTATATTCAACTCGGTATTGACAACAATTCTACCTGTGCATTCAAAAAATGATAAAACTTTATAAAATTCAATATTATTATTGGTTGAACTGGTAACAAGTTCAGTTTCTCATTTGCATCTCCTTGACATGTCTCACAGAACGTTCTCTATTTAACTCATCTAATTAGCTGTTAATCATCCAAAGGAATAACATAATTAGTACCAATGTGCTATTTTTGTTGAATTATATGGATTTTTTTATTTCAGAAAGCTGTTGGATTCCAAGAATTCCAATTAAAAATAAGCTCTTTTCCGACTCCTGCTCATCAGCTAAAATCCTTTCAGTACGGTATTATGATGGAGAAAAAGGCTTCATATGGTGGTCCAAAGGTACGTAATCAAGTGGCGCTGTTGTGGATTTAGACTCCATTGGAGATCACGCATGCAATCATGTGCAGCGGACAAAGTGTGGTCCCTCCAATCCAACTTCCGTCGAACGATAAATAACACCAGTTTCTTACCTTTTCTTAAGCCGGGTTTTAGGTTGTTAAGCGGTAACAAAACAAGCTAACCACTTTGCTTTACTGCTCCCTGGTTTATGATGCTTTCTTCCCTTTAATGCTAATGCTACTCTACAAACTAAAAGCAATTAACAAGGATTCCTTGCGAAGTCACTCTATCCTAATTAGGGTTAGATAAGGATTGTTGGCATATCACTCAGCTGGGCCGTTGAGATGATTGCAACATTATAGATGTTCTAGGAAAGTAGTTTGGCAATTCGATTGAAGTGTCAATGTTTGCGTGGAGAAAAATTTTCTCATCATTCAAGCTTTCCTAACAATAATTATATCGATTTTACCAAAATTTTTGTTCACATTATTGTGATGTTCGTCGCCAAGTTAAATTTGACATTCAACGTGAAATAACCGATAATAGTTATGAAATGGAATGGGCAAATTAAAAAAAAATAATTTAGTAATGGGTATTTGAAATTAGTTAGCCAGGGGGCACCATGTGCTTGCTGATGTGTCATCGAATACTTTTATTGTATCACTAGGGCACCTCCCTTATAAATAGGGAAAACATACCTGCATGAATTAATTATATCGCCCAATACTTAATTCTATTAATAGTTGAAATTCTAAGGGAATTAGGGTTTGAAATAAGAACTAACAAATTTGTATATGAGAGACACCAATCAAACTGTATAGTTAAGTACGAGATGTCACGAGAAAAAGACCTATTATACACCCATGAACACTTGATGTCCCGTAATGCGATTATAAATGATGATACTTTTTTTTAAAAAAAAATTAATAATTAAGATCTCATGTCCCCTTTCAAGTGTGAGGTAATCATGGTGGTTGGTTGATTAGCCTCGAGTTCTCCGGTCTCAACCACTCCCTAACAAAATATCAAAACACCAGCATATTTGGTAGATATGGGAATCCAAACAAAGCTGGACGTTGGAGACTTCCGAGTTCCATCGTCAGAGGCTTCTTATAATTTTTTTTCTCCTATAATGACTAGGGCGGGTACAGTGGCATGCCTAAACCTGGAAAGTGTTGTGACTGTACCAACTTTTTCAATAATCCTGGTTTCAAATGCAATTATATATATATATATATATATATATATATATATATATATATATATATATATATATATATATATATATATATATATATGCATGTATATATATGTATTTTAAAATATATCTTTCTAAGCCACTGTTTTTAGCTTGGGTGCATCACAAGTTTAACCAACTTTGTTGTCGTAATGCTCCCGAAGGATGCTGATATAGTGGAAGCTGGACACCATCCAAGATTTGAAACATCAAAATGTAAAAAAAGTTCATACTCATCGAGATATTTCGATGGGAATCCTCAAATACTTAAGTTAGTCAAAATTTAGGAACACCAAAGAAGATAGTGAGTAGAGAGTGAAGCCTGCTTCTTCCTGTTCTTCTCCCAATTTTTGCTTGCCTACCTAAGAGTACTATTTCAATCATCTTTATATGAAGGTAGAATTTATAGCCTATTAGTCAAAATCTATAGATTTGTTATATCTAATTTTTCACACCAATAGGGAGAGAGGTCTCCCATTAACCTTTTCAGTTAAGATTGTTAATTATGGACATACATCGCAGGCTTCATTCTAGTTGAATCGACGATATAAAATGGGCATTAAATTGAGATCTCGAATTCGCATCAATGTAATTTCACCAAAGGACTTTGCATGCGCTCCAAAGAGCATTTGATCCCAATGGGCAAATTTCTCCAATAATAAATCTAATCTTGAATATAACTGATAGATAATGGAGTTTATTTTTGTAAATAGTAGATGAATGGTTTTAAATAAATAGATGGAAAACTTTTATTAATATAATGAATCATGATTAATTAAAACATGTTGTATACATCCAATTTGCAGGAATTCTCCAAAATTTGGATTGTCTATAATTTGCTGCTCTTTTTTTTCTTTTCTTTTTTTTTTTTTTTTTTTTTTTTTTTGTGAAGAAAGTGAAGACAGGTTCTGTCCACTTAACTTTTTCTTTAAAAAAATGATGGGATACAAAAGATCTAGGCACAAAAAAAGTAAATAGAAAAAGATGCAGGCAAAACATATGCATGCACCTTAAAACACTATACACGCCGGGTTCATTTAGTAAATATCACAAACTTCGACGTGCGGTAGCCTTCTAACATAGCATTCATCTTAAAACCTAAGGATGCCAATTTGTTCAATTAGCAAAGTCATTTGATGCAGGTATTAGTGAAGTCAGTGGATACCGATGCTAGTAAAACCAGGCTATACTCATTCTAGTTATTTTAATAAAAAAATAAAAATCTTTAAGAGCTATTGCGAGCTGGTTTGGATAAAATGCTCTCTAGATGTGCCGACCCAATCAATATGCTTTAATTTCTGTCAATCAATACAATGAAGCTTGACCCTTATAGATACAGTCCTCAGGAATTGGTGCAATGAAGTGGGGGTCCATTTCCACCAAAGTTTTAAATATAGTGTCATAACCATTCTAACAGCTAATACAACAATTTTAAACATTCTTTTTTTTCATATAATACACATAATAACAGGAAAAAAAGACAATAAGTATATGTATATCAAAAAAAAAAAGAAATGACAATTATAATCTATATTATTTACTATTATAACGGTGAGCTACAATTTAGATAATATTTATTATTTTTTCTGAACCTTACCTTAAATAAAATGTTGGTTTTTAAAATTTAAAATTTTATTAAGTTTCTTTTGTAAAAGTAATTAAAAGGTTAGAAGGAGGAAAATACTTGGACCAACGGTCCAACGGGTCGGATCCGGGAGCCGTGGAGAGAATTTTCACCGTACGAAGTGACAGGAGTGATTGGACGTTAAAAGTGGGACCTACACGTATCTGTGAAGCCTTTTTTTCTTTTTTTTTTTTTTTGGTTGGGCAAGAATCTGTTAAGCCCGCTTGGTGGATGATTTCGTCAACTAACTGCTATTTGAGAAATGTGAGCTATGCTTGTCGGGATGTCATGTAAGCTTTCGCTGTTGACGTTTTCAGCAAGACACAATGAATAAAATATAAAGATCTGGGTTCCAATCACCTTCCAAAGAACTCGACTGTTCTACTCCTCCCTGCTCATGTCCATGTAGACCAAGGGCCCGGGTTGCATGTTTCGTGGTATCAACCATTGGATAATTATAGCTTTAAGATCTTAACAAAAAAAAAAAAAAAAAATTCAAGTACTTTAAGATCTATGCAATACATGATTCATTGATGGATGTCAATAAAAAAAGATCAATAATTCTTTTACAAGAAAGTTAAGGTCCGAACACCAGCGGAAATTTTGTTTAGATTATTGTTTTTTAACTTGATATGGAATATAAAAAGGAAGATTAATTGTGATACAACTAATGGGATTCCTACTTTTCTATCATGATAACCCTAACCAGTGGACCAATTAATGTTATTTCCATAAAAAAAAACTGATGACACAGTATAGTTTTCCACTAAATTTGTCATACAATGTAGTTCATCAATTTTTTTTTAAATAATATGTAACTCCATATACAGTCCTAAATAATTTCAGGTGTAGTTGTATAAATAGAAATATTGGGCACGCTATTGTTTTTAGAATTATTTATTATAATATATAATTAGTTTAATATTTATTCATTATTAACTACTTTGGTGATGCCATATTCAAAATGCTGCAATCTGAAAGAAAAATAAGCTATAAAAATATTTTGGATTGCAATAAAGTTATAGCACATGCTATATTTCTTGATATCATTCTATCATATAAGTTCAACTTGATAATTGATGGATCAATGCATAAAGTTAGAATACCCATTGATCGCATGTGCACAATGATGATAAAATACACATAGCCTATAGCATATATATTATGGCAATCACTTGCTTACATGTGTATTTTAGGACGTTTATCTTGAGAATAATTTCACTTGTTAAATTTTTTATATTATTTTTGCAACTTTATCATTTAAATTTAATTTAATAATTTAAATTAAAAAAGCATATTTGCATTTGGATATTAATAATAATAAGAATGTAAGTGGATTGATGGATCATTATCTATCTTGTAGTTATTCTAAGATCCAATGAGGATATGATTTTTTCATTCAATTCATAATAATTATTTAAGTAGCATGGTTGTTAGCTATACTTTATAAACCATGTTTGGCATATTTCCACATCTCACTCTTCATTAAGTGGCACAAATAAAATATACCAAACTTACTTTTCTTTTCATATATAAAAAAAATATATTAGAACATCACTACAACATTATACAAACCTTAGCGTAAATGATAGATCTCCTATAAAATGTATATATTTTTTTCTTTAGCTAGCATGCATAGTGGTGTTAAAAAATTAGACAAGTCTGTCTATGAGATTAATTAGTTCAAATCATTTTCATCAAGTCATCCTAGCTTGAGAGGTGAATCTAATGATCAATATATATATATATATATATATATATATATATATATATATATATATATATATATATATATATATATATAAATCAACCAGTTATCGTGAAATCAAACTTCTTGGTTAATTGAAAAGTATAAGACAAGATGACGAAGAAAGTAGGGCAAACTAATCCCATAATTAATTGTTAAATCTGATCTACTCATCATCGACGAAAACTTTCGTACAAATGTACGATTACAACGTGACAAGCATGCCCCCGACAGCTTGTTATACAGCTTAAACCATTGCTCTCGGAGCTCCCATAAAACGACGTAACTTGAAATGTGACTAGGGGGAGGGTTCCTTAAAAGGAAACAAACTTAGCTCCTCACCCAGCCGGTGACCCTAACCCGAACTTAAAACTTTTCGACTTGCTCTACTAAATAAACAATACATACAAACCTACCCTTTGTCACACCCAACCCACCACACCCGACTGACTTCAGGGCCCACATAGTGGTACCCCTTACGAGTCAAAAGCTAGTAGTTGGGTGCGATTGGAGTTGGTGTCTTCTTGTTTATGACCAATATCCATGGTCCCTTTATAAAAGTGCTTCATTTTAGCTTATTACACCCATACATTAAGATTAGGACCCCCAATTTTGTCTCCGAAAAAATTAAGGAAAACGACATCAATGCTGAAAAAACGTCCTCTCAACCAGCCCTCCTTGCCTTCCGCCCCCTGTTGCTCCCTTCTCCGCCGCCTAAACCGCTGCCGTTACCTCCTCTTTCTCTGTTCCTTCTTTTATCCCCCCTCCTCCCTCTTTCCTTCCTCCCATCTTCTCTTTTTCTTCTCTCTCTCTCTCTCTCTCTTTATTTTTTTCACT
This sequence comes from Cocos nucifera, assembly GCA_006176705.1. NCBI lineage: Eukaryota > Viridiplantae > Streptophyta > Magnoliopsida > Arecales > Arecaceae > Cocos > Cocos nucifera. The sequence goes on from QRFJ01000618.1 coordinate 132,732, forward strand.
AACTTTATACTCCCAAAGCTAATACCAGTTCCTTCTTCTGTACTGAATCCATTCTACTAAATCCATCACTCCTCTCTCTTCTTCCACCTCAACAAAGTACTCACACTGAGCTAAAAACCAACTCTGGAACCTAAAATCCCATACCGAAAGTAAAAGAAATATTTTCAACTTCTCCTCCTCCTCTTCCCCCTCCCTCCCGTGATGCTCCTCACATTGTTTTCTTTCGCTCATATTTGAAGAGAGAAACAGAGAGACTCAAACCTTGCCAGCGAGATCATGGTGGCGGCAACCCCCATCGCCGCCGCCGCATCCACTGTCCGAGCCCCCAAAGCCTCCTCCCCATCCCCCCACCGTCGCCGCCCCCTCGCCCCCACCGAGAAGGACAATGCCGCCGTCTCCGGGAAACCCCTCTCCAAAGAGATCTCTTCTCGCTACTTGTCTCCCTCCTCCTCTTCGACTTCGACTTCGACTTCACGGCGTTTCCTTTCTCCTCTACCCACTTCGTCCAGCTCCGGCCCCAAGCGCTCTCACTCCGTCGACCGGAGCCGCCCCAGTGCGGCCCCCCACGGCGGCGAACACGTCCCCTCCGTCGCCGCCAGGGCCCTCCGCACCACCACCCGGAGCCTCTCCGTCTCCTTCCAGGGCGAGTCCTTCTCCTTCCAGACCAGCATGGCCAAGCCCGCAACCTCCTCTTCCCCCTCTCGGAAGCCCACCCCCGACCGCCGGCGTCCCGCTGGAGCTCCGGCGAGGAGCGACCACCTGACGGAGAACTCGAAACCCTTAAACCACCGCCGCTGGCCGGCGGCGAGAGCCCAGCAGTCCAACCTATTGCTGACCAGGAGCCTGGGCTGCTCGCCTGTTGGCAAGAAAGATCCCGTCTTGGATGCTGTCCGGCTGCTGCGACAGTCAATGGTGCTCGACGAGGCGCTGCAGCAGAACTCCTTCAACGTTGGCGGCAGCGGCAATCTTTCTGCTTCGTCGGACACCGATAGCGCCTCGTCGGAGAGCAATTCAGGCTCGCAGGAGCTGAGCATTCCTCCACGGGCGCGGCCAGCGCTCCGTGGCATTAGCGTTCCAGCGAGATTTTTGCGGGAGACCAATAGCCGGCTACGCCGGTTGCCAGAGCCAGGCACGCCGATATCATCGACCGGCTCAAGGACAGCATCCACTCCTAAGCCTATTACTGTGAAGAAGTCATTGATAAATGGCCCGTTGTCATCTCCTGCTGTTGCTTCTTCCCCTCGCCATGGATCTATTAGGCATCCTTCCCCAAGCAAGCTTTCAGCTACTCCGTTATTGAGGGAAGTGGGTAGTCCTTCACAGGCGAGGAATGGCACGGTTACCAGCTCCTCCTCCCCTGGTCTGGGCAAAGCCCCTTCGATCCTAAGATTTGCAGCCGAAGTGAGAAGAGGGAGAAAGGGGGAGAGCCGAATTGAAGAGGCACACCTGTTAAGGTTGTGCTATAACCGGCACTTGCAGTGGCGGTATGTCAATGCACAAGGCGATGCTACCCTGTCGGCACAGCGACTGAATGCCGAGGTAAAGTTGTGGTTCCATGTTTGCAAGTCCCTAGTTGCCGACGAATTGCCAAATTATGTTTTCCATTTAGCAATAGATAACTTTATGTGAGTTGGATTTCCTGATTCTGTTACTTTGCATAGTTTGTATTAGTTACTTTTTTTGGTTCATTTCATTTTCATTGCCTTTTCATATATCAGTTACATATTGTTGTTTAGGTGTTTTATAGTTTACTAGATCAAACTTGTAGAGAAATTCAAAGTGTAGGTGATAGGGAATGGTATAAAGGACATCATAATGAATTGAAGTTTCATCACACATACAAACTCTAAAGACTTTATTCTTTTGCTCTCTCCACACATCTCTTCGACTCTCTCTCTCTCTCTCTCTCTCTCTCTCTCTCTCGATGGATGATACATAAAATTTGTAGGGGTGCAAATGGGTTAAGTCAGATCATATAATGAATGACCCTGACCTGACCCGGTTCCATGATCGGGTCCTAATGTTGGACTCAAATCCAACCCAATAGAAAATAGGGTTGGGTTGGGTTAGATCTATGGCCAAAATTTTCAACCCAATGGGTCATTTGGGTTGGGTTGGGTCGGATCCGGGTATAATCCGGCTCCAATCCGAAAAATTCAGATTTGGATCGAGTCCATGTTGGATCTGGACCAAACCTAGCCAACTACATTTTAATTACTCCATAACCAACTACTATTAACTATACAAAATAGATAATAAACAATATTGCTCTCGAAGTAAATTAGGATATAGAAATAATTTTAAACCTATCTTTATGGTATTGCTCATATAAGTCTTAAATCACAACTTAGAGGCTCAACGAGTCCTAATGATATATCGGGTTCAGGTTGGGTCATAGAGTAGAAGATCCAAAATTGATCCAGAAATCAATCAGATTGGATTGGATTGGGTCGGGTCTAAATTCAGTAAATCCAGACCCAACCTAGAAAATAAAACGGATCTAATTTTAGAATCTGATCCGACCTTGTAGGTCCTTTAAAATGAATCGGATCAGATCTAAGCAGGTTGGGTCAGGTCAGATCATAAGTCAATTCTACCCATTTGCAGCCTTAAGATCGTGCCATGAGCAATATGGTTGACCATAAAAGTTAGAACTTGTTGATTTGAAACATAACGAAAAAGGTAGCAGTATAACAGCAAGTGAGCACTAGCTGAAAAATGGGCCAATGGGTAGCACACAGACAACATACCTGGATGATGAAGGGCACATGATCATTACAAGGTTCCATAACAGATGCAATGCTTAATAGATAGATGATTACTCTAATGCAATGATGGTAAGCTACATTGTTTATTGTTCTGGATGATAACAATTTTGGTACCAAGGCATGTTGGCAGCCAAGCTAACCCATTTTTGAGAGGAGTTGCAAGGAGAATAGCAATAATCGTGGAAACTATATGCAATGTTTCAGAACTCGTGAAGAGTGTTGTCTAATCTCTGATGGAAGCATCAAGTAGCTAATTCACTGATTTATGACTTCTAAGTGGATCATCTTTTCTGCTTGGACAACGTGACAACATGACATGCTTTACATTAGAGTCCTTATTGTTATTGCATAAACATTATGATTCTATGAGTTCTAGCAACCAGTTTTCAAGAGAAATCAAGACCATCCAAACTTGTATGTACTTTTGTGCACCCTTTGTTATTATGTATGCACGTTTATGTGTAGTATTGTGTATATACATGCATGCATGCTTATAGAAGTTAAATATCAGTCTCTTTATGCCTCATGCATGTGTTTAGTAACTGTTAAATGACTCTATTACCTCCTATCTTTCTCGTTATATAAGCAAAAACCCAAAAGAGTTATTGCTATTTGAGTAGTCCACTAAGTATGTCATTATAACTCTTTACAAGAATAAAGTGTCATTATGATTCCACATGACTTTTTGATCCATTTAGTTGCACTAGTCAAATTACCAAAGTACCCCTTTTGCTTTTATTTGAGAGGTATAATTTGGTCATTTTAGCATCATGCAATCCTTTCTGTGCATTCCATAGGAGTAGATGCATGCAAAGCATTTTTTCCTAAGGTGTTTAGCTGATGCAGAACCAGTTGGAGTGGGCCTGTATTGCATGAGAGGACCCTAGGAATAAGATAGCTGAGGGTTTAATGCAGCTTTATTGCTTGCTTTCCAAGGCCTGAGAACAAAGCAAAAGAGAACTAATTTTAGTTTTCTATGTGAAGGAAGGATCAAATAACCCTAATGTTGTGTTTTATGAGTGAAGGAAATTGAATATATCAAAATCTAGGGCTTTAGAGCTTAATTGAATAGTTTTCTATAAACTAACAATAAGATTTTGACAAATATAGTGCACAGACTGAAACAAGCTGCAAAAAAAATCAAGTTTTAGATCAAACTATCAAAAGTGAACTGTGAAACAGTATTTTGACATGTTGAAGACTGAAATTTGGTGTTGATACAGTGGTTTAGTACGCATGAAAAATACCAAAAGAAACTAAAATCTGACTGTAAACTAGGAAACTATAACAGCAAACATTGAATAAGCCACATAGAATAGAGTATAGATGTAGTAGAGAAAATAGAGAGGAAAAGAAAGAAAAGAAGAAACAAGATATAGGGGAGAGTTTTTAATAAACCAGAATTCATCAAACTATTCTAGTGGAAATACAACCATGAGAGTCAAAACATAAAATGTCTAACAATAGCAAAGGAAAATCAGACACCGACATCCACAATGTAGATCCCGTATGATAAGCAACATATGAAACCATGAATCTGCAGCACTATTAGGTTCTCTAAAAATATATTTAGCTTTAAAACACTGAAAAGATGCACCCATTCTTGAGCAATCTTGTCTTAAGTGATGACTACACAATTTTGAAGAAGTTGAATATGTCAACCACTTTATAACCATCATGGAATCACCCTCTACTATGATATGAGAAGGTTTCAAAGTATTTATTGCAAAAGACATGTCTTCCCATGCATCATGCAGTTCCATCATAGGAACTGTGGTATCAAACAATCTAACTCCACCAAGTACCACTATCACACCAATCGAATTTCTAATAAAAAACTAGCTCCACCTAACTTGCTACTATCTAAGACACTACCATCAAAATTAACCTCGAGGAAACTAAAGGAGTATGAAAACCACAAAAAGCTGGAATATGAAAACCACGGTGTTTCAAAACACCATGACATGGGAGTCGACTCCAAGCTACCGTCCACATAAACAATGATACCCTAGGATGCACCCCTAACCTCCATATCCAACAAATACATTTAGATAATGGGGCTTCTTCCTTAAAGAATTTATATGAATCCTTAGCTTTAACAATCAAACCAGGGGAAGGAATCCATCCTGACATATCTTCAGTATCTCTGCCCACTATTGGAATAGAACAAATTCCATCAACCAACTTGTCCAGAAAGAATTGCTGAATCAAAGAAAGATTCCACTTATTCTCACTTGCTACCATAAGATCTCTAACTCAGAGATTCTACAAAGATCGAATATCAACAAGAACAGACCAATATGCGATGGGAGTTTCTAAAATCCAGGGATCCTGAATCACATCAATAGGAGCCCCATTATCCACCATCCATCTAAGATTAGATAAAATCATAGGACCATACGAGTATAACTTCCTCCAGATTGGTGAACTAACCTGTGAACACACTAGAGGGGAGCTAAATGACCAAACTCCATCTTTTGCTCTCATATGACAAACCCACAGCCCCTCCTGTGACAGCATAAATTGTATTGCATGTTTGGCCATCAGTGCTTCACTTTGCACCACCAAAGAATAAATCCCCAAACCACCTGTTTTGAGTGGGCATGCACAATTCGAAGACAGCAAATATACCCATCTAGATGTATCTGAGGAGTCCAATAAAAAAAAATTCCCATTTTGCTCTCCAGCTGTAGAAGAACACTCTTAAGAATAATACAATGGGACGTCAAATCAGTAGGGAGTGCAGAAAGAACAGATTTAGTCAAAGTAATTCATCCCATCATAGAAAGAGCTTTCCACTTCCAACCTTCCAGTCTCTTCATAAACTGTTGGATCAGACCACAACAATTTGTTTCAGTTAATCTTTTGCCGGATATTGGAACCCCCAAATAAATCCATGTATCATCAGATTCCCTAATATGCAAATTGTTCTTAATCCCATGCCTTGATAGTGATTAACTTTCAGGACTTAATCGGATAGCCAATTTTCCAAAATTTATCTTCTGACCTGAGCCCATGCGGAAGCCCCTCAAGATATTATATAGAACCATTGCATTTGCCTGAGTAGCTTGAGCAAAAATAAACACAAACATCTGCAAAAAGGAGGTGCGAAATACTAATATGTGATCCCTGTGGTTGCTATACTGTAAGTGAATTTGACAAAACTGCATCTTTGAGTCTCCTAGATAAACAATCCGAACATACGATAAATAAATATGGTGATAAAGGATGCCTTGTCTCACCATTGATAACTGGAAGCTCTCAGGAGTTCTGCTGATTAGAATAGCATTGAGTAACTGACTCAAGGGCCTTAAATCCTTTTTCACCGACTCCCCAGGCCAACTTTCAGCCTCAAAAGGTCTCTTACAGATACCGAATAAATCCCCAAAGTTTCACTAGTCAACCACATGACAAACACAGGTACTTTAGCATGCAGTACTGTCCACTGCAAAATTTATTTACTGTCCTAAACTAAGCTAATAATCTTGCTTTAAAATGAAACAAAAGTACATCTAATTAACTCCTAATTGGCAGCAAATTTGTAGCTATTGGATGCACTTGTAATCATGTTTTGCCTCATGAACATTAATCACAACAGGATAGGATCCCAAAATCTCAGGTGCACCATTTGATCTTACAAACTCAGCCTCCATTGCTTGGAATAGTGATAAGCTTGTTATTGATGCTTATATTTGTGCCCGCTTCATCCTACCTTGATGCACAACAAGTGATTTTCAATAGCTGCTGTAATGATTAACTTATAGTGCTTGCACCAAATTTGTATTATTCATGATCTTTTTCTGCATGCTTTGTAAGTCCAGCATTTTTCATCCTTGAATCAGCTGACACATTCATTTCGTATTTATCAGAAATATTTGTATAATGCATGGATAACTACCTCGGAACTTCGTGAGTCTATCACAACTAAAAGGCTAGAGCTACAAGTATTGACACAGAATTTAAAGCTTAATTCCATTCTCAAGGGGCAAGTAAGTCTTTTGTCTTCACCTATTTTTTCTTGTTTGTATATGTCAAAGTGCCAATTTTTCATTCAAACTTCTTTTGAATTTTATTTTCTTGTTGTTAATGATCATACCATAGTAATCTTTAGTGTTAAGTAGAGCACATCTTTGTAGCAACTAAGTAGGTTGACATGAGATGTTTGCTTATAATTAGGTATATTACCTTGGGAAATGAAGATACTATTACAAAGAATTTGTTTGGTTTAAGATTAGAAAATGGAAATCTTGTAAATGCTTGGCTGGTTCTGTCCGTTTGTTAAACCTTACAAACATTAAAGAAGAAACCTTCTCTTTATCTATATGTGATCATCTTTGTCAATCAAAAGTATGAACCATACAAATTAAGATTTTTCCATCATCAGCTCTTAGCACCAGACCTGTATGATAATGTCTGGTTGGTAAGAAGGAAAAAATAGTCATGAATTAGAACTAGTAGCAATCATAAACAGAGGAGATAGTGCAGAGGGTGGAGTTTGGCAAGTGGGAACAGTTAACAAAACTTTGCCCATCTTTATGTGGAACCTGTGCCGACAAGCTTACCATTTATAAGCTATTGGCTAATCAACAATCAATAATCATGAGGATGTGAAAGTGACTTGATTCACACCAAAACCTATTGGCTGACCATTTATAAGCTTGTAGGAGGCATGGACATAAATAACTCATTTGTTAGTTGAATTTCTAGAGAACAATAGGCAACACAACCTTTTTGATGAACACAAAGAACATCAATTTGTTTAGAGGATATATGTAATGTTCAAAAAGAATAATTTGATGAAAAGATACTCAGGTTGGCTGAATTATTTGAATTGTTGCCATTTTGGGGTGAATGAGAAGAATGCTATAACTAAGATTGGGCCAAGCAAATTTGGTAGATCACATAGTTTAGGTGATCTGAATTAGGATAAGTGCATCTGGCCTCTTGCTTGCGTGGGAATAAATGCTTTTGTTGGAATTCAAACGCAAGACCTCTTGCTTACATGTTAAATAATCTAACCAATCAGGCCAATGAAGAAAAATACATGTTTGATACAAGTTGAATCTCTTCAAATCAAAGTCGTCAGGACAAACAAGTAAGGACCAAATAATACATCATAGGAAACAATAAAAGTGGACAGCACAATTGGACCTCCAAGCTATCAGTAATATAATATGCCGTTTCACTTAGTATAGCAGAATTTGATGTTTAACCATATTGTATAATTTCCATGGATATTCATCATACCTGAAAGTAGTTCAGTGGTCATATACAACCCCATTTTGCCTGCACTTACATGAATTTATTTCTTGCCATAATGCTGACCTTAGAATTCTGGAATACTGTGTATGATGAGCATATTTACTTTACATGAATATTTTATAATATTTAAAATAAAATTTACTTTCTTCACTAAAATGCTACTCTTTTGATATCAAATTAGGTCAAAAGATATGAGCTGGCAGCAGATCGTCTTATGTTATAATCAACTTAAATTATACTGAATTGTAGATTGTAATTTTGTTGCCTTATACTGCATCTGAATGGGCCCACGTTTGATTAACGTAGATGGCCTATCTAGAAGAATGGCCTCTTATAGATGGAGACCATTTGAGTTCTTTGTCAGGAGCTATTGAAGCATTGAAGGCTAGCACGCTTCGGCTTCCAGTTGTTGGTGGAGCAAAGGTCTGCTACTTCAAGTTTCCGATAACAAATGTAACTAGATATGTTTAATATCTGCTGAAATTTTTGTAGTAATTGAGTTTCTTTCTGCTCAACAGGCAGAATTCCAAGATGTGAAAAATGCTGTTGGTTCAGCAGTTGATGCAATGCAGGCAATAGGAAACTCAATATGCTCCTTGCTGTCTAGGGTGAACACTTTACTTAACTCATAAAAATGTTCAGCTTAGTTTTCTCTGGTAATAGTAAAATTTGTTGTTTAGCCAACATAGAATAAATCTTGATACCCTGTAATATTTAGTGTTGCAATTAGAAATTTGTTAAACAATAGAATCTGGTTGTCATAAGGTAGATAAGCCATATGTTTTAGGGAGCTGCAAACTTAATGATGAATAGTTCATCGTGCAGTTGTTTATTTATACCATGAACAGTGAGAGGTGTATGCTTTATATGTGCTCTTTTGGTATTTAGGTAACATGGAATAAATCTTGATACCCATAAATATTTCACCTTGCAATTAGGAGTTCGTAAGCCATAGAATATGGTTGTCATAAGCTTGATAAACCATGTATTTTAGATAATGATGAGCAATTCATGGTGCAAATACTCACCTGTGCTTATCGGGTATTTAGCATCATGTATGCATTTGAATGACCATGTTAAAGTAATACAAACAATTAAAGTCTCATTTCTTGTATTTTATCATTTCAAAGTTTATGCAAGAGAAGGATAAAAACATGTACAACTACATTCAACAGGGGCATGAGATATTCACAGATATTTCCTGTGTTGTTGTTTTTTTTTTTGTTCGTTTGACTATCTTCCCATCTGAAACTACATATTAATGCACAAAGTTGCAGATGATTTGCATGTCAAATCCTCTGATGGTGAAGTCCTGGGAGCAGTGATGTTGAATGATGATACTAACTTATTCTGGTTAACATCAGCATCTATCATCTTTTTCAAATTTTGCTTGCATGGTGAATCTAGAAGTGCTAAAATGCCATATTTTAGCACTCACTGTCATTGCAGAGGAGGTATTGACCATGGTTTCTTGAAACGCCTCTGGCACTGGACTAGTTGGAGGCTTCAGAGGATGCCTTTGTATGAAAAGACATAATTGCATTTAAAATGTCTCATTGGATCTAGCCAAGGGCAGGCTTGTCGTAGCCTCAGTTGTTGTTGCCTTGACCTCTTATAGTAGTCCAACAACTTTTAGAAGTCTCAATTAACTACTCTGAGTAGCATTTTATGCTAGATCTTCATATATAGCTCAGTATTATGCCTCTTTTGTGCCGTCAGATTATTGAATTATTGCTGAAGTTTTAGAAACAGCCATCAGGCATGGGAAACTGATATTTGAGACATGGAATTTTAGATGTCCTCATAATCTGGCACATCTAAAGATGTCCAACAAATTTTCTGATTTTGCATGTAACCTAGGTGAAGATAGCAAACACAATATACTTTGGCCAGCATGTGGTGTGGGAAATACATTGTTTCTAGTCTTTTATGAGAGCATGCATAATCTCCTTATGCTTGAATTGGTTGAGCCCATGGCCATATAAGATCAAATCCTGAAAAAGTCAGTCTAATCCTCATATTTGCCTTGTTAAAAATAATAAGAAAATTATTCAATATTACTATTCCTTAACAAGAAGGTAAGATTTCATTGCTGCAACTGTCATTTGTGTTTAAAATGTGAAGAGTAGATGCAAAATAAAAGAATTGTATCAAATTGAAGATTAAAATTATTTTATGATTTCACATGTTGAAAATTTTTGATAGCTACTTTGTAACTTCTATTTATAAAATATTTTCCAAGGACAGTCTCCTTAATCTGACACCAAAGTTCTAAAGACTTCATAATGTCCATGAGCTCAACTTAGTGGGACCTCACCCAGCTTGGCTTGTGGTCATTACATGTGGAGTTTGAATTGGCTTGAATAAGGCATACTTATCCTGAAGGCTACGTCCCATATTCTCAAACCTTTGGGGTAAAAGTTTTATCAAAGGAAGATAATGTGTAAACAGAGATTATATAGCGTCCAAAATTCACTTGGGTTTAGTTTGTGTAGTTTTAATGATCTTGTCCTTATTATTTACTAACACATAACTAGATACTTTGAAAAGGGAATGTGCCATTCAAAATCTTTTTTTCAATCTCTATAATTTCTTGGGGATGTTAAGTCGGATCTTGTGGCACAACCCCAAGGATGTCAGCAGCATAAGAGACCACCTGGCCTATTGGCTTAAACCCAAAATAAATTGTATAAATTTCGCCTTATGCCATCAAGAGTCCTCTTTGTAGCATTTGTTTTTGCTTAAATTAAAGGACACCATTATCTACAGGTAGAAGAGTCGAGTTCTGTCACAGCTGAACTTGCTAAAGTCGCAGCACAAGAACGTGCTTTAATGGATAAATCTAGAGAGCTTTTATCCACGGTAGCAGCAATGCATGTAAGTGCTCCAACTACTAGATTCAACCTCTTAGTTTTATGTATTCTTTTTCAGACTTCTGAACTTACTGGCTTTTGGTATTGAAATAATGAAACAGGTAAAACAATGTAGCCTGCTAGGGCATGTAATACAACTAAATCAAAGGCCAAGGATGATGCAAATATAGCATGATATGCTAATTCTATTTGCACTCACTAACAGCATAGCGACCTTTCTTTTCTTAACTTTTGAGATGGTGGTGAAGGCAATAAAAAATTGTTGTTTTGTCTGGTGCGAGGCAAGTGTTTTAACATAGTGCTTTCCTAGATCGGCTGATTCATATATATTTTTGCATGCATAGATTGCCGTGTGAATGGTTGCATACCTCTTAGGAATTGCTCTGGTTGTATACGGATATCATTTTCTTTACTGATCAAAGGAAAGGCGATGTAAATATATGATGGTTTTCTTGCTTCCCTTCCTGTGTGGTTTTTGGTTGAGGGGGAAAAGTCAAACATCTATCAATTAACAGTGATTTTTGTTCATGTGTTTTTTGTGGAAGTTGAGTGGTTTAGATTGTGCTGTGTTTTGCATCTTCTATTCTGCTCTTGAAAGCAATTTTATTCCGGCATGCTTTTTATTTGATTATGGTCATTTTGTACCACATGATGGACTTGATTCCTACTCCCTTGCGTCTCCATAAAGCATTCTCTAAATTTTTGGAAGTAGTCGTTTAGATGTGTTCAATTGGTTGAGTAATATAGAAATCTATTGTGATTATTGCCCGCTTTAGAGATGACGAATTCTTGTTCCAATAACAAAATTGATGTTGGAGATGCATGCATTATCTCCTTCCACTAGGTGTATTTGAGCTAGCTTGCACATTTTTAGCTTCTTTACCTCGGAATGCATGGATAACTCAGTTGGCAGGGAAATAAAGGGATCGGTATGTTTTGATAAAAGACTAACGAGGCCATATATCGTCGGAAATTTTGGTCCGCGCATTCTGCCAAAAATTTTTTGGGAGACCGGTTGTAGCTTCTGTTGTCATCGTATCATCCATACAGGATTTTTAAGAAATGATCCCTTCTAAAAGATTCTTCTGCACGTTGGTATTATTTGATGCAAAGGGAAAACGGGTTAAAAATTTGACCAGTCACAACCAAGAAACGATTGTTGTTGGGAAAGCCACGGCCATAAACTTCAAGTGGTGAACCGTTAACGTCGCTACCACGTCTAGCTACCACGCCTCATCGCGGCCGGATGGTGGTGGTGGTCCCCTTGTCGATCCAACATTTTAGACGGAGGATATTTTTAAGCCACCAGAAATACTTAGGAAAATATATTAAATAGCTAAAGTGCAGAGGAACTCTAGGTTTCCTCCAGAAAATCTCGACTGTTTGAAGCAAAACAGTCGAGAGTTCTTTGAGAGTTTGAGCAATTCTAGACCAGACCCGGTGAGGTCTTTCAAGCGAAAGACCACGGTGTACATGCATAACCGTTTGGTCACACTTTGAGATGTACAATCACATACAATCATGCGCAGTCACGAGCTATCACACAAGATCATACATCTTAAAGCAACCCCTAGACGTGATCTGCATGCAGGAAAGAATGCAGGGTTGCGTCAAGTTGGCTGCAGGTCATGTCAGTACTACTTGCATAAAAATTTTGCCGATCCAAACTCAATTCATTTATGGGAAATACTACACCCAAAGCAGTGTAGCTCCGCGATTGGCTCTTATGTGGGATCGGAGTGTAGGATCCTAAAAATTTTTTTTTTCTTTTTACTCCGATTCGATATGAGAGTCAATCATCACGGGTGGCGTCCGTGAAGCTATACCATCTATGGCATAAATTTTTTTTTTAATTTATTAAATAATAAATTAAAATTTTAATTTTTTTATTAAATAAAAAATTCAATATAACTCATATAATTCATTTAATAAATGAATCGAGTCGGATTAAATAGATTAAGTAGGTCTTAAATGGATTAAGTGGATTTAAAATAAATTAAGCAGTTATTAAATAGGTTAAATGAATAGGATCATGATTCATTTAAATTATTAAACCAATCAAATTAGTTAAACATGTCAAAGGTTCAAATCCAAGACTAATATATTTCATAAATGTATCTAGACTAATTAATCAGTTTATAATCTAGATCTCTTTATATCGATTCTAAACCTACTTAAAAAGGATCAAGTTGGCGGATGGAGTCTCAAAACCAACGCTCTACTTACTTGCAAAGACCAAATCCTGCATGATTTTAGATTTTTTTTTTTTAAATTTTTTTTCCCTTTTGACAATAATGATTAGAGGTTTCGCTGGCATATCTCTAAATTGCATTCAAAAAAATTTTTCTTTCTAAAAGAGCATTGCTAGTGTCAAACGAGAATCTGTCTTGCATCAAGATTTATAATTTTAATCTCATAAGAAAAAAATAAATAAATAAATAAATAAATAACAACAGTCATTTTAATGTCCACATGATTGAAGCTGCGTAGCTGCTTACCAAAAAAAAAAAAAAAAAAAGCTGCGTGGCTTTTCTTTACCCTTTCCCACCGACAATGCCAGAGGACAGCTGACAGCTTCGGTCTCGTCGGGGTACGTGCATGAGAGGCCACATGTCCGGGGAGACGGGACCCACCACGATTCTCTGCCTCCCATTGGGCACATGCCACCGACTTTCCTCGACGTTTGGAGGTCAACTGCTACTTCTTCACGTCCACGTGAAGCGCGTCCAATTGCCTCGCAAGTTGGTGTCCTGTGATGTAACATGCCGGCCGTTATACACGTCGTAACGGCTTTTAGGACAATTCCTGGGGGTCGCCGCAAGGTAAAGGGCCGTTGCCCTCAACGTTCACCATTTGCATGAATAAAATAATATTTTTAAAATATAAATTTATATCAATTAAAAATGATTATTTGTTTGTCTAAAAGTAACTAAAAATGATAATTTTGGAGCATATATATTTAAAAAAGTTTTTGTTATTTTGACATTCCACTTCAACCATCTGGATCAAATGTGAGTTGTGTTTGGAATGATGAATAAATTGATGGGTTTGTATCCTTTTGAGAGATACAACACGGTATTATTATTTATGTTTGAATAGGGATGATAATAGGATGAGTATATATGGTATGGGTATACCATATCGTACATACTTTATGATGGAGAACCATACATTTGTTCCTAACCAATATTTATCTCAGTATAGGTCAGAGCATCTGGATCCTATACCGTGAATTGCTAAATTATTGGATTCATCTCATTTTGCCCTGCCTAAAGTTAGAGAGGATAAGATGGAATGTTGAGCCAGATAAAATTACAAAAAATATCTTTTTTTTTTTTTAAAATTTTAGCATACAAATTAAATAAACAAAAAAAGAATGTAATATTAAATCTCAATACTTAGCATAGCATTAAACAAACTAAAATTTCAAGATATTGAAGATGGCAAACCAAATGTTCGACAATAATATAAACAATAAAATAGAAATATTATTTTCGAAAAAAAAAGCAGAGATATCTTAATTAAGATAATCAAAAAAATAAAAAAAATATTTTAATAAATTCAATGGGTTGCCTTGCCTTCACTTTGAAGCTACATAGATTTTATTAATTTGAATATTAGTCTTCCCCTCGACTCTAAATGCTCATGTAAAACCAGCTCCATTAATTAGGATAAGGTCAAGTTGGGTTGGATAGCGTAGATGACCATCTCTAGGTATGATTAATAGTAACAACCACCAAACTATAGACTGATTGGTGCACCCATTTTGATACCACTCATGGTCAATTCTTCTTTGTTAAAGAATAATATTTTGGAGGTAGGAATATGCCAGCATACCTCCAACAAAAAGGTAATCCATTTAGGCATGCGTTTAGCTCTATCAGCTGGAGCATGCATAAAAGCAACTCATGAAGAAAAATGCGAACAAAATGGTGTGTAACTTTTTGCGCTTGATTGGTGATGTGTATATACACACTGGAGGGTGGCAAAAACATCCTAAGAAGAATGAAAATTAATGATAAATCTATATTATCAGCCGTAACTCATGAGAGGATAATGCTTACTCAGTTAGAGCCTAACTATTAAAGGCTTATTTGGGTATCATCCAAGGATAACGAGAATAAGGTGCTTATTCCATGCTTACGCTGCCAAACGGTACTAAAAAAGTGGCCAATGCCGTATGTTTGAAAGAGGTCTATGTAACCTAACAATGGAGATGCGAATGACACTATAAGTTCTCGTTTCTCCTGGGTGTTGAAGTCCCCTGCTCCATCTAGGGTTCGTTTCTTTTGGTTGAGAGTACTGTGAATATACCCTACAAGTCAATCTCAGTCTCTAGAGTTGCGTTTGGTTGCAGCATAACTTTGGAGGGAATGAGAAAAAGTTATCCAAGTGTAGTAGAAGAGATGGGTCTATTCTCTGCCCTTCTGCAAGATAAGTGGCTTTTGGAGTGGCTAGAAGAAGAAGAAGCGGGATGGGATAAGAGGAAGGGGTGGAGTGCATTTAATGTGCTTGGAATTCATAATGATTTGGATTTTTGTCATAAAGATACAAGAACAACAGGATCCTTTATGGTACTTAAGAGCTCATTTGGATAAATATTATAAAAAAATTGATATACTTTTTTATTGATCAATTTATTCATGTTCTCACATTTTTCAAGATGAAAAAATTATTTTTTTATGAATAATATTTATCCATGAAATGGAAAAAAGTTTTACCTACCTAGGAGATTGCTAAATCATTTTCTCATGAGCCAGTAAAGCAGGTATTTAATTTTATACCTAAAATATCCTATCATCATTTCCAATATTTTCATCATTTAATGCTCAATAACTCAGTTATCCATTTTCTTGAAATCTAAAAAGTATAAAAGATATTATAGAAAATATGTATAAATTTTAACAATTTTTTCAAAAAAGTAGTGACGTAAAAGAACACAGGTAATAGATTTCAGAGCAACTTACCCATGCATAAAAGAACATTGGTAAATTATTTTACTATCTAAATATTATCTAAAAAATATTTATCTAAGAAAATATAGTTTTTTAGATAAATATTTTACTTGCAAAAGAATAATTCCTAAAAAGTACCATAAGGCATGGTGCATGTTCCGAAATGTTGATAAAAAAATGAGCGATTATGTGATCCTTATCTAAACTATTCAAATATCCCTAGAGTTTATCCATTCCTCTTTTCTTAATATTTTAATGCATGCACGTGAGTGTGCACGGCCATCCATCTTTTGATGGACGTCTCCAAAGCATGCACCGCACCCTACGATACTTTTTAAGTATCGTAGAGAATCCATTCCCAACGATAAAATTACCTTGCATTGTTAGTGGCTAGATGAAGTGAAGCGATGATGATGTAGTAATTAGTTTATGATATGTGAAGGAATAAACTATTCCATCCCTCCCATGGATAGACTTATCCACAACTGGGAGGGATATCCCTCACAGGCCATGGCGAAAGAATACTCTTCCTGGCTGAAAAGGTGTGGCATGACAAGGGAGGGAATACGGGTTATCCCCCACCACTTATTCCCCATCCAAACATGGCCTAGAGGACTGCTTTGTGATCTTATCAGCACTGAAGTAGTTGAAGATGTGGAATATACTTTGGTCGGATGTCAATTGGTACATAGCATATGAAACGAAGTTGTGACTCAACATAATATCCATTTGTTAGAAGGCATTATTCAGGGAGTATCTCAGAAAAGTTTGAGGGATCGATGAAGATGTTTGTATATATTAATTGTACCCTCTCCATACATATATCTCAGAAAAGCGAGATATATTTACAAAACGCGAAACAATGAGCAAATTGGTCGCCCAACGGTAGAGTGGATGAAGCTGAATACTTGGATCATTCCTATCTTCCATCTCAACCGGCATCTATTATTGCTGCCGAAGCCTATGGCTGCTCTTTCTGTTATAATATAAATTTCCTTGCCTTTTCTTCCAAGGCCTGCCCTCCCAATGTCGCCAATAAATGGGAGTCATATCACGTAGGCTTATAAGCGGCCCAGATGATATAAAAATCTATTTCACCAAATTGGTGGAGTAGAGAGTTACATCATGGAACAGAGGAAAGTTATCCCCTAATTACCTTTTTCCCCCTACCTATTCTTTAATCTAACCAAAAAGTGAGTTGATATATGCCACGGTTTCCGACCACTTTAAAATTAAATCATTGATCTTTCCTCTATAATTTGGGCAAGTACTTAGATCATGCAGGTGCTCCTGGTCCATCCTTTGAGCGAATGTAACTTGGATTTGACCTAATGACCACCCAAAAAATCTCTATTCCGCGATATAAATTCTATTTCTCCACAGTACAAGATATAAGCCTTCAAAATAAATTTATTTCACCTACGAAATGCTACTTAAAGGGACGATGCCTTTTTTCACTAGTGTATTTGAAAATATTTTAGCAAGCCAAGGTTGTTTATGCTTTCGGAAGAAGCTAAGCTGAAGACCTTTTAGGATAAATAGGATGAGGTGAATCATATCATTACAAGCTAGCGTCCAAAGAAGACACGTAGAGCATCAGCCTAGTGTTGTGAGCCGAATGCTTTTATAATTGATCGAGTCGGTGAAGCCATTTGATGAAATGATCCTCCCTTACCTCTCTCTTCACCAGAAATTTTTTCTAGTCCTAGTTCAGAGAGAGAGTATCTATATTTTTATGCTTCAAACTATATATTTTGATAAATTTTCTAATTGCACCATTTATAAGCTTTTTCCTCGTGATACGTACTCACATTTAGCCCCAAAAAAACAAAGAAAAAAAAAGACTGCTAATAAATTTTGTTTTCTTCGTTTGACTTGCTTCTGGATACTAAATTACTAAACCCACAAATTTAACTCCTCCTTCCAGAGGATACCACAGGTCTGGCCGGTCCTCGGAGCCTGCGGAGGATACACATACGTCTCGCTTGGACGTTCGCAGGGCCGTGCGAACGGATTCGGATGAGTCCCAGAAAGCCTGGCAAAGCCATTTCTTTGCTGCTTTCACTTCCACACATTTGGGCAAGGAAAGTGTCTCCCACTAGCTAGGTTCATTATTTTTCTCTCTCAACTGGATGGAACCCGTGAGACCGTAAAATGAATCCCGTTTACTATTTTTGTTCCATTGGTCGCTAGCCCATGTGACATGTTGTGGTCGAATTTCCACTTTAGCCACTTGCGATCGATGTATTGCACGTGGACGAGCGGCAAAGGCAAGGAAATTATATTAATTCTGCACCCAGTATACCAGCACGGCAATGCACCAGACTAATTTCTTTCAGCCATGTCCCATCTCATAAAAGGGCTATAAAAGAAGGCCAAGGAGGAGGAGACGGCATTATCATGGATGCGCTGAGAGCGCCGACCCTTTGCTGCGCATCACACAAAATGATTTACAATATGCACATGGATGGCCATACATGAATGCATGCCATGCAAGATATATTGCATGCAGCTATATGTAGCCGTCCATCGTATAATAAACTGCATTTTATGATAGATAGAACTTGGAGCAGGTGATATGATGTTGTGCGAGATCAAGGGTGAGCAGGTGAGCCTTCATGTCTTTGTCCATCATGTTTAGGGATGGTAATTTTATTCGATTTGATCCGATCCAAATAGAATGAATTTTATTCGATCCGATTGAAATACGGGATGGATATGAATTCTAAAAAAAATATTCAAAGAGAGTTTGAGTCGGATATGAATAATAGTATGCTCCGATCCGATATAATTTTAATATATATTTTTTATTCAAAATTATAATGATTTTATATTATTTATATGTGATTGGATTCGATCCAATTAATCTTTCTTATATACTCGATCTTATCCAATCCACATCTCTATTAAATCTGATCCGAATCGATCCGAAGCGGATATGAGATAGATATGAATATAGAATTTTTATTTACAAAATAAGTATGGATATAGATTGATCTAATTTTTACTCGATCTATTATCATTCCTAACCACGTTGAGCTTTGAACTAGAGACAAAAAAAAAAAAGAAAAAAAAAAGAAAAAAGGAATTAGAAGAAGAAGAAGAAGAAGAGCGATTTGATGATATTACCAGAGAGATGGGGTCCCTTCGGCTGGTGCGAAGGAGATGCCTGGCAATCATCCTTGTCCTCTCCACCTCCTTTTTTTTTTTTTGGTTTCTTTTTTTTCCTATTTTCTTAACAAGAGAGGGGGCAGGCTGAAAGCTTTCTTTTCTTTTTATTTTTTTCGCTAAGGTGGCGCCTGGCAGGTATATGCGGTGGAAAGAAATTGGTTCAATGTACCGCTGAGCTGGTATATCAGTTGTAGACATGCATGTCATTATCCAATCCAATCTAATATTGTGTGCTACAAGAACCATAAGGGTTTCTAACGTATACTTCTTCCATTCATATACAAAGCGGAAAGGATTTTGATTCTCAATAAAATGTTCAAAGCTGACATTTATATATGCCGTATTAACACTACCTAAAACTTTGATTTGTGCATTTACTAAATACCTTGGAACTAAGTTTTGATAGCATGACCATTTTATTAAACCCAAATAGGTAATAGCTAATGTGGCATGATTTTCTTAACTTTTTTCTTAAGTATTTTAAAACATATCAAAGAGGAGAGTATAAAATATACAGATTAACAGCAACATGATTTTGGTATCTGTTGTTGCTGAAAATTATGTGCTTCGAAAATGAAGTAATGACTGCTCGCAGGAGGTGTTAGAATGACCTGCAAAATAAAATTTGGATCGGAGGATTTGACTTCGACAAGGATCCTCCAACACTCAAGTTAATAGAGAACAGATAAGCAACAACAAGTTCTTTGAGAGAAATTTCTTACTTACCCGGATTCTCGGAGTTTGTAATATTTGTAGGAAAAGTCTTTTATGGACGTTATGATGTTCTACCTATTTTGGACCCCTAATAACGTCGTGGCGAGATTTAGGTCACTTTTTCAGAATGGAAAGGTCGTCGCTGGCAGGATTGGAATGCCTTATCTGCTTCCATGAATTTAGACGAAGTGAAGAATAGCTTATTCATGGCTGGATCATAGCTAGATTACCGTTAGTCCATATGACATGTTGTTGAGATTGTAGGAGAACTGCTTGTCCGAGATGATTTAAAAGTCATGAACGTTATCCGAACCATTGCCAATCAGGATGGCTCGGATTTTCTATAAAAACCTAACCTCTAGCTTGGAGGGTATTATGGTAACTTTCTTATCCTCAGGATATTGATGTATGTAGATCGAGCCGAGGCATTTTGAGTACTGATGGGACGATTTGAGGCATTTACATTACCACTGTAATACTACCTCCCTAATGCTGAGTTTAAGAATCAGGCAAAAGGACTATTCCTAAGTAGCGCTTTAGATCAGACGATTTAAGTCTTTATTTTTTATTGTGCTTTGATGTTTAATCACCAATGACGTCACCCTCGATGTAAAAGTAGCTACGATCGAAAGATCTATCTGATCGTTAGTCATCAAATAATTTAATGAGGTATCTCTTTGTCTTCATCTCCCTTTTTTTAAGTATATCTAGAGGGCGTGTGAGAGAGAGAAGGGTGATCGTGACTGCGGCATTTCCCGTCTTCCCTATCCCACTATTCAGAATTTTTCTTCGTAAATTTCTAAGGCTAAATGGATCCTTCGATGGTAGAGAAGTTAAAAAAGCTATCTACTTGAAGGTTACGAACTAAGGTTTCATCTACCCAGTCTCATACTTCCAGGAGTTCCACTGTTAGGATTTCGGATGCTGCTCCTCTTGTCCTGGTTGATATAAAGAAAAATGAACTTTTGCCGATGAGCAATCCACAGAATCTGGTGGAAGATGCCAAGGTTGAGCTGGCGGATTTGGCGATGGATTTAATAGTGGAGGCTACCACAGAGGCGGTTCTGGTAGCTTCTCCAATGCGGACCATCACGGATACGATAGAGAATCTCCCTAAGGGGATGATAGAGGCTGCGAAGATGATTAGGTTTCCTGATTTGATCAGAGCGATTGAAGCCATTAATCTATCGGGATAGAAAATTCCTATTTCTGATGTACAACCAGCTGAGGTTTCGAAACCAACCTCTTCTTCTTCCTCAACTACAAATAGTCTCAGGATTGCCACTGAGTTTCTAGATGGCTGCCTTTCTCCTACAGATAGGCAGGCTTTGGATGGAGAGAACGCTTATTGTCAGATGGTGAGTGCCTTCAGATGTTTGGCTTTAGTTAGTCATTACTTGGCCAATTTTACTTGGGTTTCCTCCGAGTCTTTGTCTTTAAAACTTGTAGAGGTGAAAGAAGAGCTTGAAAGATTTAAATATTATCTGGAGCAGGAAAAGGCTGTTAATGCTGATTTGATTAAGAAGATCCACTGTTTCGAACAGACATTTTCTGAGGTCTAGAAAAAGATCGATAGTCGAGATGATGAATTAAGTAGGGCTTACTGGAGGATCGAAGTTCTTGAAAGATAGAGGTTTGAAGCCAAACGAGATTATCGTCGAGCTCATGACGACATTAAACACCTGAAGAGGATGCTTGAGGAGAGGAGAGGCTTTTCATCGAAAGTTCATCTTCCTTGAGAATCAAATGGGTAGCTGAATAAAAGGCCTAGATCTTCCAGCAGTCGTCATGAGGGGGAGACATCTCGGAGGCTTGAAGTTTCCTCATCTGAAAGAGGGTTGATAACCCAAAAACCTTCTGCTGAACTTCAAGTAGTGAGAGAAAGGCTCAAATGATTGGAAAAGACTAGAAACAATCTCGTGGCTAAGGCCTGCAAGCTGAAGTTCTCTACAAGCTTTGAAAAATGTAAAAAGATTACCTTGGCACATCTTTCGGCTAGTAGTGCCGAGTTTTTGTAGATAGATCAATCGGATGAGAACTTGAGGTCTATTATATGCTTTTGCCTTGGAAGATTTACAAGTGCATTTGATATTATTACGGGAATAAATAAGGTTGACTCAGCCATGCAGATGGAAGAAGTGGAGGTTGGAGAAGGTCTTTCTAGGGTGGATAGTTGATAATAAGATTTTTTTTTCTTTTCTTTTTTTTGTAAGCCTAGCATGGCATTAAGATTTATGAATGGAATCTAATTTTTGCCGAAGCGATTTGCTTCTTCTTTTTTGTATAATGTTCCAAGCTCCTATGATGTTCCGAGCCATTTGATTTGATTTGTAATCCTAATCATATTTTTGTCATTTTTGATGCATCCATTGGATAATTCGAAGAAATTCAAAAGAAATGAAATCAAAATCACCATTCGTGTGCCGATTACTATGGCATGTCTTTGCACATCTCCTTGAAACTAGAGCAGATCATGATTCTGATTGTCGGTATTGATTTATCATATCAACAGCAGATGCCGCATCTAATCCATGATTGCTGTGTGTCCATGTTGTATCTTCCGCATTCAATTTTCTGAGAAGATGAATTATTTGAATTTTTGTCGACCCAATTCGCATATAAGGCCCGAAAGGGAAGAAAATTAGAGTTTGCTATTTTCTATTTGTCATAGATCTTTCGTCTATCAATCTTCTTCTTTCTTTAGTTTTCTTTCATCTTCTCTTTCCTGCAAAAGATGGCTCGTTCCGAGGATCTCGAGTTCGTTCCATTGGCTTTTCGATTAGAGTTAATGGAGAAGAATTTGATATTGATCTACAGCCAGTTTCACATTTCTTCAGAGTTCCAGCTTGACGTTCTGAAGATAGAGGAATATATTTGCAGCCCTCCCTCTGGTCGGATTGGCATATATGAGGAATGCTTCTGGGCTGGGCTGAGGTTTTCTCTTCATCCTTTCTTCATCGTTTTTTTTCATTTTCTAGGATGTCGTTTTGTTCGATGGTGTCGAATTCATGGTGGCACATTTGTGGCTTCACTACGGCATATATTTTAGCTGGGGTCTAATTTACCATCATGCTCTTTCGATATTATTTCACTATTAAGAGGTATTTCAGAGCTTGCGGCTGGTGGTACATGACTTCCAAGATCAGGAAGAATATCTCCCTGCCGATCCGAGGCGCTCCTTCACCCATTTATGGCTTGAAAGGGAGATTTTTGTTCGTTTCTCGCACTTCAAATGAAGACTAGGATTTTGTAGATTGGGGGGAGCCCTAAGAAGCCTTGTTGAAAGATCCATTACTTCACCAATGCTTGAAATAGGATCTGAAAACTTTGCACGACTTCGAGATTCCTAAGTTGAAGGAGCTCTTATCTAAGCAGATCCTATTCAACATTGGTCTTAGTCAAGTTAGCTGTGAAGGTATATATCTGCATCTTATATTTATTGTTCATTTAGGCCCTGAAATCCGACGCTAATTAACTAACACTTCGGATCACAAGGAATAATTTGAGTCCACCGAAGGTATTGGGTTCGAAGGCTCTTCGAAAGAGAAAAGTAGATACGACCGATGGCAGGTCTACTCGTGCCCGTGTCGAGCTCCTTCCGGCACTGCCAATCTCTGAAATCGAAGAATTCAATCTCCATAACATCAAGGATTTTTAGGTTGTGCGGGCTCCATTTGATTCGAACCCTCTAGCTCTTGAGGGGGCCATGGGACCCCTATTTTGTTGAGCGAGGTCATCATAAGTTTACCAAGCAGGACGTAGCCAAGGTTCTGGCCGTATATAAAGACGAATAGGTTCGTCTGTGATCCGACTTCTGTACTATAAAGTCCAATACTGTTATGGATAATCAACACGTTATCTTCTTCATCTTCATAATCTACTATATATTATTCTAATATATATATATATATATATTAAAAATAAATAAGAGCCATCCATCTTCCACTGTGGCGAAGGATCCAAAACCTGTATTAAGGATCTACATAAGTTGGGTAACGGCCCTCTTGCTTGGTTCTACTGGTACGTCTTTCTTATGAGAGCAACCAGACAACCTAACGTGCATGATTTGACATGTCAAAATAATCCCCATTAAGAAACGAAGAGATCCGCATGGATTTGTGGAGGATTTTAATTTCATGTTGGATAAGGCCTTATGCCCAAATATGGGAATGCAGGTTGGAAGTGGTGTCAGCTGGTCTCACGATATCACGTTGTCGCTGGAGGAGCTCGATGCTCTCTATATCGTAATTGGTGAAAGCTGAAGTTGGCAATGGGGACTTTTGAGGAGGAACGGTGTTGTCCACATGCATTAAGTCAACCGCACCGGATGCCGATTTCTGCCATAAAGACAGGAAGTTAAATCTAGTAATTGTTGGACATCACGCCATAATCCATCTTGACATGGCATCTACACGACCAATGTCCTTCTCGATCATGATTAAATCATAAATTTATCCTTTTTTTTATCCAAATAAGATGAGTAATCCCGTATATTCACGGCGAATGCCAAGTGGCTGCGTATTCCTGCCGCAGGTAAATGGAGGCGTGCCCGTCTAAGGATATATAAGCCTAATTAAATTCAATCATAATATCACAATCAGCCTATTATTAATCTCAACCTATATTATCATATCTTTTAGGTTATTTTTTGATAGCCGGCAATCCATCTACATGATCAATAATTTAAAATAAATTTACTAAATTACTATATTTGATCTATTTTTTGAATGATAATCTAAATTATTTTGTTAATCTATAATATCTTTCGTGAGGCAATCAAGATATATAATCTTAAAGATGAATAGCTATCCAGATTATTATTTTTTTTAATAATATTATAATAAAAATTTTAAATAAAATTATTTTTAAAAAAATTATCCAAAATCCATCATCCAACTCTCTCTTTTCCTCCAAAATTATTTTGAATAGCTCTCCACCCGCAACTCCTCTATCTCTCCCTCCTATGACTCGCAGCTCCTTCGTCCCCTTGCTTGCCCGTGGCTCCTCCACCCACATCCCCCATCATGCCCCCATGGCTCCTCCATGCTCATCCCCACCATTCTCATAGCTTCTCTATACACCTCCATCCCTCCATGGTTCCCTACACCCCCTCGGCTTGCAACCCCCATAGCTCTGCATCCTCCATGGCTCATCCGTCGCTTCTTTCTGCCACCACCATTTCTGCTATATTTTCAAAATTTAATTTCATATTATTGATAATCTGATTATCATACAATCAAGATTTTTAATAATTTTACTCTAACATTATCAACAGATAGTAAATATAGTAATTAATATTACTATTAATTTAATGATGATAATTTATCTTAAAGACAATCCATATTACTTTCTAACACTACTACAAAAAGGACTATGGCAGCGGTTCATAATTGCTGCCATAGCCTAATACTGCAGTCGTAGCTCTATGGCAGCAGTTATTGCAGCGATTGTTTGAACAGCTGCCATAGATAGCCTATTGCAGCGATTTATAAACCATTGCAATAGATCGACTTATAGCAGCGGTTATGTAACCGCTGTCATAGATAATCTATTGCAGCAATTTTTTAACCGCTTTCATAGATCTAGAAGTAGTTGATATCGTTTGCACCAGAAATCTATGGCAGCGGTTGGTATGGATATGGCAGCGGTTATAAAACTGTTGCCGTAGATCTTGAATAATTAAAAAAATTAAATTTTTTTTATTTTTTTATATATTTTATCAGATAAATATAGATATATAATACAAGAAAATATAATAAACATAAAAATTATTCTAAAATACTAAAATTTTATTACCGAATAAAATTTATTATAATATTTTTTTAAAAAATAAAATATATTAAAAATTTTCTAAATCTACATCATCGTCGTCGTCACTCGGAGTCGGAGTCGGAATCGGAGCTGGAGCTGGAGCTGGAGCTAATGTTGGAGTCGGAGCTGGAGCCAAAATTAACGCTGGAGCTGGAAAGTGGGCCAATATATCCTCGAAGCCCATGACTCCAAAATGCGCACTGAGCGTTGACATCATGTCTCTCACGATACCCTCCATATGAGATGCACGCTCCTCAACTCGGTCTGCCCGCATCGCAGCATGATCTGCCCATGACAATGCCTCCTCAAGCTCCTTCCAACTGACGACATCGAAAGTCTGTGAGGAGATGCTCGCCTTGGATCAGTAACTCATCGGCGTGTGTCCAGGCTTGCATTGGATCCTCCCTAAGTGCTCAGGCCCCAAAACCTGAGATAGATGGTCATGGGGCCCAGAGGTATCCGAGCCCTCGCGAACGAGCGCATCTAACTGATCCTATAATTATAAATTAAAATAAAATTTTATAAAAAATACTATAATATTTATTGAAGATAAATCTCGCTCCCACCGAAGTCCAGCCTGGTGCTTAGCCCAATGCAACTGATAATTACGAAAGAGCTTCGATCAAAAATCTCTCCTCAGTGATCGAATCCCATCCGATATCCTCCAGCGGTCGAACTCATTCAGTGGCCAAACTCCTCTAACTGGACTCCGAACCCAATCGAACTCCTCAACGGCCGAGCCTCAATCGAACTTTCCCAGCAGTTGAACTCCTTCTGGATTCCTCCAACAGTCGAGCTTCTATGGGAGCCAAACTTCTTCTAATTTCCTTCTTCAGTCGGGCTTCTACGAAAGCTGAACTCCTTTCGGACTCCTCCAACAGTCAGGCTTCTATGGGAGACAAACTCTTTTCGAACTTCTCTAGCAGTCGGACTTCTACGGGAGCCAAACTTCTTTCGACCGGATTCCTCATCAGTCGAACTTCTATGGAGCGGAACTTCTTTCGATCTCCTCCAGTAATCGAGCTTCTACGAGAGCCGAACTTCTTTTGGACTCCTCTAGCAGTCAGACTCCTACGAAAGCCGAACTCCTTCTGGACTCCTCCAGCAGTCGGACTCCTACGAGAGTCGAACTTCTTCCGAATTTCTTCTTCAGTCGGACTTCTAAGGAAGCCAAACTCCTTCCAGACTCCTTCAGTAGTTGGGCTTCTACGGGAGCCAAACTTCTTCCGAATTTTTCCTTCAGTCGGACTTCTATGGGAGCCAAACTCCTTCCAAATTCCTCCAGCAGTCGGATTCCTTCAGAAGTCGGACTCCTAGATTCCTCCAGCAGTCGAACTTCTACGAAAGTTAAATTTCTTTCGAATTTCTCCAAAAGCCAAACTCCTCCAGCAGTCAAACTTCTATGGGAGCTGAACTCCTTCCGAATTTTTCCTTCACTCGGACTTCTACGGGAGCCAAACTCTTTCCAGATTACTTCAGTAGTCGGATTTCTTCAGGAGTTGAACTCCTTCCAAACTCCTCCAACAGTTGAATTTTTTCAAAAATCGAACTACTTTCGGACTCCTCTAGCAGTCGGATTCCTACAGGCTATCCCACTACTGAACGATTATGATTATCATTTATCGGGATAGTTACGATTGTCATTTATCAGGATGATTACGATTAGCATTTATCAGGATGGTCATGATTATGATTGGCATTTATCAGGATAATTATGATTAGCATTTATCAGGACGGTTACGACTGTTACAACAAGCTCCGTCTATAAAAAGAGATCCTCCATATATGTTTTCTCTAAGCTCTCTTTTTTTTCTTGAAATTCTATCGAACTCCTCTCTAAGTATTCCATTTTTATTAGCCAAAAGAACTAACTTGACTGTCAGAGGATCCTACCAGAGCTACTACCACCAACTCCAGACGAAACTTTATTTTGCAGGTCACCGACAACGACCTCATCTTCCTCGACTCCAGCTCAATCCGGCATCAATCAAATTCTGTACCAACAGAATTGGCACTAGAGAAAGGGCCCTTTATTCCTGAGATTTTCTTGATCTTAAAGAAGTGCTCAGCAGCGATCTCTCTTATTTATCTCTAAAGTTCTTCCCAGAAAAGATATCTTTCAAGAAAGCTTCGACCCGACGATCAACGACCTCTGCAGCTAGATCCCATCTAGATACATCCATTCCAGCTTCGATAACTTAAGCTCCACCTACAGCCATGGTGGATGCAGAGCAGTTCAACCTA
The DNA here is from genome assembly GCA_006176705.1 of Cocos nucifera. Classification (NCBI taxonomy): domain Eukaryota; kingdom Viridiplantae; phylum Streptophyta; class Magnoliopsida; order Arecales; family Arecaceae; genus Cocos; species Cocos nucifera. Next base: position 160,530 of record QRFJ01000618.1, read on the forward strand.
CTGATCCAGTAGGTTCGTGGTCTCGCGAAGGTGATGCAGGCCATACATTGGTAGGTCCCAATACTAGTTTGATCGAAGCAAGCTTTTTCAGAGCCTCGTGGTCCGATCTGATAACGGTCGACCTCAGCTATCCGACCTCTAATCTCTGAAAAGAAGAATCAGAGGATGGAGGACCCTTGCTCGGACCATGACTCGACCCAGGGGGAAGCTTCACGCTCGTTCGATCAAAAAACCCTTGAGATCAACGATCGTGAAGATCTCCCGGATCAAAGGCTCATAGAAATGAGCTGACGAATCGAAGAGCTCTGTCATACTCACTCCTCAGACAATAATGATATTTGCACTGATCCTTCTTTTTCTTAGAGGATCATGCAGGAACCAATCCCATCGAACTTCAAGCTCTCGCAGTTCGAGAGCTACGATGGAACCATTGATCGATCGATCACCTGAAGGCCTTTCGAATAATGATATTGCTCCATAGTGCGTCAGACGCTATTTTGTGCCAAGCTTTCTTGTCTACCCTCAAGAGAGTCGTCAGAAACTAGTACTCGGCACTTAAGCCAAGTACCATCTTTTTTTTTGATCAAATGAGCCATCAGTTCGTGGCTCACTTCATCAGCAGTCGATGTCCGTGCCGAGGTTTGGATTCTTTGATGAAGATCAAGCAAAAAGAGGGAGAATCCATCTAGGCTTATGTCACCCGATTTAATGCCGTTGCATTGGAGGTCCGAAATCTAGACCAATCAGTTGTAATGGCCGCACTCAAGGGCGGCCTCTAGAAGAATGATTTGTTGTTCTTCTTGGAGAAGAAGTACCTCAGAGACTTTGACGATCTGCTAGCTCAAGCTGAAGGTTACGCCCGAGCTGAAGAGGCCTTTAAGGCTAAAAATGATGAAGCCTTTGGTAAGCGGTGAATCAACGAGCCGGATAGGCCCACTAAGGAAGAAAAGTCGAGCGAAGCTCGTTCACGCTCCCGAACTCCCTTTGAGCGAAAGCAAGGCCGAACTCCTCCCCAGGATCGGAGGCAGGGAAGCCCGGACAGAAGGGCGCAACAGGGTTCTCCCCAGCGAAGATTTCATAACTACGCCTCTCTCAATGCTTCGAAAATTCAAGTACTGACGAAAATCAGGAAGCAACTGCTGAGATCGAAAAGGATGCGCTCTTATCCCAGCAAGCGTAATTCTAACAAGTTTTGCCCTTATCATCATGATCACGACCACGATATTGAGAAGTGTATCCAACTCCAGGATGAGATCGAGGAGCTCATCAAACGAGATAGATTAGGCCAATTTCTGCGGCAACGATTTGAAGGATGGGAAGATTGGTCGAGGGCATTGTCGTAGCCTTAGCCACCAAGGAAGGAGGATCAACAAGAAGATCGACCGTCTCTCGGTATCATCAACACGATCTCGGAGGGACTTTGGCAAGAAGAGGCCGACGGATCCGAAGGATCAGTGAAGAGATGAAGAACTGCAGAATCCATAATCTTTACATAGGCTAATGCTCTGGGGGTCCAGTTTTCGTACAATGACGTGGTTGTAATCTCTTTAAATATTGCCGACTATGATGTACGCCGTATTTTAATAGATAATGAAAGCTCGATCGATGTATTATTTTATGATGCTTTTTCAAAAATGTCCTTACTCAATAACCACTTGGGGCCTATGAACTCTCCGTTGATAGGCTTCATTGGTGATGCCGTACCAGTCGAGGGCATAATAACTTTGGCTATGACTGTAGGGCAATGTCTGAAGCTGACAAAGGCATAGGTCAATTTTTTAGTCGTAAGAACTCCATCCGCCTATAATGCTATTCTCGATCGATCTGGTTTAAATGCACTTCGGGCAGTGGTATCAACTTATTATTTGAAGATGAAGTTTTCGACGAGTTATGGGATCGGAGAGGTCAGAGAAGATCAAGCTTTGGCAAGATACTGCTACTCAATCGCCCTGCATAAGAAAGAACAGTCCAATCCTTATCCTATTAATGGGCTGGATGTCTGTGATGATCTTATCGAGGAGCGAGGTGAGCCTATGGAGGACCTCCCATCTATGCCCTTGAACGATGGGAATACGGAGCATACTGTACAGATCGGCTCCAACTTGGAAGATGAGGTTCGGGAGCAACTCATCATCTTCCTCAGAAAGAAAGCGAACGTCTTCGCCTGGGTCCCAATAGATATGCCAGAAATTGATGCCGAAGTTATGGAACATCGGTAGGCTATTGATCCGAAGCATCGATCGATAAAAGAGAAACTACGTAGCCATGCCCTGGAGAGACAGAAAGTAATTGCAGAAGAAGTAGGCAAGCTCCTCAAAGTTGGGTTCATCCGAGAAGTCAATTATCCAATCTGAATCTTAAACGTGGTCCTCATCAAAAAGACAAACAACAAGTGGAGGATGTCTATAGACTTTAAAAAGCTGAACAAAGCCTGCTAAAAGGATAGCTACCCTCTTCCCAGGATTGATCAACTGGTAGACGTAACCTCAGGCCATGAGCTCCTCACATTCATAGATGCCTTCTTCGGCTATAATCAGATATGGATGGCGTTAGAGAATGAGAAAAAAATTGCTTTTATTTCTGACCGTGGTCTTTATTGTTATAGGGTTATGCCCTTTGAGCTCAAGAATGCAGGGGCAACGTACCAGCGCCTAGTCAACAAAATCTTTAAGAAGCAAATCAACCGTAATATGGAGGTGTATGTGGATGACATGCTCGTCAAAAGTCGAGCTTTTATAAACTACCTTGCCAACCTTGAAGAGACCTTCAGTGCACTTAGGAAGCACAAGATGAAGCTGAACCCAAGTAAGTGCGCCTTTGGTGTGACCTCAGAAAAGTTTTTGGAGTTTATGGTATCAAGGCATGGGATTGAAGCAAATTCAGAGAAAATTCGAGCTATTCAAGAAATGACTGCTCTAAGAATAAACAAAGAAGTTCAGTGCTTGATTGAAAAAGTGGCATCCCTAAATCGCTTCATCTTGAGATCGGTCGAGCGATGCATGCCCTTCTTCCAAGTTCTCAAGCAACCAAAGAACTTCTGCTGGATGACAGAGTGCCAACGGGCATTTGAGGAGCTCAAAAACTACCTCAGCTCACCTCCACTACTGGTAAAGTCTGAACCTAAAGAAGAATTATTCTTGTACCTAGCGGTCTCTCCGGTGGCCTTAGCAGCAGTCCTAGTCAAGGAGGAAGTGAAGATACAGTGGTTGATCTACTACATAAGTCAGATCCTAAGGGATGCACAGGCAAATGATGGGAGATCGACCACTGTATCTTCACTTAGGATCCCTTAGAAACAAAAGGAGGACCTTCTCCTAACATGAGCAAAGCTGAAGGCCTCGTTCATCTTAGACGGAATGAGAGGAAAGGCTCCGACAACGTCCCCATTGTGCTCAACAACAACTGGAGATAAGATCTCTCTTGAGTTTCAACCTGAACTGATATAGAGCCCTGAAGAGAACTTTGGCTATCGATCTTTTTGTACTTCCTTCCTTCGAGTTTCGAACTCGGAAGTAGGAGGACTATTATTGGGGATAAACCTCGCTCCCATCGAAGTCCAGTCTGGTACTTAGCCTAATGTAGCTGGTAATCACGAAAGAGCTTCGATCGAGAATTCTTTCCTCAGCGATCGAATCCCATCCGATCTCCTCCAATGGTCGAACTTATTCAGTGGTCGAACTCCGTCAGCTGGACTCCGAATCTAATCGAACTCCTCAGCAGCCGAGCTCCAGCTGAACTTTTCCAGCGGTCGAACTTCTTTCAGATTTTTCTAGCAGTCAAGCTTTTATGGGAGCCAAACTCCTTCTAATTTTCTTCTTCAGTCAGGCTTATATAGGAGCCGAACTCCTTCCAGACTCCTCCAACAATCAGACTTCTATGGAAGCCGAACTCCTTTCGGACTACTCTAGCAGTCGAACTTCTACGGAAGCCGAACTTCTTTCGATCGAATTTCTCCATCAGTCGGGCTTCTATGGGAGTTGAACTTCTTCTGGACTCCTCCAGCAGTCAGGCTTCTACGGGAGCCGAACTCCTTCCGGACTCTTCCAGCAGTCGGCTTCTATGGAAGCCAAACTTCTTCTCCAGCAGTCGAGCTTCTACGGGAGCTGAACTCCTTCCGAACTCGTCTAGCAGTCGGACTCCTACGGAAGCCAAACTTCTTTTGGACTCCTCCAACGGTCGGACTCCTATGGGAGCCAAACTTCTTTCGAATTTTTCCTTCAGTCGGGCTTCTATAGGGAGCCAAACTTCTTTCAAACTCCTCCAACAGTTGGGCTTTTACGGAAGCCGAACTTCTTTTGGACTCCTCCAGCAGTCGGGCTTCTATGGAAGCCAAACTTCTTCCGAATTTTTCCTTCAGTCGAACTTCTATGGAAGCCAAACTTCTTCTGAATTCCTTCAGCAGTCGGGCTTCTACGGGAGCCGAACTCCTTATGAATTTCTTCAGCAGTCGGATTCCTCTAAGAGCCGAACTCTTCCAGCAGTCGAACTTCTATGGAAGCCGAACTCTTTTCAGATTTCTCCTTAATCGAACTTCTATGGGAGCCGAACTCCTTCCAGATTCCTCCAGTAGTCAAATTTCTTCAGAAGCCGAACTCCTTCCAAACTTCTCAAGTAGTCGAATTTTTTCAGGAGCCAAACTTCTTTCGAACTCTTCTAGCAGTCGGATTCTTATAGGCGATCTCACTACTGAACAGTTACGATTATCATTTATCAGGACAGTTATGATTGTCATTTATCAGGATGATTATGATTGGCATTTATCAGGATGGTTACGATTATCATTTATCAGGACGATTATGATTGGCATTTATCAGAATGGTTATGACCGTTACAATAAGCTCCATCTATAAAAAGCGATCCTCCATATATGTTTTCTTTAAGCTCTATTTTTTTTTTCCGAAACTCTGTCGAACTCCTCTCTTAGTACTCCATTTCTGTTGGCCAAAAGAGCTAACTTGACCGTCGAAGGGTTCTACCAGAGCTACTACCACCAACTTTGGATGATACTTTATTTTGCAGGTCACCAGCATCGATCTCGTCTTCCTCGACTTCAGTTCGATCCGACGTCAATCAAATTTTATACCAACAATACTAATCAGATATACTAATATATTTAATACTTACAAATATACGTTCGATTGCGGCGTTCATTGATCTGTCCATCTTATCTGTGCAGCTGGATCGAAAGATCTCACTATGGCTGGACATCACTCCATCTCTCATCAGCTATATCAAAGAATAAATTTATCAAAAAGATGATAATACTATTACAAAAATGGCTTATGGCCCCACTTACTATGACAGCGATTTTCAAAATCACTGTTATAGCACCTACGGCAGTGATTTTCGTTAACCTATAGCAGCACCTACGGCAGTGATTTTCGTTAACCGCTGCTATAGGTCGGACCTATGGCAGCAGTTTTTGTAACCGCTGCTATAGGTCCGATATATAGCAGACAGAAAACTACTACCGTAGGTCGGACCTATAGCAGTCATTATAAAAAATCGCTGCCATAGGTCGACCTATGGCAGCGATTCATTGTAACCACTACCATAAGTCGGATCTATAGCAACGGTTAGTAGGAACCATTGCTATATCTGATTTATGACAGCAGTTAATTATAACCGCTATCATATATATATATATTTAAATATTATATAATTTTAAAATTTAATGTCCATCTTCATCATTCATTATTTAAATAATTATCATTAGAGTGTCTTCGCAAAAGATCGGCTCGATCCGATGGCCCTAGCTTCATCGATCAAAAAAATTTGATTTCGACGACCACGAACGATAATGCGATGATCTGATAGATAGAGATCTTCGATGGATTCAAAAACCTACAACAATAATATCGGTGATATTTGTAGCATACTATCAATGTTTCACTTCAATCGGATATCGTTATCTTGGTCAATTTAGTATAAGTTAATTTTGACTGTTAAATGATAAACGAGTAATCAAAGGATCAAACGATGTCCGATTATAAGATTATTTTTTTTATAAATGATCTTAGCTACTACTTTAATCATTTTTTATGATGGTGATTATAAAATTTAACTCATAAGATGAAGAACGAACTAAAATTATACGTCTCCTGATAACCATTTTAAAACTTCACTGGTTGTTATGCTCATGCTTTTGCAATATCTATTTAACATGAATAGTTTATACAAAAATGATTTAAATTTTATTATCATCATCATATAAAATATTTAAAATTATAATAAAGATCATTTAACTAAAAAATTATCTCATAATCGAATGTTGTTTAATCCTTTGATCGCTTATTTTTAATTTAACGATCAAAATTATTTCATACTAAATTGATCAAGATAACAATATCCGATTGAAGTGAAACTTTGATAGTATGCTACAAACATCATCAAAATTATTGTTGTAGGTTTTCAGACCCATCGAAGATCTTCATCTATCAGATCATCGTATCGTCGTTTGTGATCGTTGAAATTAAATTTTTTTGATCGATGAAGTTAGGGCCATCAGATCGAGACGATCTTTCTTGATAATATTCTAATGATAATTATTTAGATAATGAATGGTGAAGATGAATATTAAATTTTAAAATTATATAATATTTAAAAAATATAAAAAAAAATATTTTTCATCTATGGTAGCGGTTATCAAAAATCACTGCTATAGATCTATAGTAGTGATTATAGAACCACTATCGTAGATCTATGATAGCAGTTTTGGATAACCACTACTATAGATCTATGACAATGGTTCGATAATCGTTGTCGATCTATGGCAGCGGTTTGATAACCGCTGTCGTAGGTTAGGTTAAAAATCTTCAAATTTTTTTTCTCTTTCGTGCAGGCTCAATCTCTCTCGCTCTCTCTCTTCCCCTCATTATCATCGATGAGGCTCTTTCCCTCCGACCGACGTCGTCCCTCCTCCCCCTCGATCGACATCGCCCCTCGTCGCCCCTCCTCCCCCTCAATCGACGTCGTTCCTCCTTCCCCCTCCCTCTCCGACCCCCTCATCCTCGACCGCCTCTCTCCACCACCCGCCACCCCCCACCCCTTCATCCGACCCTCCCTCGACCCAGCAAAATCCCCTCCAATGAACCCCCATCCGACCCTCCCTCGGCTCTTGTGAAACCCTCCTCCGATGAACCCCCATCCATCCTCAACCCTCCGTCGATCCTCCGTGAAACCCCTCCCCATACTCTATCCTCTCCGACCCCGGTGCAAAATCAAACCCCCTTCCGACAAGCCCCCTCCACCCTCATTTGACCTCCATAAAATTTCACCATTCTGACCGTCCCTCGACCGAGTGCGAAGCCTCCTTCGACCTCCTCATCACTGTGCCCCCCTCCTGCCCCCCATCACCGACCATCCCTGCTCTCTCTCTCTCTTTCCTATTTTTTTTGTCTTCTCTGTTTCACTATCTTACTTTTGTTTCGCAGGTTACCTCTAGTGCCGTCATCCTCCTCTAGCGTCGTCGCTGGTGACCCTCGAAGCTTTCGATGCGACCTACTCTCTATAGCCATAGATATAATTTTTTTATTTTATAGTATTATTTATTAATCATGTATATTTATAATAATTTATAGAATATTTATAATAAATATTATAAATATTTATTATAAATATTATAATTATCTATATGCTATATTTTTTGGATTGTATTGTGGTGGTAGCCTTAGGTTGTGCCATATCGATGGCTGTGGACTAGATCTATCAACGGATTGAGTTTGGATCGAAATCTGGATATTCAAATTCGAACCCAATTTTAATTATGGGTATCGAATTTGAACTCGAATACCCAACGAATCTGTACTTGAGAGAGAAAGAGAGGGATCCGACCTCGCCATCATCATTAATTATTTATGAATGTAATTCACGTCGTAGAATTTATTGTATAATATTTTTTGAATATTTATATTTTTTTGCTTTTGTTTATTGTATTGCATAATGATAGACGCATCAATTGATTAGTGTACATAATCTCCAACGTCTGTATAATTATATATAATTAGATAGATTAGAGAATTATGTACAATGATCAATTAATTATCCAATATGAACAGTTTGAAAATTATAGATAATTCTATAGGTAATTACAGTAATCAAATGGTATGCTAAAGATTTCGAATAAAATTTTGGACAGTATTTTTTTTTTATTCTCCCTACATGGGAGAACTAAGAAAAAATATTGCCAAAATTTCATTCGATCTCTATTGCATATCATTTAATTACTGTAATGAACCTATAGAATTAATGTAATTTTTGAATGAGATAGGACCTATCTTTACCTATTAGTTGATGATAGGATACATTTATTGCATATCTAAAAATGATATTTAATCTGAGTTTCACACATAATTTACTTACAGTATCATCATTTTTAAAATGGATAAGGGGTGGATGAAGTTTAGTAGGCTCTCGTCAGAATATAAGGCTAGACTTCAAAATTTTTTTGATTATGATATAGAAAAATTTGGGGACCATGGACTGATCCAATGTCCTTGCAAAAAGTGTATGGATGGGCTGTGGCTACCTTATTAAGATGTCAATAATCATCTCACTATTTATGACTTTAAAGTCGGTTATAAAATTTGTTGGGACCAACATGGTGAGGGCAGGCCGCAAGGAGGTGATCAACCTGAAGGGGGAGTGAAACAAATGGTTCATCATATTTTTTCATTTGTTGACCATAATGATGATGTATTTACGTTCATGTTTGATCCTGTGATTGGTCGAATGACAAACAGTGAAGATGTGGAGAAGATCTGCAAGTTGATGGAGGATGCTAATATTTCGTTGTATCTTGGATGTAAAAAGATGGCGAAGCTTGAGTTTTTAATCCGATTGTTTCATGCGAAATGCTCCAACAGGTTCAGTAATAATGAAGTGAACTACATACTAGAGCTTTTGGAGGACATTCTTCCAGATGATGCATGAATTTCAAAGAATAATTATGAGGCATCGAAGATTATTGAACAGTTGGACTTTATTTATACCAAGATACATGCATGTCCTAATGATTGCATGCTCTATTGGGAGGGGGATGTCAACCGCAACGAATGCATGAGGTACGGTATATCAAGATAGAAATAGAATAAAGATGGCACATCGACTCGTGTACCTCAAAAGTTGATGTGGCACTTTTCTTTGATTTTGAGACTACAAAAGTTGTTTATGTCGGTAAAGACATCGAAAGACATGAGATGGCATGAAGAGGACCGAACAAAAGATGATGCATTGAGGCATCTAATCGATGGAGAGGCATGATAAAAGTTTAATGAATTACATCCCGACTTCGCACAAGAGATACATAATATGAGGTTGGGCTTATCGTACGAAGATTTCAACCCATTCAAGCTTATGAATACTGTCCATAGTGTATGGCCAGTATTTATTCATGTTTACAACCTCCCATCTTAGATGTATATGAAAAAATTCTTTGCTTTCATGACAGTGCTCATCCCTGGACCGATGAAGATAGGTAATGATATTGATGTTTATTTGCAGCCTCTTATTGCCGAGCTAAAATAGTTATGGAGCATTCAAGGTGTTCAACTTTTGATGATTTACTGAATGAGTCATTCTCCATGCGCGCAGTACTTTTGTGGATAATAAATGACTTTCCAGCCTATGCCCTAATATCGGATTGGAGCACCAAAGGTGCGCTAGCATGCTCTGAAAGAAACACCCGATCTAGAAGGTTGACACATTGGAGGAGCTTTAGCTATATGGGGATCAACGTTTTCTCCATCGAGACCATCCATATATAAGGGATGCGCACTCCTTCGATGGCACTGTTGAAGAAGATGAGACACCTAGCTGGATGTTTAGGAGTAAAGTACTTAGAGAGTTGAATAGTCTGTGTTGAATTTGGAAAAGTTGATCCGATTGGTGATAAAAAAAAGAAAGCATCGATCAAAGAAAGATGACGCACACTTTAATGAAAGAAAATGAGCATCTTCTTTGACTTGCCATATTGAAAGACAAACTTATTATGCCATTGCTTATATGTAATGTATATTGAAAAGAATGTGTGCGAGCTACTTTTAGCAATAATCTTGAATATCAAGGATAAAACTAAGGATGACTTGAATTTCTGACTTGACTTAAAAGAATGGGTATTAGAAGATCACTCCATCCAGAGCCGGTAGGAAGAGAATAGTGGAGGCTTCCTCATGCATGCTATGTTATGAATGCCTCCGAATGGTCCACATGTTGGAGAACATAAAGATCCTAGATGGATACTAAAGCAACATATCAAAGCATGTGAATAGTAAGGATGTCAAACTTGGAGGATTGAAGACTCATAATTATCATGTACTAATGCAGAAATTGATCCCAATAGCTACTCACTGCGTGTTGCCAAAAAATGTTAGAATGGTAGTTATTCGTTTTTACAACTTTTACAGAAATATTTGTGCAAAGAGGTTGCTTAAGAAAGACGTGAAGAAAATGAAGGCAAGGACGGTGACTATATTATATGATCTAGAGAAGATATTTTCACCATCATTTTTTATGGTTATGATGCATCTTATTGTGCACCTTGCAGAGCAAGTTGTACTTGGAGGCCCAGTGTTTTGCCGATGGATGTATCCTACTGAGAGAAATATTCAAACTTTAAAATCTTATGTAAGAAATATGAATCGTCTGGAGGAATCTATAGCAGAAGGTTATTTGGGTCAAGAGTATATGGATTTTTGTACCATGTACTTAAATAAGCTCGAGACACATCGTTATCGGCCAATGAGGAATCAGGATGATCAGTATGAGCCAATTGAGCCTGCATTTGAGTCCATTCTACAGCCAGATGGACTTTCTACTTCATACTGCCTCATTAATTTTAGCATTGAGGAAAGGGATAAGGCACATCGCTACGTGCTCTTCAAGTGTGATGTCATTGAGCCGTACATAAGGTGAGTCACTCAGCATTATTTATTTTATAATAATTAAAAAAATATCTAATTATACCTAAATTTCTTCTTTGTGCATGCAATAAATACAAGGAGGTCATAAAAGTAAAATATGATGCTTTAAGTATGCAGAAGAAAGAGAAAATGCATAGCAACGAATTTTTTGAATGGTTCAAAATCATGTAAGCGATTATATATTCTTGCTTGGTATAACTTATTGGAACATATTTACTAATTAGGTGTCATCTCTTTAATTAGGTGTGAAGATTGTCGCTCCGTGATGTGAGCCCTAACGTGCATGCTCTTTTAATGGGCTCTAATTGTACCATGCATGAGTATAAATAGCTCATCATTAATGGCTATAGGTTTAATATTCACAGTAGGTCTGTAAATATGGCAACACAAAATAGTAGCATCATGTTAAGTGCCACCACTAGGTGTTATGCTAGCTCGAGGGATTCACAGTCTCGTAAGGAGGATTTAAATTATTATGGCGTGGTGGAGAAGATAGTCATTTTGGATAATTATTCTAAAGAAAGGATCGTGTTGATGAAGTGTAATTGGTTTGATATCTTATCACAATCTGGGATGAAGACTGATGAGTGTGGTTTTACTCTCGTTAACATGCAACGCCATCTCCGCACTGAAGAACCGTATATATTTACCTTCTAAGCTAGTCAAGTCTTCTATGTTAGTGATTTCTTGGAGCCTCAATGGGGTGTTATTATGAGGATGGTGCTTAGGCATATTTTTGATGATACCGAAGTTGGTGACGATGTTGGACCATGCATGCAAAGCGCTTCTCTAGGACAAAACTTATCTGGTACTGTCGAAGTCCCAGACACATTTGTCAGGAGTGATGGTAATATCCATATTGTAGATGTCATTAGGCGATGACTTCAACATTTTGGTATAAATTATTAGAGTCTAATTATTTCTTTCTTCTGATCTTTGAAAGCTTAAGAAAATTGTGTGTCATGCCGGTAGATCGTGCCGTGTCGGCTACTAAGAGAACCCCCATCTAGTATAAATATTAGAGACTATTTATTGATACTATACTAATATTATTGTTCAACATGTTATATTGATTAATATTTATTAACGTTGTAGGATATGATGGCACCAAAATGCCATTTAGCTTTCACCCTTGCCCCTCGATGGGTTACACACAGTTCAGCATCCAAAGAGCAATCGGAGCATACTCCGTCCACCTCAGTACATATTTTGGAGTCACGGGCTTCGAGGATATGTTGGTCCATATTTCAGCTCCGACTTTAGCTCTGGCTCTGGCTCCAGCACCAGCTTCGACTCTGACTCCAGCACCAGCTCCAGCTCCAGCTCCAGTGATGTAGATTTAGAAGACTTTTGATGTATTTTATTTTTTTAAAAAATATTATAATAAATTTTATTTGATAATAAAATTTTAGCATTTTAGAATAATTTTTATATTTATTATATTTTTTTATGTTATATATCTATATTTATCATGTAAAATATATAAAAAAATAAAAATTTTATTTTTTAATTATTGAAGATCTACAGTAGTGGTTTTATAACCGCTGCCATATCCGTGCCAATCGCTGCTATAGATTTTTGATATAAATGGTATCAACCGCTGCATTAGACCTATGACAGCGGTTAAGAAATCATTGTTATAGATAACCTATGACAGCGGTTACATAACCGTTGCTATAGATCGATCTATTATAGCAGTTTATCAACTCCTACAATAGGCTATCTATGGCAGCGATTCAAACAACTGCTATAATAACCGTTGCCATAGAGCTACGACGACAACCATAGTGGCAGTGGTTAGAAAACCGCTGCCATAGTTTATGACAGCGGTTTTTGGGCTACGACAGTGGTTACGAATCACTGTCATAGCCCTTTTTTTGTAGTAGTATAAAAAATATGAATTTAATTTATCTAGTAAGATTTAGAATTAATTACCTCTCTATGCACACGACTGGTCATAGACTCACGGTCTAAAGTGTGCGTATACTCCTGGGTTGCATGATTCTCCTAATTCTGATGGAAGGTAGCTTAACAAGTATTCAAATAAATAATAAATATTTAAATAAAATTTTAAGCATATTAAAAAATTTAAAAGTTAAAAATTTTATCTCAAACTCCTGGCTCTAGTGTGTAACCATCCTCTCCCACTGACTTGGAGGACAGTCCTGTATTCAGGGAACAAGCTCCTCCGAAGTATCTCGTCGATGCTTGAGCCATCCTTTGTGGAGCTTGATCTTGTAACCCCGATACAACTCTCAGATCTTCCTCAGTCGGGCATCTCGAGCCCTCTCGTGATCGAAGAAGTCATACCTTCTTTACATAAAATTATCAAAAATTAGTTATAAAATTATTCTAATCAAACATATATACTATAAATATATAAAATGCATAAATATATCTAAGATGTGCGTACTTACCCATATCTCCTTTCATACCTGGTCCCTGATGGCAGCATCCATCAAACACTAGTTTCTGGGCTCTATGGGTATGATGTCCAACCCCCTCACAAGCACTCCAAAAAAAGAATGCATCTCCTGTGCGATCTTCCCTATCGGCCTTTCCTCCGCATCGTAATAGACCATGCTGACGATTCCATACGTGTGCCATACGTATGGGACTGTGAAATATCTTGCTGGATGATGCACCTGCAATGCAAATATATTATCTAAATATATAAGCATATAAATATTATATAAAAAATAAAATTATGCTAATATAATAAAAATATATACTCAGATATCTGCATCGTAGCATGTATCTCAGATATGGGCAACGGTAGAGGCTCAGCTGCTAGTGGAGTAAATGCCGTCGATGGAGTAGATGTCGTTGGTAGAGTAGATGCCAATGGTGGAGGTCCCTGAGTAGTCGATGTCGAGGTGGACGGAGTATGCTTCGACTGCTCCTCAGATGCTGAACTACGTGTAATCCGTCGAGGGGCAGGGGTGAAAGTTAGATGGTATTTCGGTGCCATCGTGATCTGCAACGTTAATGAACATTAATCAATATAATATGTTGAACAATAATATTAGTATAGCATCAATAAATAGTCTCTAATATGTACACTAATCAATTGATGGGTCTATCATCATGCAATGCAATAAACAAAAGCAACAAGATATAAACATCCAAAAAATATTATGCAATAAATTCTACAACATGAATTACATTCATAAATAATTAAGGATGAGCAACAGTCGTACATTCGATCTCTTATGTGAACCTTGGTGTTAATCCAGAAACTTGAAAGAAAAACAAAGTAGATGATGGGGGCACCTTAGGGCTTAAAGTTGAAATCTTAGAAAGGCATATCAAATTCTATTCGCTCAGAAGTCGAGCCAGCTCCATGCCTGAGACAATCGGCTTCATGTCTGAGAGATCCAGCTCAGATCCTTCCCCAGCCGGCTCGATCACGGCCCAAGCCAGCTCGGTTGCGTATCCGAGTTGGCTTGGCTGTGTGCCATCCCCTCGATCACTTCCTCTCTCCCTCTCTCGATCTCTCTCACCGATGACGGTGACGAGGCCGAACCCCTCCCTTCCAACTTTTCCATCTCTCGATCTTCCTCTCTTCCTCTCTCGATCTCCCTTGCCGGCAAGGTCGGATCCCATCCCTCCCTCTCTCACTCTCTTGATCTCCCTCACCGACAAGACCGGACCCCATCCCTCCCAGTGATGCTGGCGAGGTCGGACCCTCTCCCTTCCTCTTCACTCTCTCAATCTCCCACTCTCCCTCTCTCGATCTTCCTCGTCGGCGAGGCCGAACCCCCTCCCTCCTAATGATAGCGGCAAGGCCGGACCCCCTTCTTCCCAATGATGGCGGCGAGGCCGAATCCCTCTCTTCCTCCTCTCCCTCTCTCGATCTCCCTCATTAGCGACGACGGTGAGGACAGACCCTCTCCCTCCCTTCCACTCTCGGTCTCCCTTGTCAGTGGCCGGCCCTCCCTCTCTCAATCTATCAGTCTCCCTCTCAGTTTCTCTATTTCTTAGTTTTGGATCCCGAAATCAGGTTCGACCTTTCGGAATCCATTACGGTTTGGGTCTGGTACTTCAAGTATAGATCCATCAGGTATTTAGCTTCGGATCCAGTACCAGTAATTAAAATTAGATCCGAATCTGAATATGAAAGTTTCGATCTGAATCCAACCCATTGATAGATTTAGTCCACAGCCGTCGACATGGCATAGCCCAAGGCTACCACTACGGCACGGCTCAAAAACTATGACATACAGATAATTATAATATTTATAATAAATATTTATAATATTTATTATAAATATTTTATAAAATATTATAAATATACATGATTAATAAATAATACTATAAAATTAAAAAATATATACCTGCGGTTATAAAGAGCGGATCGCACCGAAAGCTCCGAGGGTCGTCGGTGACGACGCTAGAGGAAGATGACGGCACTAGAGGTAACCTGCGAAACAAAAGCAAAATAGTGAGATAGAAAAGAGAGAGAAAGAGGAAAGAGAGAGAGCAGGGACGGTCGGGGATGGGGGCTAGGGGGAGGGGCATAGTGATGAGGAGGCTTGGGAGGCATAGTGATGGGAGGGTCGACGATTGGGAGAGGGAGTGTGGGGGGCCGGGTGGGGGTGGCAGGGAGAGACGGCCGAGGATGGGGGGTGGCAGGGTGGCGGGGAGGGACGGCTGGGGATGGAGGGGCGGTTGGGAGAGGGTGGCAGGGAGGGGCGGCCGAGGATGGGGGCACTAGGGGTGGGGGTGGCAGGGTGGTGGGTAGGGGCGGCCGGGGGGAGGGGTGGGGGTCGGGTGGGGGTGGCGGGAGGGGCGGCCGAAGATGGTGGGGTTGGGGGGTGACAGGGTGGCGGAGAGGGGCGGCCGGGGATGGGGGAAGGAGGGGTGGCCGAGGGGAGGGTGGGGGGTGGCGGGTGGTGGGAGGAATGGCCGGGGATGGGGGAGGAGGACAGCCGGGTGGGGGGTGGCGGGAAGGGCGATCGGAGATGGTGGGGCTGGGGGTGGGGCAAAGTGGCGGGGAGGGGCGTCGGAGATGGAGAAGGAGGGGCGACTGGGGGAGGGTGGGGGGTGGAGGGCCGGGTGGAGGCGGTAGGAAGGAGCGGTCGGGGATGGGGAGAAGGAGGGCGACTGGGGTCGGGTGGGGGTTGGGGGTCGGGTGGGTGGTGGGTGGTGGGGAGGGCGGTCAGGGATTGGAGGGCCAGAGGGGGAGCGGGAAGAAGGGGCGGCATCGGTCGAGGGGGAAGGAGGGGCGACACCGATCGGGGGGAAGAAGCCTCATCAGCGATGGAGAGGAGGAGAGATAGAGAGAGATCGAGCGTGTATGGAAGAAAAGCAGAAAAAATTTAGGAATTTTTAACCTATCCTACGGCAGCGGTTATCGAACCGTTACCATAGATTTACGATAGGGGTTACCCAAAACCGCTGCCATAGATCTATGGCTACGGTTCTATAACCGCTGCTGTAGATTTATAGCAGCGATTTTTTATAACCGCTGCCATAGGTTGGAAATAATTTTTTTTTATTTTTTTAAATATTATATAATTTTAAAATTTAATGTCCATCTTCATGATTCATTATCTAAATAATTATTATTAGAGTGTCATCATAAAAGATCATCTCGATCCGATGGCCCTAGCTTCATCAATTAGAAAAATTTGATTTCGACGATCACGAATGATGATGCGATGATCTGATAGATGAAGACATTCGATGGGTTCGAAAATCTGTAATGATGATCTCGATAATATTTGTAGCATACTATCAAAATTTCACTTCAATCGGATATCGTTATCATAGTTAATTTAGTATGGAATGATTTCGACCGTTAAATTAGAAACAAGCGATCAAAGGGTTAAACGACGTCCGATTATGAGATAATTTTTTAGTTAAATGATCTTTGTTATAATTTTAAATATTATATACGACGATGATAGTAAAATTTAAATCATTTTTGTATAAACTGTTCATATTAAGTAGATATTGTAAAAGCACAAACATAACAACCGGTGAAGTTTCAGAATGGTTATTAGGAGACGTATAGTTTTAGATTGTTCTTCATCTCACGAGTTGAATTTTATAATTACTATCATAAAAAATAATTAAAGTAGTAGCAAAAATTATTTATAAAAAAAATTATCTCATAATCGGACACCATTTGATCCTTTGATCACTCGTTTATCATTTAACAATCGAAACTAACCTATACTAAATTGACCAAGATAATGATATCCGATTGAAGTGAAACTTTGATAGTATGCTACAAACATCACCAAGATCATCATTGCAGATTTTTGGATCCATTGGAGATCTTCATCTATCAGATCATTACATTATCGTTCGCGATCGTCGAAATCAAATTTTTTTGATCGATGAAGCTAGGGCCATCGGATCGAGGTGACCTTTTGCGACGACACTCTAATGATAATTATTTAGATAATGAACGATGAAGATGGGTATTAAATTTTAAAATTATATAATATTTAAAAATATATATATGGCAGCGGTTATAATTAACCGTTGTCATAAATAAACTTATGGCAGCGGTTCCTACTAACCGCTGCTATAGGTCCGACTTATGACAGTGGTTTTACTAATCGCTATAGGTCCGATCTATAGCAGCGGTTACAATGAACCACTGCTATAGATCAACCCGTGGTAGTAGTTTTTTATAATCGTTGCTATATGTCCGACCTACGGCAGCAGTTTTCGTTAACCGCTGTTATATGTCGGTCCTATGATAGTGGTTATAAAAACTGCTGCCATAAATCCGACCTATGACAGCGGTTAACGAAAATCGCTGCCGTAAAATTTATGCGCTGCCATGTTATGCACTGCCATAAATTATTTTTATAGTAGTGTAAGATTACCTGATGATGCACCAAATATAATTTTATAGTTAATAAATTAAATTTATTATAATACTATTTATAATAATTTTTGATTTTATTAAAAAAATTAATTAAATAATATTATTTAATTTTTTTAACTTATATAAATATTCAAAAGCCATCTAATATATTACTGACATGAAATTAATATATATTTATATATTTTTATAAATTTATTTTTGAACTTGTGTCATTAGGGTATTGCTATAACTTAAAAATAATAATTATTTTTGATATTATCTTCCTATAGAGATGCTTCTAGATGCATGCTTATGCATGGGATTCTTGGAAACGAACGCGTATGGCTGATTGTCTGCGTGCAGGGCTACGTTGTATGTACGGTATAGAAAATAATTTAACAGAGAGATGGTCACCCCTCCGTATGTAAAAAGAAAATTAGATTTTATTTATTGATAAATAATCTGTAACAAATAAATGTGGATATGCATTAGTGATATTAATCAAACCTGCGCACAAGTATTTCAGAAGACAAGCTACGTAAAGCGAGCAACCGTACTATTTATTTTAAGGATACAAAGCTTAATTTTAAATTTGAATCCAACCATACAAAAATTGAAATAAATTATTGTGTTGCCCGTCAGGAAGGCGTAACTTTTATTATTTTTTTATTTTTAAGTACCATACGTAACCTGTGGGATAAGTTTGGACCATCCAGCATTTTCTCGGCTGGTGGGGCTCAGAATGTACGAGTGCTTTGATGGCGAGCTGGTCGGCGATCCATTTGGTAGGCAAGTCCAAAAAATTTAGAAAGAGCGAAGAGAGGGAATGGAACGGTGGATGGAGGGTGAGTCGTACGAGGTCTCTTCCCTCGTGGACGACGCGGGCCCCCAACGGACTCAACCGGCAATCTGGGAGGGAAGGATGCCGTAAGCGCTTGCATCTCATCGAGTGCGATCTTTAAAAAAAAAAAAAAAAAATCTAAAAATAAATATTTTTTTTTCCTTTTTCTCCTATAAAAACGCTACCTACCGGTTATTACCGATAATTACTTTGTCCGGATCCTTCTGCCTACCACTTTTATTATTATTATTATTATTATTATTATTATTATTATTATTATTATTATTATTATTATTATTATTATTATTATTATTATTATTATCAATCTTTACACTTTTATCTTATAAAAGTTAGATAAATAGGTATTAAATTTTATATAATTATATATTTTTATAAATAAATAATTAGACTATAGATTTAAACTTAAATATAATTTAGATAATTAAATTTTATGAATATAGAATCAAAAATATTACTAAATAGTTGATAAATTAAATTAATAACATATTTATATAATTATATATATTTTTAAAAAATAATAAATATTATATAAAATTATATAGAATTATATATAAATTTAAATATTTGAATATTGATCGAATAGTTGTCTATTCGTATTCATATATATATTTTTTTGATAAATATGAATATGAATATGGATATTAATTGAATCTTCAAATTTTTATCTATATCCGAATTAATTTGTATATGAAACTAAATTCGAACAGATAATATCCATACTACTTTCATCCCTACTTATCGACGATGATCTCTACTTCCCAATGTCACTATTATCATCTTATAAAGAACTATACCATGAGCAATAGGTGGAGCCATCGTTTGATGCCCTGCGAAGGTATACAAAATCAAATTAACGACATCAAGTGGGCTCAAGTGTGCATTAAAAACTAAATAATATTTGTTGTGTATGCTAGTGTAAGGTATGTATCAATAAAATAATAGGTACATATCTGTAAACTTTTGAGTATATATATCACTTTATTAAAAAAGCTCATATATGTATTAGTCAGATGCATGGTATGTATTTAAAAATAATAATAATTTAACTATGCGTTCTATCAATTTAAGATGCATACCAATAAAATGTAAAATATGTCTTACTAAGACAACGGATTAGGTATATATCAGCAAATTGTTAGATCACGTTGTAGTGTTGGTCACCGATCAGGATACCAGCACACCAAGTCTCTTTTTAGTGAGGAGCGTTCTCTCATTTTGGGCAAGATTGGAGGCAGATGTGAACAGATGACTCCAGCTAAGTTAGATCTTGCTATGATCACTATTATGGAGGAGGAGATGGTGGATTAATAGAAGAAAAGAGTATTGGATTTTGGAAGAATGAACACGTATGAGGGCAGTGGTGATGTAAGAGAAGGAGAAAATGGACCGGTAGAGCTGTTGGTTAGAGAAGTGGAGGAATGAGAAAGTGGTGGTGGCTGCCAAAGCGCTCTCCTTTTTACTTTTTTGGTTAAATTTTTACATTTTTATTTATTTATTTTCTTCGTTTTCATTAGTGAGTTCTGCTAGATAAATTATTATTAATCTTATGCGTGGTTGGGCATGTGAAGTTAGCAAATAGCAGGGCGTTCCAAGAGATCCTTCCCACATCACCAATAGATTTTTGCCCTCCGGATGGGGAGGACGATGGATCCCATCTTATGTACTCGACTCTGATGCTGACCAATCTTAGCTGCCTCCCCCAGTCATCACCCAACCGGACGTCCCCATCCCTTTATTCAGATGGTGGCCGCAAGCGAATGCCAACGTCCCTACGTCCCAGCTCCCTCGATCGATCACCGTCTGCTGACGTTTCGATCCCCCATTGGCCTGTCCTCTCTCCCTAGATTACGTAGCAGCGGACTGCACTAGAAATCTAACCGTAGCACCCGTCTACGTGGACATAAGGACCAATCGGAACTCGACATGTCATCAAACAGCATGTGGGAACAGTCGACTGCCCGCCGCTTCAAGATTGTTCTCTGGGTCTTTCTGTCAATCTCGCGTGTGAGGGGGACCCAGGCCGATCCCATCCATCTCACAGCCTTAATTTGGTTTGTCTCTTTCCTCTCCCAAGAGCCGTCTTTCTCCCACCTTCTCACTCCCTGAAACGAACCACAATTTGAGGAATATGAATATTTGAAAAAATAAACTTGGAAATATTCCATAGATAAATATTACGAGGATGGTGCATTTGATAATTAGAACACCTAACCACAGCGGATGGATCCACTTCTTAAACAATGACCACACGCAAATCAAACACGCCTCTTTTGCATGCCAAGTACTACGTGATTTCCTCGAGTCATATTTTGTTTTAGAGACATCAACGGTAGTATTTTCCTTTTAATATCCTGAACATAACCAGCTGCAATAAAATTGTATATGTCTAGAGCGCGTTCTCCCTTCACGTCTCACAAGGTAGTAGTTCTTTGTCGGTGGCACGATGGTCATGAACTTAGATTCCCCGTATCGTTGTTTGAATTTTACTAGCTCGTCGAAATGGTATCTTCTCCTCTTAATTTCTTTATTAGATGCACACACTGTTTGTGCGTGTGAATAGAAGTGTGCTCACACATATAACATCCAGCTTAAAAATTAATTAATTAACTAACCAAAAATAATAAATTGAGATTAAAATTATTGGTTTCGGGTTTAGCACAGGAAATGTAGCATCACGAGTCATGCCAGCAAACATGTTACGTGCAGAAATTCACCAGCAATAAAAGAATCTAAGATAATAAACAGAAGCAAGCGACGGACCTAAGAATTACAAATACGTGGCTACCGACATCTATTTCATTTTTCTCAGTGCTCAATGCCAGTAATTACACCAATATGGAAATGCAAGCTAAAAAAAAAGGAAAATAAAAAAGAACGGAAGAGAAATCCTTCTCGCCTTCCCATTTCCGCATTTAAAAAACCATCAATGGGGACGAGAGACACCGACACCCTCCCCCCACACCTCCCCCCTGCACCCACCGCCGCCGCCGCCGCCGCCGGCCGCGCTCAGACGAAAAGGTTCAAAAGCGCTGGCTTTTCCTCGCCGGTCCCTGCGCTCGTCGTCACCGACTCCTCTGAGTTCCTCGACGGCGTCGCCGCCCGCCGCCGCGGCTCTCCGGCCTCCGTCGGTGACCTTGGCATCAGACACAAATCCAGATCACACAGAGGAGAACCCTCCGAGGACGTCCAGCCGATCTTGGGAGGCGGCCCGTAGAGCTCCTCGACCTCGCCGGCAGGAACGGCGAGGTCCGGCAGCGGGCGGAGGGCTCCGCCGCAAAGCACCGTCTCCACCGCCGCCTGGCAGAGGTGCCACTTCCTGGTCCACTGCAGGCCCACCGCGCCGCTCACCGGGTTTATCGTCCTTCCGCACGCCTCGAACAGCAGCGATCGGAACAGAGCTAAAACAAAATCCAAAAAGAAATTATTAGAATCAAATGAACCACCGATTCATTCGAGAGCAGAGGATTCGGGTTAGAGAGAGAGAGACAAGGGGGGGGGATACAGGGGCGATGGGGAGAGGGAACGGAGGAGAGGAAGGACATGAGGCCGGCGCGGCCGAAGAACTTGGCGACGAAGACGGTGGCGTGGGCCTGGGCCTCCGCGCTCTCGATCCAGTCCAGGCACGGCCGGAGGATGCACGTGTCGCTGCAACCTTTTCGAAGCACACGGCACCCGTTGCAGCTCATCCTATATAAATTCCTCCTCGCCCAATGACAAGCTCTCCGATCTCATCAAAGGAAACAACTAATTCCTTCTGCTTTGTTTCTCTCTCGTTAACCTCCAACTTAAGGAGATGTTTATGTATTAAGGCGGAATAATGGAAGGGGAGAAATAAAAGGAACAGGGGAAGACGAGGGGGCTCTGAAGAGAGGCGGAAGGGGATGTCTATTTATACGGAAAGGTGTTGGTGGAAGGACGTATAGAGTTAAATGAACTCGACCTTGGAGTTTAAGATTGGTTAAATGGAAGTGAGAGAGTGGTTAGAGAGGGAGAGTTCCAAGGACGCGGGGGGGGGGGGGTGGTGGGGGCGGCTCCGTGTTTCCGCGGAAGGAAGTGATTGGCTGAGCCGTTGGATTCCCATGGAGAGAAGGAACGGAGAGATGATGGGTTCCACATCTGACGCTGATGGATACTAGTGCGTGTAATGGCGCGAGAGATTACGTAGGATTTGGAAACCCGGATATATACCCGCCTCTGGCAGCGGCGAAGGGTCGTACCTCATTTACCTTGTTTATGTAAAGAAATTGGGCTTGGAAGGATAAGATCAAAGCTAATAAGGTGGCTGGTGGGCACAACAACTATTTCGTGTAATGTAATGCAGTGCTCCTGGGATAATTATGAAACAACCTTGGTGACGGCAACATGCAAGTGGGGAGGTGGTTCTGAGCTGGTATGCGCTCCCACGAGCCAGGAGTCAGCAAAAGTCTGAGGTCACCAATAACAAATGTTTTTTTTTTTTTTTTTGAAGCAATAACATATGTTCAGCCATTTTAAATCACTAATAAAACTCCGAGGGTGCAAGTAGCTGTCCAGAACTTTTATAGGTTGGATGATCAGGTCAAGATAAGCGGCGTGCGTTCTTGCAGTCTCGCTGCGTTGCATGCATGTGCAACGTGTGGAACCAGAAATGTTTCCGATCGTTTCAAATTGTTCCAGAAAAAATTGAATCTTGCAGTTTTTTGATAACTTGTAAGTTTATAACTAAGTTTGGCCTAGTGGATATATCAAGTATATTTGGTTGATGGTAAAGGAAAGTAGTGAATAACTGGATTTGTATTGAATTGGAGTTATTGTAACTTGAACTCCAATTAATTGAGTTTTAGAGGTGTAACTTACATAAATGAACCTAGCTGCCTTGAGCTACTACTATAGTTTTTGATACTAAAATCAATTTGGACACGAGTGAGGTGACAAAACAGTATACTTTTATGAACCAAACATGACATGCCAATTTACATTTAGAACCTTGACAAAGTACCGGTCAGACCATTTGAAATTATGCATATCTCGCATGTGCTTCTTTCCAAGATAGGATGCTACCACATGAACTATTTTCTTCAACCTTTTTAAAGCGTATCTCAGTCTGCTGCATAATTTTTCGGTCCTAGGATCAAGGGGGTCTTGGAGTTATATTTTGGCCCAGACTGGAATCGCACCTGGAAAAGCCCGTGCTTTTCAGGTCCAGGCCGAGAGTTGTATCCCGTTGAGGCTCGGCCTGGCCTACACCTGGCCCAGATTCGGGCCAGGCTGGGCTAAAACACGGGGTTGCAGGTACTTTAGGCTAAATTCCAGGCCTGTTCTGGTGCCGTAGCAAATTAGCAATCCCATCCTCCAATCATCGATGAGAGCCGCCCCTTCTTCTTGGTGCCAGGCTTGGCATTATCATCTTCCTCGCTCTCACATTCGCTGCTCACACTCTCTCCATGATCCGCCTTCCCAATCCCATCCCCTTTCTCATATTCTGGATCCTTGAAATCGAGCGGTGAATCATCCCAAACGGCGATTGCCCGTACTTTACCATCCCCGTTTCCCACTTTCTGCTTCGCGTTTCCCTGCGATCCGGCCCTCTGGCCATGGCACCACGAACTCCAAGACTGGTAGTGCCCGTAGACGTGAAGAAAAAGCCATGGCAACAAAAGCTTCCCCTCCATAATCGCTGGCACCCACGCATACCCCCTGTTGCAGATGTAGAGGAAGGGGAGGTCTTTCGAGTGGAGATGATGGATTGGACGGGAGGACGCGTGGGCGACAACGACTCGGCTGCAGACATAAAGTCTTTGGACCTCACCATTGTAAGAAATATTACTTCTCTGCTGAAAGTTTGTAGTTGCTTATTTGCATATGTTGTTAATCCAACAACAACCAATTTGTACAGCATGAGGTTCTAATGTGTTAAAAATTTTGTTGAAGACTGATGTTTGATATAAAAGAAAGTTTAGCAACGGAATCTTTACTGTCCAATCAAAAAGTAAGACAGTTTGTATAAAGAACAAAAAATTTGAGCAGAATATACAACAGGTGTTAGGGATTTATTCAATTATAACGAAGAAGAAAGAAATCAAATAGGCAAGGTCATCCTCAAACTATTTCTGCTATTATTTTTTTGAACTTTTAACAAGATGAGTTGATACAAGTACTTATGGTAGACAAATGAATTCAAAGACCCATCACCAATC
Source organism: Cocos nucifera (assembly GCA_006176705.1). Lineage (NCBI taxonomy): Eukaryota > Viridiplantae > Streptophyta > Magnoliopsida > Arecales > Arecaceae > Cocos > Cocos nucifera. The sequence continues at coordinate 185,313 of QRFJ01000618.1, forward strand.
TGTCGCTACTAGCAGCTTTCTTTAGTTCAACATGACAATCTTTCCACGCTGAGTACGCAAACTGACCGCAACTTCTCTGTGCACAGACCCATTATCTCAGTGGGCCGTTACGAGTTTTAGATACAAAAGGCGTTCCAGCGAAGCCTGGTGACCTTCTTGCCGTCGAAATCTGCAACTTAGGTCCACTTCCAGGTGATGAATGGGGTTATACGGCAACGTTCGATAGAGAAAATGGTGGTGGCTTCTTAACCGACCACTTCCCTTCTGCAACAAAAGCAATCTGGTATTTTGAAGGAACGTTCGATAGAGAAAATGGTGGTGGCTTCTTAACCGACCACTTCCCTTCTGCAACAAAAGCAATCTGGTATTTTGAAGGAATATACGCATGCTCCCCTCATATTCCAGGTATACCTCGCTGTCCCCTGCTCCTCCCTTTCCTCCTATTTCTGAGTATAAAAATTCCAGGAGGTAAGCCTGGACGAGCCTGGACTTCCTATTTCTGAGTATAAAAATTCCTATTTGCATCATAACTTCTGTTTTATGCGAATCCAACAACCAAGGTGCACAGCATGATTTCCTGTCTCGTGAGTTACTTTAATTGTTTGAACCTATTAAAAATTTTGTTGAAGAATGATGTTTAATACTAAAGAAAATTAAACCATGGAATCTTGATTGTCTGCAGGGCCATTATCTTAGTGGGCCATTACGAGTTTTGCCAAGTTAGTTTGAGAATGGCTGAGCCTATACAGTATTTCGCTCTTACAAGAATATTGATCTTTGCTCGACAGGCGTTCGCTTTCCAGGTTTAACTCACCCTGGGATAGTTGGAACTGCACCTTCACCCGAACTTTTGTCTATTTGGAATGAAAGGGAAAAGAAATTAGCAGAAGATGGGGCTGGGTCTCTGACATTATGTGAAGTCTTGCATCAACGGCCACTTGCAAACCTACCAACTGCCAAGAATTGCCTTCTTGGATTGGTAAGAATACTGCTGAGAATTATGCAGATATTGTTCAAAGATGATAGCAACAGTGCTTGCGTTAATTTCATGGTACCGTATCTATCATAAGTGTTAAGATCTTAGGTTTTGGCATGCACATAATGGCTTGTCTGACCATGCTGTTGTAATTGTTCCAATCTACTAGCCTAGCAGTTTCAAGTTCCCATTTAATTGTTTGACTAGAACCGTATACAAAATATAAGGTCACAGATCTACTTAAGACATTATAATCAGCTGAGCCACACTAATTCTACTCGAAAGTCACATCAGAACTTAAAAAAGGCTTTAGTTTTCAACGGATGTATGAAACAAGAATTCTCTATTTGAAAACGGTTGGATCAAAATTCCCAGAGAAGCAAGGATTGAGCTTTTGCAAAGGTGTCAAGAAGAACAAAGTGGCCTTCTCATTATTCTCAGATCATAACTAAGAGTAGCAAAGAGTTCTGTGACAGGTATAATTTTTCAAGAGTGTCTTTCAGGACAAGACGATAAGTGACATTATAAATGTATATATAGCTAAATTCTTACTTTGTTATAGAAGCAGTAATACTGTATAAATAATCAATACACAATCTTTGGGATTTGCAATTCAAAAATATGTTTCCTACAACTGAGAGAACGTGGAGGCAGCAAACATACTGCTCTCCATATCCAGTCTGACCATCTGGAAAGACAAAATCACATAGATGATTAAAGTTACCATAAGAATTATGTCATATATTCATCTGTAAATTTTAGAAGTCATTTCTCCAAAAGAAAAACTGTAACATGACATTAGACATTATCACCATCTATCAAGCAATGACTAAGACTATAATCACTGAGTTTCTAGGCAGGAGGAAGCAAGAGTATCACCCAATATAAGGATATCTTGTTGTATAATATGCACGTAGTACATTCATTGATCTTTTGCACGTTGAACATGAGGGGCTCCGTGTATTTCACATACATTGTATATTATATGCAAGGTGTTATGCCCCATTTCGGTTGTATGAGATAGACTTTCCAGTGGACATGAAAGACACAACAACTTTGCCAGTAGTGACCTTTTAGCGCACATCAAAAAGTTCATCGATCTTTTGATTTTAGTGGTACAGGTTGATTTCTTAAAAAAAGCATGCTAAATTATTAGACTGAAAAAAATATCCAAGTGCTAAGACCGAGAAATGGAATTATAAAAGTAACATGGGAAAATTAAACTTCCAACCCCACCCTGTGCCCCAGTGCCTCTACACCCATTCAGTTGGCTTATGAAGCCTATTACCAAAATATTCTGGACCATTTTTTTCTGATTAACCACGTCCCGAAAACTGTCTTATCCAAATTCACCTTATTGTGTTGCAGTTCGCTCATTCAACTCACAACATTTTTCACAAACCATTTAGCAATACCGTTATTAATCATTTTGAGAACTTAAAACTGAATTAAACTTATTTTGTCATTCATGAAATGTACACAACCACATCTTCCTAGATTCACTAAATACCAATACCATCTTGTCATTTTGTAAACATGCCATCTTGACAGCTTGTCCACTTTATACCATTATGGTTGCTAGGAAATGTTTGCAGTAGAATCAGATACATAAAGTTAGGCCAAATTTGAGTTATATAAATCTGCAAAACTTGTTGATGGACTGCCTAAATTATATTCATAAGAATATTTTCAAATTCATATTACTGCATAGTTAGAAGAGGAGCTAAGCGTTTTATCTATGCACGTATGAAGATTGAAGAAGGAACACCAGAATGGGAAAGGATTGCAAATGAGGCTGCAAGGACAATCCCTGGAAGGGAAAATGGAGGGAATTGCGACATCAAAAATCTAAGTGGGGGTTCAAAGGTATATCTTCCAGTATTTGTAGATGGAGCAAATCTTAGTACTGGTGACATGCACTTCTCTCAAGGTGATGGTGAAGTTTCATTTTGTGGAGCAATAGAGATGAGCGGATTCCTTGAGCTCAAGTAACATCCTAATTTCCCCTTTCCTATCATAGTGCATGCATCTAGTGATAGATTGATAGTAATTCTTTGGAAACAGGGAGTCTAGCATAATTTTTTTGTAAAATGAAAAGACGGGCGGGGCGATAGTTAGGACATGTGTTCCATGAGTTAATATATCTCTTAACCAGTAGCATCGAGCAGCAATAAAGAATAATCATCATCCATGAACAGATCAGCACCTCAATCCATGAGATACCTCACAACAAGAAAAATATAAATGAAAATCTGCAGCCAGCCTCCAAAAACACCTTTAAAGTCCTTCCACATATCAACTTACCCCAGCTACACAAGAAACAAGTTAACAAGCTTTTTTCCATTAACAACACCCTTACAGTGCTTCTATGAATCAATTTATCCCAACTACACTTGAAACCAGGAAACAAGGTTATTTCCATTTTCATACTTAAGTGGGTACAATTCATATTTATTGGCACAGCTGTTAAGTTCTGCATCACTAAAAACACATGCACCGTGTTGATGTTTAGAAACGATGTCCAGGAAATTTCCAAACTTATAGAATGATGAAGTAATCTGACCTGCATTAAAATTTCTAGTTAGGTTGTCTGCTTCAAATGCCAAGATGCCATAATTTTATGCATCGAATAACCAGGCAAACAAAGCAGTGCTTATATGACAACTTGTTCTAATGTGCTAATTTGAAATGCATTTGTGTTTTTCAGGTGTGAGATCATAAGAGGAGGAATGAGAGAGTATCTAACACCCATGGGCCCCACCCAACTGCATGTGAACCCAATCTTTGAGATAGGGCCAATGGAGCCTAGGTTCTCGGAGTGGTTAGTCTTTGAGGGCATCAGCGTGGATGAGGCTGGGCGGCAGCACTACCTGGATGCTGCAGTTGCCTACAAGCGTGCAGTCCTCAATGCCATCGACTATCTCTCAAAATTCGGATACTCCAAAGAGCAGGTAGGTAAACAAAAGCTTGCTAAGTTACCAAAATTTGGATACTCCCTTGTTAATAAAGTAAGGGAGGCTCGTCCTCCCATTGCATCAAAAAAAAAAAAAAAAAAAAGAACCACAATGTAATATTTCAAGCTCCTAAGCGTAACAATCGCCATGGGTTGTGAATGCATCCTATTCAGGTTTATCTGCTACTGTCTTGCTGCCCCTGTGAAGGGAGGATTTCAGGAATTGTGGACTCGCCCAATGCCGTTGCAACCCTTGCCATCCCTACTGCCATTTTTGATCAGGTTGGTAGTTAATGATCTTCACATGATCAAACTAAAGTCCCTAGACCAGCTTCCTAGTGTTGTATCTCTTCTTGATATGACTTCCTTTGTCATGCCTCTCCATTTGCATACCGCCACATAAGAAACTCCATCATGAACCCAAAAGCAATGCATGTCAGTTACTGCAGAAATGACATTCATTTCATGGAAGCACTTAAAGAGATCAAATGCCAAATAAACTCGGGCCCTCTCTTTGTACCTGTCACCACACCCACCTCAGAATCATATTAGAGATGGTTTTAGGAGCTTCTGAAGTAGAAACACATATTACTGCTGCAAAGCTCTTTCTCCTCCGAAAAGTTCAATACAGAAGTTCAAACTTCCCAGTGGCCAACTAAACTACTCTTGCTATCTTATCTTAAGCATTTAGTCTTGGGGGAATTTGAAGCAATAGCTAGCTGATCATAACTAATTTTGTGCTTTTGTTTTTTCTCTTATATGTATGACTATGATGCAATGGGAGCACAGGACATACGGCCAAAATCTGGGAAAATACCAGCAGGATCGCAAATTGTGAAGAGAACACCAGACATCCTAAAGTGTACATATGATGGAAATTTGCGCATCACACCAAACCCAGCGGCAGGGGTAAGTCTACTTACTGATGATTGATGTTGTTTTGCATTAATTTTTGGATTGAAGGTAGCCCCTGATATGGTTCCTAGTGCCACCATCATCAATTGCCTCATGCATAAATTGCTGCTTGCTCCCTTTCAGAAGGGAGGAAAAAAAACAGGATTCAAAAATATTATTGGTTAAATGTGCCATATTTCTCTTATGGTAAATGCAAATTTTATTCTCTGTTGTGGACCTACTATAGTTATTTAAATCAATTGAAATACTTTCACCATTGATGTCTAGAGGATCCATGTCATACCAAGAGCCATGAACAATTGTTTCAAAAACACACTGTAAGATGTCATACTCAACAGATCCAGCCAAATAATCATGCCAAGAAAACAATATATTGGTTAAACCTTAAAATATGTAAATATTACATAGGTATCCAAGCTACAAGCACTAATCCAAGCATTCAAATTTCAAAATTCCAACACATTTATGTTTAAAATGCTGAATGAAATTTCAAGTAGTACATGATAACTTGTGTTGGTAGTTTAAGGTCATGTTCAGTAAAATTGGCATTATTTTTGTTTTTTCTCTCTACAAAACACATTATAGATTTATTTCATGATGGCTATGCATACTGTTGAACAAATGAAAATAGCCAACCTTATGGACAAATTCACAGATACCACAATGCAAGTCAAATACACTGAGAATTGACCATAAAATTTCTTTGAAGGGCCATGCTCAATTTGACCCTTTCAATCCATAACACAACTTTTAATTTATAATACTTGATCTTTGGCCAATCGAGTTTAATTATTTAACTGAATTTTTAGAACTACAATATCTCATTTTCAAGATAAATTAAATAATTAAAATTAAAAAGGACCAATCATTCGTAAAATCTTTATCCAAGGTCATACCTCAACCCAATCTAAGTTGTCTTGCCCAAACAGACTTTCATTCTCATTGTTCAAATTATATCAAAGTTTTGCCTGCCACATTTATATTTTAAGTCAAAAAATTTGAGTTGTGCTCGGCCTAAATTGAAAAACCCTGACCCCAACCATGAAAAATAAGATAGGATCAATTTAGAGGTGTCAACTTTTGCCACTACCTCTGCTCCACATCAAGATGCCCAATTTTGCTGATGTCATATATGTGGTGATGAACAAATTCTCACATCTACGATAAAACTTTGAAATAATTTTAAGTTTTGTGAATTTTGTTGTAAGGCCAACAAAATTTACAACTTCACTTGTTTTTCAATTATTTAAAATAAACTATCGATAGATCCAAAACTGAATTTTTAACTACTTACAATATAACTTCTTAAGTTACAGGATTTATAAAATTTACAACTAAGAGAGGCATGGAATCAACTACTCATTTGTTTCCTTTGGTACATTTGGTTGGAACACAATGGAAGAGTCTTCCTCAAGAATCACCGTTCAATCTACTCAGTCCTTATGGACAATGGGAGCATCTTTGTTCAGAAAAAGTAATCGAAGGTCATCGCTACCTTTGGAGGAGTTGCTGGATTGGCCCCACTGGTTGCTCTGTTGGATAACACTTCGGCTTCTTGCAAGGGACGTTTTCTTTTCATTCTCTTGTATAGCTCTTCCATTTCTTGCCATCTCTTGTACAGCTTTGCCTTTGCCTAATAAATTGGGGGGAGTTTAACTTCCACCTTATTACTTTTTTTTTTTTTAAAAAAAAATGAAAAGGTATGATAGATACCTTCAACATTTTGGCTGCTTGAGATTCTTAAAAGAACCAGCTGAAACATCCTCAATCTGACTTATTTACTGCAATGGGATATGGCTACAGTGCTTCATACTTCCACCAGTATTTTTCTTTGGCTAATTCCAAAATTTGCATGCGCCAAGCATGTTTCAAATCAAACACGCTTCTTGAACTAAGGAGGATGCGGAATAAAATTTCTATAAGAACAAAATAATGTTGTTGATGTGCCTCTATCTTTAATAAGGTCACTAACTATCCGGTTATAAAAGATGTCTACTGGTTGTGATTATGCATATGCTTGCAGAGGATTCGGCTTTGATGAGGATCTTTCGACGTTCAAGTCAGTAGAGAATAAAAAAGCAACAACGCACGGGTTCTCTGAGAGGAATTTCTTGCTTACCTGGATCTTCAAGGCTTATGATATTTATTGAAGAAATATTTTACGGACGTTACCTAATTTTGGATTGCTAATCATGCTATTTCGAGATTAAAGCTATTTTCTTAGAGTGGGGACTATTATTGGCATGATTAGGATGCCTTATCTGCTTCCATTAGTTCAGACAGAATGGGGAATAGCTTGATCGTGGCTAGATTACAGTTGGATCGCTATTCCCAATACTGAAGCGCTATTTGTTCGAGGTGATTTAAGAACTCTGAGTACTGAACGAACTGTTGTCGGAAGTAGCAACTCGGAAGCATGCCTCTGTTTGTCTTGCAAGTCGGAAAGTATGAAGATGGTCTCATTATTTTGGTATGTTGATGTCTCTACGTCGGTCTAAGAAGTTTTAGTCATTAATTGAGTCGATCCGAGGCGTTCACGTTACTACCATAACACACATGATGAGGCACAACATATCGGGGCCATACTAGAGATTAAACCATTAAAATAATTTCCCGCCGATTACTCTACTAGCTTTTGCAAACTCGTTGTTTCAAAGCCAAATGGGAATTCACCAAGAATGCAAGCAAGTCATGCAATTATCACTTAATTTAGAATCATATAATTAGCATGTGTGAACAATCTCATACATGCTTGAATTAACCCTACCCGATGGGATGAACTTAGTTAAATCTGACCAAGTTATGATATAAATGAGTTAAAAAATAAGATAAAATCAGTGAGCCTAGACCTAGCTAGTAACTATGTATATATTTGAAGCAAGACGAATCCAACTCACTTGGAGCACTGGTCTAATCTAAACAAAGCCCTAAGAGCACCACTACATGAGAAGTATTGCTTGCAACATATGTCCACATGTATCATCGATGTCACCGAATCAGTGACAACATGGATGTTGCTGGGAAAGGAAAAATCGGAGAAAAGCAAAATGTTTGGGCCTGGGTTTTTTAAAATTTTCAGGCCTAAGCCTGATCTTTGGACGGCACTCTTGTCCAGTGACAGATTGAGAACGACGTGCTAGTTTTGTTGTTTTAGAAAAATGCCTCAGATGAGAACCATGTATGAGATGGTGCCAATTTTTTCATTAATTATGATGTGATTGGCTGCTCTTCCTCAAATCATTTGAGATATTGGCTAGCATCGTAGATTTATCCGTCAGACGTGCACTTCATGCATCCAGGCAAGTTTACGAGTCAAGCCTTATTGTTCTATGGGATTTTTTTTTTTGGTAAAATTTCTTGTCGTTCCATGGTTGATCCGTAAGCGGTGACGTCCAATTGGGGGGAGAAAAGCCAATCTATGGAGCTTGCTTTTGTTCTTATCCTTGATCCGATTTGAGGTCCGAAAGTGAACCGGCGACGCTGCATTGAAGTGAACTAGAATCAACAAAGCAATAATTTAAGCTGTCGTTCCATGGCTTGAAATTGTTCCAAGCAATGGCAACTGATATAATTATGACAAGAAACTTGTAGTTAATCATATCATTTGGCAGGAGAAACTAGATTAAATTATAAAGACCTCTTTAAGTTTGGTATACATACATCCAATATTTCGTAAAATCTATATGTAGACCTAGTTAAATTAACGGGTGTTGGAAAATCATTTACCTCCCGTGAAAACTTGAAATTACCTGTAGATGGAGAGGAAGATGTACATGTCTTGTTATATTCTTGGATGATTGTTATATCAGATTATTTTGATCATTTTTAATTTTTTTCTTTGATATAGGAATCAATCCAAACCATAGGAAAGAAAGTATGAATTATTTGAACTCAAGTAAATCATATTTTTTAGGTAAGAAAAGTAATTGTAATCTAGTATTTGAAATCATCAGCAAGAAGATTCTTTATAGGAAATTCGGAGGCATTTTGGCTTCCAATAATGGAGACCCATGCCCTTGATACAATTGCCTCTTTGATTAGATTTTTAAATTTTAATTATTTGGGGACACGAGAAAGAATAATTGAATGGACCACTAATCTGAAGATTAAGTGGGATCTTTCTGTGAATACATGAAAGGAAAATCTATGGCGTTTAACTAAATGTTATTCAACGTACAAATGGTAATCTAAATAAATAAGGGGGGTTGTCAAAGATTTCTTTCCTTTTGTAATTTTGGATAATATAGCATTTTTAAAATTGATGTAACGGCATCACCTTCTAAGAAAAAAATATAATCCATCCAGTAATTTTATTAAAAAAAATTTATATTTATCGAAAAATTATTATTAGCATTCGTATGAATATAATAATAAAAATAATTAAAAAAAAAAAAAGCGTATCATGAAATAGCATGGGATAATCAACAACATCAATCTATAAGATTTCTTCATCATGCTCCATGATATATGAAGGCATTTTCTTTTTTTGATTGATGCATGTTCCATAGGAACGGATGCACCGTAGCATCTCTGGATTGCTCCCATTTAGTGGTTCCGTAGTTCAGTCATGGCGGAATCTGGAGGACAACCAGGACTCAGGTGTACTAAGGATAATGCAAGTCATTTAGCGGCTAACCTAGAGCTTCTGTCGCAGCCATGGCTCCACAAACTCCAAGACTGGTCGTGCCCGTAGATTTGAAGAAAAAGCCATGGAACAAAAGCTTCCCCTCCATAATCGCTGGCACCCTCACATGCCTCCAGTTGTTGCAGATGCAACGGAAGGGGAATCTTTCGCGTTGAGATGGTGGAAGCGATCGGAGCTCAAGTTGGCGATGACGATTCCGCTGCAGACATCTCACCACCGCTGTAAGAACTGAAAAATTCAAAAGTGTGCACTTGCATATTTGAATGCATTAAAAATGGCTTTAATATTTTGAATGCATTAAAAATTTCATTGAAGAATGATGTTTAAGATAAAATAAAAATTTAGCAACGGAATCGTGATTGTCTGCAGCCCCAATCTTAGTGGGCCGTTTAGAGTTTTAGATACAAAACGAGTTCCAGTGAAGCCTGGCGACCTTCTTGCTGTGGGCAACTTGGGTCCACTTCCGGGTGAATAATGACAGAAAGCCTAACCTTTTCCTTTGTTCTTCTGGGCTAGTAAGCGGTAACCAATAAAAAAAAATAAAAAATAAAAAGGGGTAATACTTTGTACACCATCTGTGGTGAAAAAATTTTGATGTGGAACACACCGCGACTTCCGATTGATCCAGCTGAAGCCCTCGTAGCTTGACGCGATGGCTGTCTTTTCGCATCTAATTAGGTTTCTGACGACGCGAAGAAAACGGAGGCGGGGATGGGGTTTCATCACCGAATGCATTAATGCATGTAATAATATGTTTTTCAAATTTTGCATGATGAAATTGCTTTTTTCCTCCAAAACGAAATGGTTGTAGTATTTTGCATTCTGGTTGGACATTTCGGAGCTATATTTTTCTCTCTTCTCATGTTTCTTGAGCGTCGAATGCTGTATTTCTCTTTCTTCTTCCATTTTCTGAGCCTCTGGGTGTTGAAGGTTTAGTCTGCAGGAACCATTACGCGTCCGAGATTGTTGATTCTTTATTATCCCATCCAACCAACATGTCCCATCCATCGAAAAGTAAAATATCGTTTATTGATTCTTTATTATAACTTTTTTGCAGTTCTTTTAATACAGCAGCTCCTTTGGTAGTTAAACGAAGTTAATACGTTAGACATGTTCAAATGGAATTTCTTTTTTCAATTTTAAAAGTGAATGTCATATAAAATCCTACCGGAAGTCATATACTAAGTCCTAATGTCATGATTTTTACCCAGAATAATTTTTAATATATCATAATGACGTACAAAGTCCAAAATATGGCATGTTATTATGAGTTTATAGGTCAAAATTAAGACATTCAGTTGGTAAAACGCCTCCCAAAATTATGACATCGAGGATGATTCTGCGTTACTTGATATTTCTATTCTAATATATCATAATTTTGATCCTTAATATCATAATTTTATCATTATTATGACATTGTAGGTCAAAATTATAACATCCTAGAACGAAAAAAAATTATGATATCCTAGAATAGAAACAAAGCCAAACGCAGAATTATGACATTAATGATCAAAATTATGATATCCAGAAAGAGAAACATCCCAGAACACAGAATTATGACATCATGTATCAAAATTATGATATTAAGAGTCTATATTATGATATTAAGGAATAAAATTATGACATCCGACATAGCAAACGTTTCCAAATACAGAATTATGATATTAAGGATCAAAATTATAATATTAAGGATCCAAATTATGATATCTTGGAATAGAAATACCTTCGAAGTCAGAATTATGATATTAAAGATCAAAATTATGACATCCTAGAACAGAAAGATCTTCGAATATAGAATTATGATATTAAAAATTAAAATTATGACATTAAGAATCAAAATTATGATATCCTGAAATAGAAATATCTCTGAACGCAAAATTATGATATTAAGGATCAAAATTATGACATCTTGGAACAAAAACATCTCCGAACGTAGTGTTTTTAGGTTAATGATCAAAATTATAATTTTAAGCGTTAAAATTATGATATTAAGAATCAAAATTATAATATCCACGAACAAAAACATCTTCGAACGTAGAATTATGACATTAAGGATCAAAATTATGACATTAAGAGTCAAAATTATGACATCCTAGAATAGAAACGTTTTCGAACGTAGAATTATGATATTAAGGATCAAAATTATGACATCCAGAAATAGAAACATCTTCGAACGCAGAATTATAATATTTTATATCAAAATTATGATATTAAAGATCAAAATTATGATATTATATTTTAATATTATAATAAAAATATCATCTAGGTGTCGATTCTGATATTCTTATAATATGAAAAATAAAAATTATGATATCGTAGGTCAAAATTATGATATTCTATTGATTAAACCATCTTTCGAAGATAGTTTTGATAATATTAGGACATCCTCTGTTAAAATTATGATATGATAATTTAATATTATGATAAAATTAGCTTTCAGAAGATGATTTTGATATTTTTATGACATCCTATGTCAAACTTATGACATTGTAGGTCAAAATTATGACATTCTATTGCCATAATTTCTTCCTAAAGATTGTTTTGACAATATTAGGACATCCTGTTTCAAAATTGCTGGTGCAAAATTTCGTTGTCATCGGATCCAACTGGAGTGAAGGTGGATGAGGTCGCCGTCGGGACCTGCAAAATAAAGTTCCGTCCAGAGCCGGTGGGAGGTGGCTCTGGCAGGATCCTCCGACGATCAAGTCAGCTCTGGCCAACAGATATGGAGTACTCTGAAATGAGTTCGACAGAATTTAGAGAAGGAGAGGAGAGCTTAGAGCTTAGAGTTAGCGTATCTAGAGGGTCCTTTTTATAGATGGAGCTTGATTGATGGTGACGACCATACCACCTGGTAGCGGACCGTCAGAGCCGCATGGAGTTCGGTATGGAAGGAAAGGCGTCATCAGGCAGATAGTGACAGCCATACTGATGGGTCGTGGGTCGCATGGGGCTGGTTATAGAGAGAGTGGTGTCGCCAGTAGTGGTGGCCATGTCGTCCGATCGTGGGCCGCATGGGACTTGTTACGAAGGAAAAAGGTGCCACCAAACTGGTAGTGGCAGCCATACCGTCGAGGTCCAACAGTCGTAGCTCGAGAAAGCAGGCGTTGGTGGGTGGACTCGCGCATATACTAATTCCAAAGGAGTTCGACCAAAGGGGAGGCTCGAAGAAGTTCGACTCTTGTGGAAGTCCAATTGAAGCTCAACCGTGAAGGAGTTCGGCCGGGGCGCAACCACTGAGGAGTTCGATTGAAGGAGGAGCTTGGAAGGAGTTCGGCTCCTGAAGAAGTCCGGTTGAAGGAAAAGCTTGGAGAGAGTTCAGGCTCTCGCAGGAGTCCGATCGAAGCACGATCGTTGAGGAGTTCGACCGACTGAAGGAGTTTGACTAAGGCTCGACCATTGGGAGTCCGAAGGAGCTCGACCACTGAAGAGTTCGATCGACTGAAGGAGTTTGGCTAAGGCCCGACCACTGGGAGTCCGAAGGAGCTCCGCCGCTGAGGAGTTCGATCGGCTGAAGGAGTTCGGCTAAGATCCATCCACTGAAGCTCTTCCGTGGCTACAAGTTGCATTAGGCTGAGCATCGAATTGGACTTCGATAGGAGCGGGGTTTATCCCCAATAATAATCTCTCCCACTCTCAAGTTTGAAACTCGAAGGAAGGGAGTGCAGAAAAGGCGACTGTCGAAGCTCTCTTTTGGGCTCCGTGCTGATTCAGGTTGAAGCTCGGGGGAGATCTCATCTTCAACCAAAGTTGATGTTGAAGTTAAAGCCCGCAGAAGATCTCATCTCCAGTCGAGGTTGAAGTAGATCTCGTCTCTTGCGATCGAGGTCGAAGATTGAGCTCCTCGGGGGCGATATTATCTCCAGCAGCCGAGGCTGACTCAAGGCAGATCTTCTCTCCTGCAGTCGAGGTTAATATAGGCGCTCGAGAGAGATCTGATCTCTGGCCAACGTTGATGCGGTCGCTCGGAAGAGATCTTATCTCTAGGCGAGGTTGGCTCGGGCGCTCGGAAGAGATCTTATCTCTGGGTGAGATTGTCCTGGTCGCTCGAAAGAGATCTTATCTCTAGTCGAGGTTGTCGCGGTCGCTTGGGAGAGATCTTATCTCTGGTCGAGGTTGGCTCGGTCACTCGGAAGAGATTTTATCTCTAGCCGAGGTTGTCGCGGTCGCTCGAGAGAGATCTTATCTCTAATCGAGATTGGCTCGGTTGCTTGGGAGAGATCTTATCTCTAGCCGAGGTTGTCGCGGTCGCTCGAGAGAGATCTTATCTCTAGTCGAGGTTGTCGTGGTCGCTTAGAAGAGATTTTATCTCTAACCAAGATTATCGCGGTCGCTCGGAAGAGATCTTATCTCTAGCCGAGGTTGGCTCGATCGCTTGAAAGAGATCTTATCTCTAGCCGAGGTTGTCCCGGTCGCTTGGAAGAGATCTTATTTCTCTGGTCGAGGTTGTCACGGTCACTCGAGAGAGATCTTATCTCTAGCCGAGGTTGACGCGGTCGCTCGGAAGAGATCTTATCTCTAGCCAAGGTTGTCGCGGTCGCTCGAGAAAGATCTTATCTCTGACCGAGGTTGTCTCGATCGTTCAAAAGAGATCTTATCTCTAGCCGAGGTTGACGCAGTCACTCGAAAAAGATCTTATCTCTGACCGAGATTGTCACGGTCGCTCGGAAGAGATCTTATCTCTAGCCGAGGTTGGCTCGGTCGTTCGAAAAGAGATCTTATCTCTAGCCGAGGTTGTCACAGTCGCTTGGGAGAGATCTTATCTCTAGTTGAGGTTATCGCAGTCGCTCGGGAGAGATCTTATTTCTGATCAAGATTGGCTCGGACGTTCGGGAAAGATCTTATCTCTAGTCGAGGTTGTCGCGGTCGCTCGGAAGAGATCTTATCTCTGGCCGAGATTGTCGTGATCGCTCGAGAGAGATCTTATCTTTGGCCAAGGTTGACTCGGGCGCTCGAGAGAGATCTTATCTCTGGCCGAGGTTGTTGCGGTCGCTCGGAAGAGATCTTATCTCTAGTCAAGATTGTCGCGGTCGCTCGAAAGAGATCTTATCTCTGGCCGAGGTTGGCTTGGGCGCTCGGAAGAGATCTTATCTCTAGCCGAGATTGGCGTGGTCGCTCGAAAGAGATCTTATCTTTTAGCCAAGGTTGTCGTAGTCGCTTGGGAGAGATCTTATCTCTAGCCGAAGTTATCGTGGTCACTCGAGAGAGATCTTATCTCTGGCCGAGGTTGGCTCGGGCGCTCGGGAGAGATCTTATCTCTGGCCGAGGTTGGCTCGGTCGCTCGGGAGAGATCTTATCTCTGGCTAAGGTTGTCGTGGTCGCTCGGGAGAGATCTTATCTTTAGTCGAGGTTGGCCTGGTCGCTCAGGAGAGATCTTATCTCTGGCCGAGGTTGATGCGGTCGCTCTGAAGAGATCTTATCTCTAGCTGAGGTTGTTGCGGTCGCTCGAAAGAGATCTTATCTCTAACTGAGGTTGGTCCGATCGCTTGGAAGAGATCTTATCTCTGGTCGAGGTTGATGCGGTCGCTCGAAAGAGATCTTATCTCTAGTCGAGATTGTCTCGATCGTTCGGAAGAGATCTTATCTCTAGTCGAGGTTGTCATGATCGCTCGGAAGAGATCTTATCTCTAGTCGAGGTATCGCAGTCGTTTGAGAGAGATCTTATCTCTAGCTGAGGTTGACGCGGTCTCTCGGAAGAGATCTTATCTCTGACCAAGGTTGAAGGTCTTTGACCTGCTCGTGTTAGGATGAGATTCTCCTCCTACTCCTAACACGGCAACTATTGACTGCTTGTTTTCTGTCATCACATAGTTTTTGCACCCAAAAATAATATTATTGAAATGAAAGAATTTTACCAAAAGAAAGTTACGGACAGTACATCCCCATTTCAAGGTCGTGGGGGCGTTGTTCCTCTGAGTTTTCTCGGACAGTAAGTCTCGGGCCGGACGACCTCCTCTATCTCATGCTGGCCTTCTCAATTTAGAGCAAGCTTATCTTGGCTTTGACGCTGGGAGATAACAGCCTGCTAAAGTATCAAGCCCCGGAGATAGCGTCTATGATGCCAGGAGGCGGCCAACCTTCTTGCCGTTCCTTCCTCAATAGTGGTTCTAGCTTCTGAGGGGAGGACTTCTTCGTATCCTTCCATCGGGGCTTCCTTGATGACGAGCTCGAGGGAGAGTTCGGCGGCCTCGCTTACGCCAAACTTCATTCCACCTCCCTATGAGACTTTTGTCGGGGCTTCCTTGATGACGAGCTCGAGGGGGAGCTCGGTGGCCTCGCTTGCATTGGAAAGATTGTGAGCACGGTCGAACTTCATTCCACCTCCTATGAAATATTTCAGGGATTAACTTTCGCTCTATGTTTCTCCTTCCTAAGGGCGATTGATATGCTAGGCCAAATACTCTTTCTTAATGTCGGTTCCTGATGGGTTTGTTGGCAAAGTCATCGTCGAAAGCTATCGCACGGTCTACATCATCTCGATGAGGCCACGAACCTGCTGGACCAACAGGTTGAACTGCTCCATATCTACCATAGCTTCAGGTGGAGCCTGGATTGTTGGGACTGAAATGGGAGCAGATGGATCTGAAATGGAGGCTGCTGATCATCGAGTCGAAGCTCTCCTCGGAGGCATTTTCTCTTGGAAAAGAATAATGGAGAGGAAGAAGGGAGATCTTTGGAGAGAGATCATCGCTGAGCACTCCTTTAAGAACAAGAAAGTCTCAAGAATACCTCAAGAACAGAGGCGGCCCTCCTTCTAGCGTCAAATCTATTGGTGTAGAATTTGATTGTCGTCGGATCCAGTTGGAGTGGAGGTAGATGAGGTCACCATCGAGATCTGCAAAATAAAGTTTCATCCGAAGTCGGTGGAGGGTGGCTCCGACAGGACCCTCCGACGATCAAGTCAGCTTTGGCCAACAAATATGGAGTGCTCTGAAATGAGTTCGACAGAGTTTAGAGAAGAAGAGGAGAGCTTAGAGCTTAGAGTTAGCATATCTGGAGGATCCTTTTTATAGGTGGAGCTTAATTGATGGTGACGGCCATACCGCCTGGTAGCGGGCCATTGGGACTGCATGGAGTTCGGTTCGGAGGGAAAGGCATCGTCAGACGGATAGTGACAGCCATACTGGTGGGTTATGGATTGCATGGGGTTGGTTATGAAGAGAGTGGTATTGCCAGTAGTGGTGGCCATATCATCCGATCGTGGGCCGTATGGGACTTATTATGGAGGAAAAGGTGCCGTCAGACTGGTAGTGGCGGCCATACCATCGAGGTCCGACAGTCGTAGGTCGAGGAAGCAGGCGTTGGCGGGTGGACTTGCGCATATACCAATTTCAAAGGAGTTCGGACTCCTGAAGGAGTTCGGCCAAAGAAAAAGCTCGAAAGAAGTTCGACTCCTATGGGAGTCCAACTGGAGCTCGACTGCTGAGGAGTTCAATCGAGATGCAACCGCTGAGGAGTTCGGTCGAAGGGAGAGCTTGGAAGGAGTTCGGCTCCGAAGAAGTTCGACTAAAGAAAAAGCTTGGAGGAAGTTCAAGCTCTTATGGGAGTCTGACCGAAGCTCGGTCACTGAGGAGTTTGGTCGGCTGAAGGAATTCGGCTAAGGCCCGACCATTGAAAGTCCAAAGAAGCTCAACCGCTGAGGAGTTCGATCGATTGAAGGAGTTTGGCTAAGGTCCGACCGCTGGAAGTCCGAAGGAGCTCGACCGCTAAGGAGTTCGGTCGGCTGAAGGAGTTCGACTAAGATCCGTCCGTTGAAGCTCTTCCATGGCTATAAGTTGCATTAGACTGAGCATCGAACTAGACTTCAGCAGGAGCGGTGTTTATCTCCAACAAAAATTATGACATGATATATTAATATTAAGAACAAAAATACCATCCAGTCTTGGGTTTTGACATTTTTATTACATCCTATGTCAAAATGATGACATGGTATGTCAAATTATGACATCATATTAATAAAAGGCATTTCGAAGGTAGTTTTGACAATGTTAGGACATCCTAGGCTATAACTTATGACATTAAGAGTCTATATTATGATATTAAGGATCAAAATTATGACATCCGACTCAGTAAATGTTCTCAAATGCAAAATTATGATATTAAGGATCAAAATTATGATAATAATGGTCAATATTAAGACATCCTAGAACAGAAGCAAATCCTAATATAGAATTATGACATCCTGTGTCATAATTATGGCATTAATGATCACAATTATGACATTGTAGGTTAACATTATAATTTTTTATATGCAAAACTCTATCGGATGAAAGTTGTAGACATTATTATGATAGCAGTTCAAAACTATGATATTTTAGATAAAAATTATGACATCATGTAATCAAAATACTTTTCGAATATAGCTTTTGACATTATTATGTTATTTTATGTCAAAGTTATGACATCGTGTTTGACTAAGATGTCATAATTTTTTCACAGAATTGGATTCTGACGTTTTTATGACATCTTAGATCAAAAGTATGACATTATAGATTAAAATTATGACATCAATGGTCATCAATGGGTCAAAATTATGACATCTTATTAGTAAAAAATCTTGCAAAGATAGTTTTGATAATATTATGATATTCTCTATCAAAGTAATGACATGATATATTAATATAATGAAATGGCTTTCCTAGCAGGAGATGATTTTATCATATCTTATGACATTATAGATCAAAATTATGACATCGTAGGTTACAATTATGATATTTTTTGGTAAAAAGCCCATCGAAGGTTGTTTTGACAAAACTAATATTATACTTCAAAATTATGATATTATACTTTAATATCATGACAAAAATACCATCCAGGTGTCGATTTTGATGTTTCTATGACATCGTAGAACAAAATTATGATATCGTAGGTCAAATTTATGACATCTTATTGGTTAAAGGCCTTCTAAAGATAATTTTGACAATATTATGACATCCTGTATCAAGATAATGACATGATATATTAATATAACGAACAAAACATCTTTCAGATGTCGGTTATGACTTTCTTATGACATCCGAGGTCAAAATTATAATATCAGAGGTCAAAATTATGACATCATGTTTAGTAAAAGGCCTTTCGAAGGTTGTTTGGACAATATTAGAATATCATGTGTCAAGATTATGACATTGTGGATCAAAATTATGAGATGATATGCTAATATTATCAAAAAACTATGTATTTATGACTTCCATATATATTTTATGACTTGAATTAATCTTCTGTACATCTTCTATGGATATTCCTATAAATGATCAGATGGATGAGCCTTTATTTGATGGTTTTCTTGAGAATCCATCTCCTCCTTACGCAATATTTGTAGATAAGGATAATGTAGATCCTCATGCTGCAATGGAATTCGATTTAGTAATAGATTTGTACGATTTCTACAATGGTTATGTGAGAAGAGTCGATTTTGGAATCACAATCATGTACAGTAGATCCAATAAGAATAATGTATGTTACTTCAAACATCTAGCATGCTGGAGGTCAAGAAAATCTAAGAAATCAAATAATTCCATGAATCCTAGGGACACCGAAAAAATTGATTGTAAGGCATCCATAAAAATCAGAATTGATTCCAAGACCAGAAAGTGGAGATTGGATAACGTCATTCTAGAATACAACCATAAGTTGTCCATAATTTTTATCCATTTTCTATGGTCCCATAGGAAGATCAGCACACCAGAAAAAGCAGAGATTAGCAACATGCATGCCGTGAATATACCTACAACTTAAATATATCCTATCATTGTAAGAAGGAAAGGAGGAAGAAGGCAATTAGAATTCACGAAGAAGGATGCTCATAATTATATTTGCCGGGAACGTCAAACTCAGCTGAAAGAAGGAGATGCACAGTCAATGGTTCTCCACTTCGTGCAAATGTAAGCTAAGAATACAAATTTCTACTATACTTTAGGCTTGAATGATAATGCACAGTTAAGGTCTGTGTTCTGGATCCATCCAAGGTTAAGAATGGCGTGCACTTATTTTTTGGATGTATTGAGCTTTGACTCTACTTATCTCACAAACATATTTAAAATGCCATTCTATCCATTTGTTGGAGTTAACCATCATGGACAATCCATCTTGCTTGGCGATGCATTACTGTCAGACGAGACAACGAAGACCTTTAAATGGATGTTTCAGTCATGGCTGGATGGAAATGGTGGACAAGCACCTAATGCCATAATCATCGATCAGGATAAGATGATCAAGGTTGCTGTTAAGACGATTTTTCAAATGCACGACATCGATTCTATCTTTGGCATATTTTGAGAAAGATCCCTAAAAAGATAGGTCATATATGCACAACACATCCCAAATTTATAGTTGAATTTGATGAGGTTGTATATGATACTATAACTATACAATCTTTCGAGAAAAAATGAAGACAACTCATGGACAAGTATGAAGAATGCAAGGCTATAGATTGGTTGTATGATCTTTATGAATGCCGAGATAAATGGGTTATTGTCTATCTTAAGAATACCTTCTTTGTAGGTATGTTGGAATCAAAGGTTTTTTTTTCAAATTTTTTTTGCTAAGTTTCGAATGATATCCAGTGACACTAACACCATATCATTAATATTCTTTGGTCCTAACTTTCATTCTAAGTATGTCCTCCTCTGTGAGGAGTGAGAGCATAAACCACTTCTTTGATGGATTTGTGAATTCGAAGACAACACTAAAGAAATTCATCCAGAAGTATGAGGATGCTTTGGAGAAAAGATTCAAAGCAGAAAATGAGCAAGATAATATATCCTTATAAATAAATGCTTTTTTCAAAACATCATCGCCATTTGAGAGGCAAGCAGCAGCCATATACTCTAGGCGTATATTCAAAAAATTTCAGAATGAGATACTTGAGATGGCTGCATCAAATGCTAAATTAACTGAAGAATCTGATAGCTTCGCTACATATTCTGTGAGGTCATTTAAGAGATTTGAAGTTAACAAAATCGAGAAGGAGATTGTAAAAAATTATACTGTTACTTGGTCCAGCCAATTGGAAGAAGTGAAATACCAGTGCCGATCATTTGAGTTTAGAGGATACTTGTGCAGGCATGCCTTATTGGTTCTCCATCAAAACGAAGTATTTCACATTCCTGAAATGTATTTTCTCAACAGATGGTGCAAGGACATAAAATATAGATTCGATATTTCAGATTGTGATTTTCAATTATGTGATAGAAGCACCAAAAAATCTAGGTAACTATAATTTTGATATCATTTGATAACTATAATTATGATATCCTATAATAACTATAATTATGATATCCTATGATAACTATAATTATGATATAGGTATGCTTTAATGAGTCATCAAATGATGAAGCTTGCAGAGGTTGCCTCCATGTTTGAAGATGCTTTTAACCTAGTGATGACTGATTTGACTCCATTATTCAGAAGAGCGGTAGATGCTAATTATTCAGCACAGCATCATTCAAAACTTTTTATTCGGGATCTGGTTAATATTGCCACAAAGGGACAGCTAAGAGAGAGGAGAATAAAAAATGAAGTCAAAAAGAACTCAAAGAATTCAAAAAAGTCAAAAAAAGCTGAGAACAAAAGAGTAGAATATCCATCTGCCGAAAATAATGGTAAAAGGTCTACTAAAATACAGAGGATGACTCCACAAGAAGCTATGGAGCTAGTGCAATAAACAATCTCTATCAATCATCTACCATTCGATCCATTTTTGAAAGAGTTTGATACTTTTATATCCAGCCAACTAACACAAGAGATAGAGATAAATTTGTGAAGTTATAGATGAAAATTATAACATTATACGTTAGAAGTTATATTTCATATTTTATTACCTTTGGTAAAGTTTTTTCTCTGCTTGATTTCACAATATTGATACAGGATGTCATATTTTTGCAAGAAAAGCTTTCAAAATATTTTTTGTATCCTAATATAATAATCTTAAACTTACATATCATAATTTTGACATAGGATGTTATAATTCTGCGTTCGGAGATATTTTTGTTAGATATTGTCATAAATTATATTCTTGGTAGAGTTAAATTTGATACACGATCAAAATTCTGAGTTCAAAAAATTTTACTTTATCAATAATCATAATTTCTATGCATGGATGTCATAATTTTGATTCTTAATGTTATAATTTTGATACATGATATCATTATTCTTCTTTCGTGGACATTTTCTGTATCAAAATGTCATACTTTAGATCCTTAATGTTATAATTTTGATACAGGATTTCATAATTCT
This sequence comes from Cocos nucifera, assembly GCA_006176705.1. NCBI lineage: Eukaryota > Viridiplantae > Streptophyta > Magnoliopsida > Arecales > Arecaceae > Cocos > Cocos nucifera. The sequence continues at coordinate 207,039 of QRFJ01000618.1, forward strand.
ACGTTCGAATTTATTTCTATTCCATGATGTTATAATTTTGACCATTAATGTCAGTATTCTACATGCTGGGATGTTTGCTCATTGTGTTGTCATAATTTGAATTCTTAATGTCATAACTTTAATTCTTATTATTATAATTCTACATTCGGAGGCATTTGCTTTATCGAATGTTATAATTTTGATCCTTAATGTCATAATTTAGATCCTTAATATCAAAATTTTGACATAGGATGTAATATTTCTGCATTTTGGGATGTTTCTCTTCCTCAATATCATAATTTAGATCTTTAATTCATAATCTTGACATAGGATGTCATAATTCTGTGTTTGGATTTAATTTTGTTCTAGGATATCATAATTTTGACCATTACTATCATAATTTTGATTCTTAATGTCAAAATTCTGCATGCTGGGATGTTTGCTCATTGTATTATCATAATTTAGACCTTTAATATTATAATTTTGATTCTTAATATCATAATTCTGCATTCAAAAATTTTTGTGTACTAGGATGTCATAATTTTGACCTATAATATCATAATAACGTTAAAATTATGACATTTCAAAATAAAAATATCTTTAAAAGCAGAATTATGATATTAAGGCTCAAAATTATGACATTAAGGATCGAAATTATGACATCCTGAAATAAAAATATTTTCGAATGCAGAATTATGATACTAAGGATCAAAATTATGACATCTTGGAATAGAAACATCTTCGAATATAGAATTATGATATTAAGGCTAAAAATTATGATATTAATGATTAAAATAATGACATCCTAGAATAGAAATATCTCCGAACATAGAATTATAATATTAAGACTCAAAATTATGATATTAATAATTAAAATTATAACATCTTGAAATAGAAATATCTTCAAAAATAGAATTATGACACTAACGATATTATTTCTGATAATGGATGTTATAATTTTGATCTTTAATGTTAAAATTTTGCCTTTTAATGTCATAATTCTGCATTAAGGGATGTTTCTATTCTGCGATGTCATAATTTTGAGCCTTAATATCATAATTTTGACATAGGATGTCATAGCTCTTCATTCAGAGAATATTATTCTTTGATGGAAATCAATACTTTATACTTTATACATTTTATTTTTTATATCATAATTCAGCATTCGCCGAAGTTACCTATGATAGAATGTCATACCATAAAACTACAATATCATAATTCCATAAGTATCAGAATCAAAGATATTTTTCGCATCTTGGTGTCATAATTTTGAATATAGGATGTCATAATTTTGTATTCAGATAAGTTTATCCATACGTAGATATCATAATTTTAAAAAAGAATGAGAGAAAATAATTGAGATGGTATAATATTAGCGCGGATCCTCACGTGCACCGCACCATGCTTAGTTCCTATATAAATATAAATTAGGGCAACCAGCTTATGGGCAAAAGGAGGATCTCATTGAGCCTTCACTTTAGGTGAAGATATCGTCATCATGATACTCCTGTTCGAATGGAGGGTTTGTGCCCCCACCATTCGGATCGTTGTCGGTAGTTCGAGAGGGGTGTGTTGTCCAACACTCACCTTGGATTGGGAAAGCATTGGAAAATTGCCATCGTACCTCCATACAGTCTCGACCAATGCATGGAGCGTAGGATCAAGGAGAGAAGGAGTGCCAACATGATCGATGGTGACTGCAACTTTACCTAACCCTAGCAATCGTCGAAGCCTCCACGTAGCCTTGGACCAAGTGTGGAGCATAGGAGCAATGAGGAAAGGAGAGTATCGATACGAACGGAAGTGATTGCAAGCTCCATGTCACCCTAGAAAAGAGCAACGATCTCAATTTTCTTATTTACTCTTGTTTGTCCTAATTTATAAAATGAATGATTATATTTAATCAAACTATGAAATATATTGTAGATATGTTATAAATAATGAAATATCTTCTTAATTTTTGGATGAGATTGCTTGTCCATATCGTACTTGTGTGATGATTTCTACTTCGAAAAATTTATTTACGAATGAAGATAATTTTTATACAGAATCTTACATTTTTGTAACTTCTGTATTCAAGGATGTTTTCTGTAATATCACGCTATAATTTTAATTTAAAAGATGGATACTTTCAATTATAGGATATCATAATTCTATGTTGGATGTTATAATTTTGATCTTTAATATCATAATTTTGATCCCTAATGCTAATTTTGCTTTGAGAATGTTTCATGTGTTGGATGTCATAATTTTGATCCTTAATATCATAATTTTGATCATTAATATCATAATTATACTTTCAAAAATCTTTTCTATGATAGATGTCATAATTTTAATCATTTATATCATAATTTTGATCGCTAATATCATAATTCTACTTTTGGAAAATCTTTTCCTATGATGGAATGTCATAGTTGTGATCCTTTATGTCATAATTTTGAATGCTAATATCATGATTTTAATATTTAATATCATAATTTTGATATTTAATATCATAATTCTGCTTTTAGAGATATTTTCTGTATAGAATATCATAATTTTAATTTTTAATATCATAATTTTGATCCTTAATGTCATAATTCTGCATTCGAAAATATTTCTATCCCTGGATGTCATAATTTTGATCCTTAATATTATAACTATGATGCTTAAAGTCATAATTTTGACCCTTAATCTCAATCATCTGTGTTCAAAGATATTTCTATTTCAAGATGTCATAATTTTGATCTTTAATATCATAATTTTGATCCTTAATGTCATAATTCTACATTCAAAAATATTTTTATTTTAGGATGTCATAATTTTAATCTTTAATATCATAATTCTACGTTCGGAGATCTTTCGATTTTAGGATATCATAATTTTGACTGTTAATATCATAATTTTGATCCTTAATATCATAATTTTATGTTCGAAAATGTTTCTATTCTAGAATATCATAATTTTGATCCTTAATATCATAATTTTGAACTTTAATGTCATAATTCTGCATTCAAAAATTTTTCTACTCTAGGATGTTATAATTTTGACCCTTAATGTCATAATTTTGAGTCTTAATGTCATAATTCTGTGTTCGAAAATATTTCTATTCTAGGATGTTATCATTTTGACTCTTAATATCATAATTCTGCATTCAAAAATATGTCTATTCTAAAATATCATAATTTTGATCATTAGTATCATAATTCTATATTCGAAAATATTTTTATTTCAAGATGTCATAATTTCGATCCTTAATGTCATAATTTTGAGCCTTAATGTCATAATTCTACTTTCAAAAATATTTTTTTTAGGATATCATAATTTTGACATTATTATGATATTATAGATCAAAATTATGATATCCTGACTTAGAAAGATTTTTGAATGTAGAATTATGATATTAAGAGTCTAAATTATGATATTAAAGATCAAAATTATGATATTCCATAATAGAATAATCTTCAAACATAGAATTATGATATTAAATATCAAAATTATGATATTTTGGAATATAAATATTTTTGAATATAGAATTATAATATTAAGAATTAGAATTATGATATTAAGGATCAAAATTATGACATCCTAAAATAGAAAGATCCTCGAATGCAGAATTATGATATTAAGAATTAAAATTATGATATTAAAAATTAAAATTATGATATTCTAGAATAGAAATATTTTTGAACGCAGAATTATAATATTAAAGATCAAAATTATGATATTAACAGTCAAAATTATGACATCCTGAAACTGAAAGATCTTCGAAAGTAGAATTATGATATTAAGGATCAAAATTATGACATTAAGGATTAAAATTATGATATCCTGAAATAAAAATATTTTTGAATGTAGAATTATAGCATTAAGAATCAAAATTATGATATTAAAGATCAAAATTATGATATCTTGGAATAGAAACATCCCCGAACGCAGAGATTTAAGGTTAAGGATCAAAATTATAACTTTAAGCATCATAATTATGATATTAAGAATTAAAATTATGACATTCAAGAATAGAAATATCTTCAAACATAGAATTATGATATTAAGAATTAAAATTATAATATTAAGGATCAAAATTATGACATCCTACATAAAAAATATCTTCGAAAGTAGAATTATGATATTAAAAATTAAAATTATGATATTAAATATCAAAATTATAATATTAATGATCAAAATTATGACATAAAGAATCATAATTATGACATCCATCATAGGAAAGATTTTCGAAAGTATAATTATGATATTAATGATCAAAATTATAATATAAATGATCAAAATTATGACATCCATCATAGAAAAGATTTTTGAAGATATAATTATGATATTAATGATCAAAATTATGATATTAAGAATCAAAATTATAACATCCGACACATGAAATATTCTTGAAAGTGGAATTATGATATTAAGGATTAAAATTATGACATTAAAGATCAAAATTATAATATTCGACATAAAATTATAATATCCTATATCGAATGTATCCATCTTTTAAATTAAAATTATGGCATGATGTTACAAAAAACATCATTGAATGCAAAAGTTATAGAAATATAAGATCCTGTATAAAAATTATCTTCATTCATAAATAATCTTTTTGAAGCATAAATCATCATACAAGTACGATATGGATAAGCAATCTCATCCAAAAATTAAGAAGATATTTCATTTTTTATAATATATCTACAATATATTTCATAGTTTGATGAAATATAATCATCCATTTTACAAATTAGGACAAACAAAGTAAATAAAAAAATTAAGATCGTTGCTCTTTTCTAAGGTGATGGAGCTTGCAATCACTTCTGTTCGTGTCGGCACTCTCCTTCCCTCATTGCTCCTATGCTCCATACTTGGGCTAAGGCTACGTGGAGGCTCGACGATTGTTAGGGTCAGGTAAGTTACAGTCACCATCGATTGTGTCAGCACTCCTTCTCTCCTTGATCCTATGCTCCATGCATTGGTCGAGACTGCATAGAGGCACGATGATCTGATGGTCCTAGCTTTATCGATCAAAAAATTTGATTTTGATGATCATGAATGACTATACGATGATTGATAGATGGAGATCTCCGATAGATCTAAAAATCTGTAACAATAAACTCATTTATATTTATAGCATACTATCAAAGTTTTACTTAAATCGGATATCGTTATCTTAATCAATTTAGTATAGGTTAATTTTGACTATTAAATGATAAATGAGTGATCAAAGGACCAGATGGTATCCAATTATGAGATAATTTTTTTTATAAATGATCTTGACTACTACTTTAATTATTTTTTATGATGGTGATTATAAAATTCAACTCATGAGATTAAGAACGATCTAAAACTATACGTCGTCTGATAATCATTCTTAAACTCCATTGATTAACGTGAACAGTTCATATGAAAATGATTTGAATTTTACTATCATCACTATATAAAATAATTAAAATTATAAAAAAGATCATTTAACTAAAAAATTATCTCATAATCAGACGTTGTTTAGCCCTTTGATCGCTTGTTTCTAATTTAACGATCGAAATAATTCCATACTAAATTGATCATGATAACGATATTCGATTGAAGTAAAATTTTGATAGTATGCTATAAATATCATCGAGATCATCATTGTATATTTTTGGATCGATCAGACCTCTCCATCTATCAGTCATCGCATCATTATTTATGATCATCGAAATTAAATTTTTCTGATCGATGAAGCTAGGGCCATCAGATCAAGGTGATCTTTTGTGATGATACTCTAATGGTAATTATTTAGATAATGAATGATGAAGATGAGCATTAAATTTTATAATTATATAATATTTAAAAAAAATTAAAAAAATTATTTCCAACCTATGGTAGTGGTTACTAAAAATCGCTGCTATAGATCTATGGCAGTAGTTATAAACTGCTGTCGTAGATCTATTACAGTGGTTTACCTAACCGCTGTCATAGATCTACAGCAACGATTCGAAAATCACTGCTGTAGGTTAGGATAAAAATTCTCAATTTTTCTTTTCTCTCGTGCGCGCTCTCTCTCTCTCCTCCTCTCCGTCGTCGATGAGACTCCACCCATCCCCGGCCACTGCCGCCCACCCCATGCCCTCCCCATCACGATCGCCTGCCCCCCGCCCGCCCCCCGCCCTCCCCATCCCCGACCGTGGCCGCCCGCCCCCTACCCTCCCCATCCTCGGTGACTCGCCCCTGCCCTCCCTATCCCCGACCGCCACCGCCCCTACCCTCCCCATCCTCGGCCGCCACCGCCCTTGCCCTCCCATCCCCGATCGTTAGCCCCCCTCCCCATCCCGGCCGCCACAGCCCCTGCCCTCCCCATCCTTGGTCACCACCCCCCTACCACCCACCCCTTGCCCTCCCTGGCCGCCCACCCCCATCCTCCCCATCCCCAGCCGCGGCTGCCCACCTCCCCATCCCGACCGCTCATCCCTTGCCCTCCCCTTCCCCTGGCCTCCCTATCACGGCACCCCTCCTAGCCCCCTCTCCCTCTCTCTCTTTTCTCTTTCTTCTCTTTCTTCTCTCTCTATCTCACTATCTTGCTATTATTTCGCAGGTTATCTCTAGCGTCGTCGTTTTTCTCTAGCACCATCATCGACGACCCTCAAAGCTTTCGGTGCGACCCCCTCTCTACAGTCATAGGTATATTTTTTATTTTAATTTTATAGTATTATTTATTAATCACTGGACTAAACCTGTCAATGGATCGAATTCATGTCGAAATCTGGATATTCAAATCCGGATCCAATTTTAATTACTGGCATCGAACCCAAATCTGAATACTCGATGGATCCATACTTGAAGTACCAGATTCGAATCCTAATAGATTTTAGATATTCGGTCCCAATTTTGGGATCCAAAACTAAGAAAGGGAGAGGGAGAGAGAGAGAGGGAGGGGGTCCGACCTCACCGATGAGAGAGATCGAGAGAGTGAGATAGGGAGGGAGGGGTTTGTCCTCGCCATCATCACCGATGAGGGAGATCGAGAGAGGAAGAGAGGGAGGGAGGGGGTCCGACCATGCCATGTCGTACCGTGTCGATAGGCTGTGCCATGCCTTGGGCCGTACCGTGCCATGCTGTGTCATGTCAATAGTTCATGCCTTGGGTCGTTTCATGCCGATAGGCCGTGCTGTGGACCGTGCCGACCGCTAAGAGAACCCCCATCTTATTGCTTTTGTTTATTGCATTGCATAGTGATAGACTCATCAATTAATTAGTATACATAATCTTTGGCATATATATATATATATATATATTTATTTATATGTAATTGTACGGATGGTTTCTAGGCATATCTTTGATTATTGTTCAACATGTTATATTGATTAATGTTCATTAACGTTGTAGGTCACGATGACACCGAAATGCCATCTAGCTTTCACCCCTGCCTCTCGATGGATTATGTAAAGTTCAGCATCTGAGGAGCAGTCAGAGCATACGCCATCCACCTCTGCATCGGCTGCTCAGGGACCTCCACTGTTGACATCTACCCCACTGGCAGCATCTATTACTCCACTAGCATCTAAGCCTCTACCGTCATCTACATCTCCGACACATGCTACTTCACCGACATCTGAGTGTATATTTTTATTATATTATTTATTTATTTTTTATATAGTATTTATATATTTATATATTTGTATAATATATTTTCATTGTAGGTGCATCATCCAGTAGGACATTTCATGATCCAACACGTATGGCGCATATGTGAAATTGCTAGCATCAGGTGATGGTATAGTATGATTCAGAGAGGAGGCCAGTAGGATAGACCATGCGGAAGATGCATTCCTTTTTTGGAGTGCTTGTGAGGCGGTCAGACATTATTTTCATAGAGTCTAGAGACTGACAATTGATGGATAATACTATCAGGGATCGGATGTGGAAGGAGATATGGGTAAGTGTATCTTAATTATATTTTTGTATTTTACTTGTTTATACTATGTTTGATTAGAATAATTTTGTAACTGATTTTTGATAACTTTGTGCATAGGAGGTATGATTTTCTTGATCACGAAAGGACTCGAGATATCCCACTGAAGAAGATCGGAGAATTATACCAGGGCTACAAGATCAAGCTCCATAGAGGATGGCTCAAGCATCGATGAGACACTCCAAAAAAGCTTATTTCTTGGTTACAGGACTATCCTTCGAGTCAGTGGGAGAGGATGGGTATACATTGAAGGAGCCAAAAGTTTGAGGTAAAATTACTAACTTTTAAATTTTTCAATATGCTTAAAATTATATTTAAATATTTTTTAAATATTTATTATTTATTTGAATAATTGTTAGGCTACCTTCCATCAGAACCAGGAGAATTGGGTAGCCCAGGAGTATGTGCATACTCTCGACCATGAGTCTATGGTCAGTCGTACGCATAGAGAGGTAATGAATTCTAAATCTTACTAGATAAATTAAATTAATATTTTTTTATATTTCTGATAAACTGATCCATTGTTATAGCTAATAAGAGATGGAGTGATGTCGAACCATAGCGAGATCTTTCGATCTAGCCATACGGACAAGAAGGATAGGCCAATGAACGCTATAATCGGAAGGATTTTTGTAAGTATTAAATATATTAGTATATATGATTAGTATTATAGCATTTCTTATAAAATTTTATTTGTATTTATAATTACAAGATTAGTTAGATGCGCTCACGAGCGAGGGCCCGGATACCTTTGGCCCTATGACCATCTATCTCAGATCTTGGGGCCTGAGCACTCTGAGAGGATTCGATGCAGGCCCGGACATACATCAACCAGCTATTGATCAGAGGCGAGCGTCTCTTCATAGGCTTTCGATGTCGTCGGTCGGAAGGAGCTTAAGGCAGCATTGGCACGGGCAGATCATGCTGCAATGCGGATAGATCGGGCTGAGAAGCACGATCTCATCTGGAGGGCATCATGAGAGACATAATATTGACGCTCAGCATGCATTTTTGAGGTGCCTTCACAAACTTTGAGGATATGTTGGCATGCATTCCAGCTCCAGCTCCAGCTCGTGCTCCATCTCCCGGGGACGACAACGATATAGATTTAGGGGTCTTTTGATGTATTTTTTAAAAAATATTGTAATAAATTTTATTCAATAATAAAATTTTAATATTTTAGAAATATTTTTATATTTATAATATTTTTTTTATGTTATATATCTCTATATTTGTTAGGTAAAATATATAAAAAATTAAAAATTTTATATTTTTAATTATTTAGAAGCTATGATAGTGATTTTACAACCACTACCGTAGACGTGCCAACCGCTGCCGTAAGTAATGTGTTAATTGCTGCATTAAACCTATATATGACAGCGATTACGTAATCGCTTCCATAGACAAGCCTATGGCAGTGGTTCCATAACCACTGCCATAGATCGACCTATCATAGTGGTTTGAAAACCACTGCAATAGACGTCTGTGGCAGCAATTTTCATAATTGCTGCAACAACCACTGTCATAGATCTACGGCGATGACTACAGTGACAGTGGTTAGCTAACCGCTATCATATCCTATAGCAGTGGTTTTTTAGGTTATGGTAGTGGTTTAGCGGTTCTGTAACCGCTGCTATAGATAAGCCTATGGCAGCGGTTTAAAAATTGCTATAATAGGCATCTATGGCAGCAATTTCTATAACCGCTGCAACAATCATTGTCATAGATCTACGATGATGGCTACAATGACAGTGGTTAGCTAACCGCTACCACATCCTATAGCAGTAATTTTTTGGACTACGGTGGCGGTTACAAACTGCTGCCGTAGCATGATTTTATAGTAGTGACATATTAATTCAATAATCAATATTTTTATTATACATAATAATTATATTCGATATGCAGGATCCTTGTATCTGATATAGAGGAGATCCCAGTCGGAGCGTGATACACTCCTGTGCGGTGTCTCATGTGCCACCGCCGTCCCACGTGCCTAGAAGACCTCCTTTTAGTGGGTATGGGGCTCATATCTAAATTCTCTAAGCAATCGCTCCATATGCCGAAGGATAGCCTCCCGCACACATGGGGTATCAATCTCCTGAATATCAAAATCATGCTGCAAAAATAATGTACAATATATGAGATTTATCAAAAAAATAAAAATACCATAATTATCAAAAATTATATTTAGTTACCTACAAATGATCTAGAAGGATTTGCTGCTGTGGCCTCGTAACTCTGCACCAATCAGTCAACGTCAGGAGAGCATACGAACGAATAATAATACCTACCTCGCATACGTACGGATCTCTAACATGGCACTCTACTGGCATAACATATCCTGAAGGGATGACAATCCTCATCCTCTTCCCGAGATGTGCCCTCCTCCACTCCTCCAACTTCTTATTTCTGGCGGCTCCACGTGTTCGCCTAATTACAGTATCAGTAGCTGCAATAAAATATAAAGCTTAAAATTAGTTATTTATATATGATAAAAATTTAAAGTAAATATAACATAAAAATAAAAATCTGTGATAAAAGATTATGTGCCTGCCTCACCAGTAGTATGCTGCTGAGATGATGAAGAGGTACCGATATCTCCATGTCGGTCCCTCCCATCATATCATCCTCTTAGTGGCATAACTTAAAATTAGTTATATATAAATGATAAAAAATTAAAGTAAATTAAATTTAAAAAACTATAATATATAAAATCAATCTGGACTAGCTAGTGTGACTGTCTGATCATCAGAAGAAGCTGATGCACTGGCATCTCCTGGTGCAAACCTCCAGAGTCGTCCTTCTGGTGCCATATCTATATCAAATAATATATTAAAGATAATATAATATTTGATAAAAATTATATCAATACTAAATGATATATGAAATTTAAGACATATGAGTTTCTTAAAAAATTACATATTATCAATCAATGTCTATTTCTTGAAAAAATATATATTATTAGTTGATATTTTATTCTATTATTATAAAAATTTTGACAGCATCTCTTCATTATTCTTCAAGTATACGACGTGAATACAGTGCCTATGCACCCTATCCAATATATACCCAGAGAACATATGAGAGATAACTACTGAATACTATATAATAAAATAAAATATTAATTAATAATAATAATAAAATTAAAACTTTTTTAAAATATCTAAAATTGGGGCATTCAAGAGTCGATCTTGATCGAGATCGACTCTTGAATGGAAATCTATGGCTCAATGCATGCAATTTCGGGTCCATCTTTGAATATATATTTAGAAATGGTATCCTAATTTATCAAAAAAAGATAACTCTGCATTTTTGTAGAGTTTTCTCTAAAATATGAATATTTTTTATATTTTATATAATAAATTTTATAAATAAAAAATTTATTTATATAACTAATAACTAAAAGCAAATAATCATGAATATAGTCTTAACAAGCTAGATCTACTATTAAAAAGAGCATCAGAGAGAAATACTTCATAAAATTAACAACACGAGGATCAAGGTAAATTAGAGACTATCATTTTAGTTGAATCATAAATTATTTTTATTAATTATATATATATGTATGCATGTAGATATGTATGTGGGTGTGTACATATGCAAAAAAAATAATATATATGTATGAATAATATATTATTTTAATTTTAAAAATATAATTAAATATTTTATAAGGTATATTATTTTATTTTATTTATTTTATTTATTTTTATTTTTTTATTTTAAATATTAAAAATAAATAAATAAATAAATAAATAATGAAAAAACCCATCTCTAATTTGTATTTATACAGGAACTGAGCATGGTGCGGTGCACATAAAGATCTGCGCTAATATTATACCATCTCAATTATTTTTTTTCATCCATTTTTAAAATTATGACATCTACGTATAATAAACTTATTTGAACGCAGAATTATGACATCCTATGTCAAAATTATGACACCAAGATGCGAAAAATATCTTTGATTCTAGTACTTGCGGAATTATGATATTATAGTTTTATAGTATGACATTCTATCATAGGTAACTTCGGCGAATACTGAATTATGACATAAAAAATGAAAAGTATAAAGTATAAAATATTGGTTTCCATCAAAGAAAACATTCCTGAATGAAGAGCTATGACATCCTATGTCATTATTGAATTTAAAGTCCATCTTCACCATTCATTATCTAAATAATTATCGTTAAAGTATCGTCATAAAAGTCTACCTCAATCTCGAAGCCCTAGCTATGTCAAGCAATAAAATTTGTCTCGATGGTCAGAAATAATCACATGATGATCTGATAGATAGAATCACAAATGGATCCAAAAACTTGCAGCAATAATCTTGGTGATATTTATAACATACTATCAAAATTTTACTTCAATCAGACATCATTATCATGGTCAATTTAGTAAGAAATGATTTCGATCATTAAATAAAAAATGAGTGATCAAAAAGCCAAACGGTGTCCGATTAACACGATTTTTTAGATAAGTAATCTTTGCTACTACTTTCATCATTTATATGATCGTGATCATACAATTTAAATCATACGTATATGAACCATCCATGTTAAGTAGATCTTATAAAAATACAAGTATATTTACCAAGTGATCTTAAGAATTAGTATCTAGAGACATAAAGTTTTGGATTGTTCATATATATGCGATTTAAATTTTATGATCATCAACATAAAAACAATCAAAGTATTAGCAAAGATCATTAATCTAAAAAATTATCTTATAATCAGATACCGTTTGATCTTTTGATCACTATTTTTTATTTAACGGCTGAAATCATCTCGTGCTAAATTAACTATAATAATGATATTCGATTAAAATAAAATTTTGATAGTATGCTACAAATATCACTAAGATCATTTTTATAAATTTTTGGATTCATCAGTGGTCTCTATCTATCAGATCAACATATGGTCATTCATGATCATCGAAATCAAATTTTATTGATCGATATAGCTAGGACAACATGATCGAGGCAGACTTTTGTAACGATAATCTAATAATAATTATTTAAATAATAAATAGTAAAGATAAATTTTAAATTCTAAAATTATATCGATAAATTATTTATAAAAAAAATTATTAAAATGACTCAATATTTGCCTACACTCTTAATTGCATAGGTAATAAGTTTATTTGCCTACGGTAAAAATATACGTAGGTAATAAGAATCTTTACCTATGCTATTTAGTGTCAACAAATGATTTTATTTTTAATTATTTTTTTATTTTGCTAAAACTTTTTTCGATGCAAAGGAATCATAGGTAATGATCTTAATTTCCTATGAAAAAATAAATATAGGTAATTAATCTAATTTTCTATGCTAAGTTACCATCAGTAAATCTTTTAAATAAATAAAATAAAAAATAAGTAAAATAAAAAAAATATTTATCGATGATAACTAATCGTAGGTAATAGATAATTACCTATGAGAAATTGAATAGTAAGTAATTACACTTATTACCTACGTAATTTATCGTCAGTAATTATTTATAAAAATAAAAAAAAAATAATTAAAAAAAATATTTTTTGATGTTAAATAAACATAGGCAATAAGCCTAATTACCTATGCAAGAATTAGGCGTAGGTAATTAGTCTTATTACCTACACTAAATTAGCATCTACAAATTATTTATAAAAATAAAAAAATTAATAAAATAAAAAAATATTTATTAATGCCAATTTAGCATAGGAATAAGACTGATTACCGACGTAACTATTATGCATAGGCAATTTATTTTATTATCTATGCTAATTTAGCATTGATAAATTATTTATAAAAATAAAAAATTAATAAAAAATATTTGCTGACGTTAAATAAATGTAGGCGATAAGTCTAATTATCTATGAAAAACTTAAGCATGGATAATTAGTCTTATTATGTATGCTAATTTATCATCGATAAATTATTTATAAAAATAAAAAAAATTAATAAAAAAATATTTATCATTGCTAATTTAGCATAGAAAATAAGGCTAATTACCTACGCACGATGAACCATAGGCAATTAACCTTATTGCCTACATTAGTTTAGTATTGATAAATTATTTATAAAAATAAAAAAATTTAATAAAAAAATATTCATTGATGTCAATTTAGCGTAGGAAATAAGGCTAATTACCTACACAAGATGTAACCATAGGCAATTAGCCTTATTGCCTACGTTAGTTTAGCATCGATAAATTATTTATAAAAATAAAAAAATTAATAAAAAATATTTATCAATGTCAATTTAGCATAGGAATAAGATTAATTACCGACGTAACTATTATGCGTAGGCAATTTATCTTATTACCTATGCTAATTTAGCATCGATAAATTATTTATAAAAAAAATAATAATAAGAAGAAAAAAATTTGTCGACGTTAAATAAATGTAGGCAATAAGCCTAATTACCTACGAAAGACTTAAGCATGGGTAATTAGTCTTATTACCTATGCTAATTTATCATCGATAAATTAATTATAAAAATTAAAAAAATTAATAAAAAAAATATTTATCGACGTTAATTTAGCATAAGAAATAAGGCTAATTACCTACGTAAGATGTAACTATAGGCAATTAGCCTTATTGCCTACATTAGTTTAGCATCGATAAATTATTTATAAAAATAAAAAATTAATAAAAAAAAATATTTATCGATGCTAAATAAATGTAGGCAATAAGGCCAATTACCTACGCAACCTTTAAGCGTAGGTAGTTATTCTTATTACCTACGTAAATTTAGCATCAATAAATATTTATCAAATATTAAAATATTAAGACCATCCATTATCGATGCTTTGGTTTAAATGTCGATACTACGTTTACGTGGTTAATTATATTTTGCAATGTTTAGTTTGTAGCGTAGCTAGTTATGCCAATTTTATCAATGTTTATCTCTTTGCGCAGCTTATTGTTCTCTTTACCTACGCAAAATTTTATGTCGGTAAATTTTGCATCGGCAAAATCCCTATTTCTTATAGTGGGGCCACCAAACTCCTAGTCCAGTCTGGCCTCTAGTTTTGGATCGTGCCATAGCATGGACTGCTAAAGCATTAGGTGGGCCGTGCCTGGCACTACCCCGACCCATTCATGCCAGGTCGGGCCAGCCCATGGGTGGCCCGGCCCGATGCCCACCTCTATATACCATCCCCAAGGTCAAGTTACACCTTATGGTCGGTGCAACCCCAACATTAGATCTTCATTGAGGTACAATCTAGTTATTTAGAGATCTTCACAAACATTGTGGTGGGTGCTCGATGTTAGTGGAAGATCTTTCGAGACAACATGACCCCAAAATTGAGCTCTAGCTTCTTGTAGGGCCGGCCCGACCCGATGCCCATCTCTATATACCATCCCCAAGGTTATGGTCGGTGCAACCCCAACATTAGGTCTTCGCTGAGGTACAATCTAGTTATTTAGAGATCTTCACAAACATTGTGGTGGGTGCTCAATGTTAGTGGAAGATCTTTCGAGACAATATAATCCCAAAATTAAGCTCTAGCTTCTCGTGTAACGGGTATGTAGAAATAGCCAGACACTCATTGATCTAGATATTGAATTGTTTCTAATATTCGAGTTATCAATGATAAGCCGAGGTAGGCACTTGGCTATCTTCTGATGAGGCCGGTAGTCAAAAACCTTCCTAACATAAAGTTGTACTACAAGAAAATAGTGATTTGGTGATCTATTTTACGATCGAATTTTTTGATTGAAATTTACGATCTATTTTGTGACCAATTTTTTTTACATTTGATTATTAAAAAAATAATATGGCAACAAAAAACTATTTATCGCAAAAATTTTACGATCGATTTTACAACTAAAAAGCTGAATATAAAAATAAATTTATAAAATATTAATTTTATAAAATTTTATGATCGATTTTGAAATCAATTTTTTGGTCATAAAATTTATGCAAAATATTTTAATTATTTTTTTAAAATTAAATATAGAATAAAAAATAATTTAAAAATTTTATTACCAAATTTTGGATCGTAAAATTAATATTTTGCAACAAAAAATTTGGTTGCAAACTCAAGAATTTTGCGACCAATTTTTTGATCACAAAATTATATTTTACAACCAAAAAATCGATCATAAAATATTTTAATTATTTTTTTAATTTAAATATAGAATAAAAATAATTTAAAATTTTTATGATCAATTTTTTGATCGTAAAATTAATATTTTGCAACCAAAAAATTAGTCATAAATTTATTTATAGATTAAAAAATAATTCAAGAATTTTGCAATCAATTTTTTGGTTGTAAATTTTTTTTAATATTTTACAACCAAAAAATCAATCATAAATATATTTTACAATCGACTATATAATTTTTTATTTTCTTTGAATATGATATAATTTTAAAAATTAAAGTCCATTTCATCCTCCGTTA
Organism: Cocos nucifera; assembly: GCA_006176705.1. Taxonomy (NCBI): domain Eukaryota; kingdom Viridiplantae; phylum Streptophyta; class Magnoliopsida; order Arecales; family Arecaceae; genus Cocos; species Cocos nucifera. The sequence goes on from QRFJ01000618.1 coordinate 223,332, forward strand.
TCTAAATAATTATCGTTAGAGTATCATCACAAATGACCGCCTCAATCTGGTAGCCTTAGCTATGTTGATCAATAAAATTTTATTTCGACGGTCATGAACAACCGTATGATGATCTGATAGATAAAGACCACCCATGGATCTAAAAATTTATAATAATGATTTCAATGATATTTATAGAATACTATCAAAATTTTATTTCAATCGGATATTATTATCATGATCAATTTAGTATGGAATGATTTGGATCGTTAAATAAAAAATAAGTGATCAAAAGGCCAAACGACCATCGATTATAAGGCAATTTTTTAAATAAATGATATTTGCTACTACTTTAATTATTTGTACGATGATAATCATAAAATCTAAATTGTGCATGTATGAACCATTCATGTTAAGCAGACCTTATAAAAGCACAAGTATTACTTAAGAACTTTAAGAATGAGTATCAAGAGACATATATTTTAGATTATTCATATATGTGCGGTTTAAATTTTACAATCATCACCGTATAAATGATCAAAGTAGTTGCAAAGATCATTTATCTAAAAAATCATCATATAATCAAACATTATTTAATCTTTTGATCACTTATTTTTTATTTAATGGTTCAAATTATTCCATACTAAATTGATCATGATAATGATATCTGATTGAAATAAAATTTTGATAGTATGCTATAAATATCATCGAGATTATCTTGCAAGTTTTCAGATCCATCGGTGTCTATATCAATCAGATCATCATTAGGTCGTTTATGGCCATCGAAATTAAATTTTATTGATCAACATAGCTAAGGCAATCGAATCGAGGCAGTCTTTTGTGACGATACTCTAACGATAATTATTTAGATAATAAATGATAAAAATAAATTTTAAATTTTAAATTTATACCATATATAAAGAAAAAAAAAATTATATTCATTTGTAAAATTTATTTGCAATCGATTTTTTTGTTGTAAAATATTAAAAAAATTTACAATTGAAAAAATCGATTACAAAATTCTTGAATTATCTTTTAAATTTATAAATAAGTTTGTGAATGATTTTTCAGTTATCCTAATATATCAGATTTCTTGTTATAGCATATGCTACTTGTATTCAATTTATTAGATGCTAGTCTATGTTTTTTTTCTTCCATGAGGTCTTTTTCCTGGTATAAAAAAAAACAAAACGCATGCAACACAAATTTTGGGGAACCATCTTAAGGAGGATGACTTGAATTTGCAATGTAGAAAATTGGTGAAAGGAGCTCAGAGAGCACTTACAATGACCCAAATATGAAATTTCTAAGACTAATGATCAGCATGAAGAGGTGACTCGACCACTTACACATGATGAGGCACAACATATCATGCCAGAGATTAAACAATTAGAATAATTTTCTGCCAATTACTCTACTAGCTTTTGCAAACTCATCGTTTCAAAGCCAGACGGGAATTCACCAAGTCATGCAATTATCACTTAATTTAGAATCACATAATTAGCATGTGTAAACAATCTCATACATGCTTGAATTAACCCTACTCGATGGGATGGACTTAGTTCAATCTGACCAAGTTATGATATAAATGAGTTAAAAAATAAGATAAAATCAGTGAGCCTAGAACTAGCTAGTAACTAATACATATTTGAAGCAAGATGAATCCAACTCACTTGGAGCATTGGTCTAATTTAAATAAAATCCTATGATCCATTTGGTTGGGGTATATCAAATTATGAGATAATCTGATAATTTATGAGAATCATTTGCCTGAAAAAATGATTGCAGAGGAAAATAACTTTTATCATATTTGGGTGATGAAAAAATTACTCCAAAAAATGACATCAGAAAAGCATTATTAAGTTTAGTTGGAGGTAATCTTATATAAAAATATGACAAAATTTATAAATATATTCTTCAATATAAAATAATTTTTTAATACTAAAATTATATTATCATCTTCAATTAGTTTTTATATGATGATTATAATCACATAATTCTTTGCATAATGCCATCTTTATTTTAATTTTTTTTTATAAAAATTTTTTATTGAATAAAATTTGAAGGATATTAGAATAAAGTTAATGATTACATATGCCCCTTTATTAGGATACTTTTATCAAATATGGATTACCACCATTCAAAAATTTGCGAAATACCAATCCTCTCATGATATTTGTTTTATCTTCTCTCTTTGAAAATAAGCATTTACTATCTCTTTCTTTCACTTTTCATACCAAATATGATAATTGACATGAGAATTATTTTTTTCACGCTAGATTATCTCCAACTAAATGATCAAAAAAAAAATTGATAACCAGAGAACCACTACATGGGAAGTATTGCTTGCAACATATGTCCTCATCTAACATCGATGTTGCTGGGAAAGGAAAAATCGGGGAAATGCAAAATGTTTGGATTTGGATTTTCTAAAAATTTTCAGGCCTAAGTCTCATCTTAAGCTGAAAATAATTCAGACTGGGCTAGGATTGGAATAGGGTCCAGCAAAGTCCGGCCCATTTTCAGCTCCTCTTTAGACGGCGCGCTGGTCCAGTGACAGATTGAGAACGACGTGCCAGTTTCGTTGATTTAGAAATATGCCTCAGATGAGAACCATGCATGAGATGATACCAATTTTTTCATTAATTATGATGTGATTGGCTGCTCTTCCTCAAATCATTTGAGATATTGGCTAGCATCGTAGATTTATCCGCCAGACGTGCACTTCATGCATCCAGGCAAGTTTACGAGTCAAGCCTTATTGTTCTATGGGATTTTTTTTTTTGGTAAAATTTCTTGTCGTTCCATGGTTGATCCGTAAGCGGTGACGTCCAATTGGGGGGAGAAAAGCCAATCTATGGAGCTTGCTTTTGTTCTTATCCTTGATCTGATTTGAGGTCCGAAAGTGAACCGGCGACGCTGCATTGAAGTGAACTAGAATCAACAAAGCAATAATTTAAGCTGTCGTTCCATGGCTTGAAATTGTTCCAAGCAATGGCAACTGATATAATTATGACAAGAAACTTGTAGTTAATCATATCATTTGGCAGGAGAAACTAGATTAAATTATAAAGACCTCTTTAAGTTTGGTATACATACATCCAATATTTCGTAAAATCTATATGTAAATCTAGTTAAATTAATGGGCGTTCGAAAATCATTTACCTCCCATAAAAAGTTGAAATTACCCTCATGTATGTATGTGTTTTCTTATATTCTTGGATAATTGTTATATCAGATTTTTTTGATCATTTTTAATTTTTTTTCTTTGATGTAGAAATCAATCCAAACCATAGGAAAGAAAGTATGAATTATTTGAAACTCAAGTAAATCATATTTTTTAGGTAAGAAAACTAATTGTAATCTAGTATTTGAAATCATCAGCAGGGAGATTTTTTTATAAGAAATTCGGAGGCATTTTGGCTTCCAGTAATGGAGAGCTATGCCCTTAATACAATTGCCTCTTTGATTTTGACTCTGCTGTTAAGGGAACGAGTTTTAAATTTTAATTATTTGGGGACAGATGAAAGAATAATTGAATGGACTGCTAATCTGAAGATTAAGTGGGATCTTTCGGTGAATACATGAAAGAAAAATCTATGGCGTTTAACTAAATATTATTCAATGTATAAATGGTAATCTAAATAGATGAGTAAGGGGGCTTTTTTTAAAAAAAAATTTTTTTTTGGATAATATAGCACTTTTAAAATTGATGTTACAGCATCACCTTCTATATTTATTATTTTTATTTTTTTATAAGAATGAGAATATAATCCATCTGGTAATTTTATTAGAAATCTTTTATATTTACTGAAAAAAAATCTTTTTCTTCAACTGAACTTCTCCTTCAGCCAAACTTCTCCATCAATCGGACTTCTTTCGAACTTCTCCATTAGTCGAACTCCTTCCAAACTTCTCCATTAGTCGAACTCCTTCTGGACTTCTCCATCAGTCAAACTCCATTCAGATTCCTCCAGCGGATTACTTTCAGATTTCAACTAGCATACCTCTCGGATGATCCCCTCTAGCTGTATTTCCTTTAGGAGTTCAAACTTCTTTGGAATTGATGTATGTCAAAGCTCTTCACCAATTGACGCCTGCTTCCTCCGAACTTCGACTATTAAATCTCGATGAACGGGCACATCACGACAACGAATGTCTCTCTCCGTAATAAACTCCATATGACCCCGAGCGGCTCATTATCGGACGGTTATGGCCATCACTATCAGTCTGCTATAGGCAGCACTCCTCTCCATAACAAACCCCATATGGCCTCGAGCGGCCTCCTACCGGATGGCTACGGCTGTCACTATCAGTCTGCTCTAGGCTCTGTCTATAAAAAGGGATCCTCTAGATACGTTTTCTGTAAGCTCTCTTTTTCTTCCCAAAACTCTGCTGAATTTTTTTTTGAGCACTCTATTTCTGTTGGCCAGAAGAGCTGACTTGATCGATGGAGGATCCTGCCAGAGCTACCACCATCGACTCCAGACAGAACTTTATTTTATAGGTCACCGACGATGACCTCTTCTTCCTCAACTCCAGCTCGATCCGGTATCAACCAGATTTCGCACCAACAGGATTGGCGCTAGAGGAAGGGCTCTCTATTTCTGAGGTACCCTTGTTCTTAAAAGAGTGCTCAATCAACTTTGTGGATCTTCTTCTTCAAGGTTCATCTCCATCCTCTTCCTCAATCTTAAGAAATGCCTCTAAAGAAGACGACTACTCAGAGATCTACCGCTTCTGCCGTCAGATCTGAGCCAGATCCATCCATTCTTGCTCCATCGCCAGCGCTTCAGTCTCCTCCTCCACCGACGGCCATGACAGATCCGGAGCAATTTAAGCTGATGCAGCAGATTCAGTACCTCACCGAAATGGTGCAGGGCATGTGATAACCCTCGATGGCGGTTCCATCAGAAAATCCACCATCGAGATGTCAAAAATCGATTCCAAGGAGGAGCACTTGGGCTAGCATACCCATCATTCCTGGAAAGAAAAAATAGAGAGAAGAGGATCTTTGTTTGAATCATGATTCTTCTCTGGAAGAGACCTTCCCCATCTACAGTCGGAAGCCTTGCAAGATCTGCGATCGAGATGACGTCCTCGATTAGAAACTATGGAAGATGGACTGATGGATTGAGAAACTCCGTCATATCGCCCCGGCTCACCATGATGATATCTACATCGATCCCTCTTTCTCTCTCCAAATTATACAAGAGTCCATTCCGTCGAACTTCAAGCTTCCCTAATTTAAAAGCTATGACGAACCCTCTGATCTGATCGATCACTTGGAGGCCTTTCGGACCATGATGCTGCTCCATGGTGCACCAAACGCCATCTTATGTCGAGCTTTTCCATCTACCTTAAAGGGAGCGGTAAGAAACTGGTAGTCGACGTTGAAGTCGGGTACAATCTTCTTCTTTAACTAGATGAGCCATTAGTTTGTGGCTCATTTTGTTAGCAGTCGGCATCCCCGTCGAGGTTCGAATTTTCTAATGAATATCAAGTAGAAGAAGGAAGAATCTATCCGGACTTATGTCATCCAGTTTAATACTGTTGCATTGGAGGTCCAGAACCTAGACCAGTCTGTTGCAATGACCGCACTCAAGGGCGACCTTCAGAAGAATGATTTGTTGTTCTCCCTGAAGAAGAAGTACCTCAAGAACTTTGCTGATCTGCTAGCTTGAGCTAAAGGATATGTCCGAGTGAAAAAAGACTTCAAATTGAAAGATGAGAAAGCCACAGGAGAGCGGCGGACGGGCGAGTCTAATAGACCCATCGCTGATGGAGGGCCGAATGAAGTTCGACTGCGCTCACAAACTCCCTCCAAGTACGAGCGAGCCCGAACTCCTCCTCGAGCTCATCGTCAAAGAAGCCCCAACAAGGGGGCACGAAGAAGTTCTCCCCCTAGAAGGTTGCACAACTATGCCCCCCTTAATGCTCCTAAAACTCAAGTTCTGATGAAAATTAAGAATCAGATACCAAGATCAGAAGAATTACGATCTTTCCCAAATAAGCACAATCAAAATAAGTACTATTTATATCATCATGATCATGGTCATGATACTAAAGAATGCATTCAGCTTCAAGACGAAATCGAGGAGCTCATCAGGAGTGGCCGGCTGGGTCGATTCCTCATATGCCGATCTAAAGCAAGATAAGATCAGCCAAGGGCGCTGCCGCAGCCAAAGCCGTCAATGAGAAAAGAACAATAAGAAGATCGGCTGCCTCTCGACATCATCAACACTATCTCCAGGAGATCTGATATTTCGACGAGCCACCATCTCTCAGCCTCGAAGCCAGGGAAAGCTTGTCCCAAATTAAGAAGGCCCGTATGAAATAAAGGAGGTCATCCAGTCCGAAACTTATCGTCTGAATGAGCTTGGAGGAATGACGCTCCCACGATCTTAAAATTCAAAAAATCTGAGAATGTACTGTCAGTAATTTTCCTTCAATAAAACTTCTCCATTTCAATATTATTGTTTCTTAGTACAAAAACTATATGATGACAAGAAAGAAACAATCAAAAGTGACCATATTAGAAACAGGAGGAGAACCTAATCCTAATATGAGCAAGTCAAAGACCTCCGATTATTTAAGATAGGGAGAGAACCTCATCCTAATATGAACAAACTCGAAGGCCTCATTCATTTTAGATGAGGTGAGGGGAGAGGCCCTGACAACGGTCCTAATGTGCCCCTATAGTCTGTTAGAAATAGGAGGAGAACCTCGTCCTAACATGAGTAAACTCGAAGGTCTCGTTCATTTTAGACGAGATGAGGGGAGAGACCCTTACAATGAGCCTAATATGCCCCTACAGCACGTTAGGAATAGGAGAAGAACCTCGTCCTAACATGAGCAAAGTCGAAGATCTCGTCGATATAAGATAAGATGGAGAGAGAGGCCGTACCGACAATCCTAACACACCTCCATAAGCCATGTTAATAACAAAAGAAAAGCCTCATCCTAACATGAGCAAAAGTCGAAACCTCTTTGTAGACCAAAGATGTGGAGAAGGAAGAAGCTCGATGGAAAATTCCTACACGTGCTTTCCCACGATAACCTGACTACGTCAAATGCGAAAAGAAAAGATCAACTATCGTATTAGATGGTCCCACCTCCATGTCGTCTTCCTCCTCCTTTCAAAAGTCGAGGTCAACCTCGGAGAACCTTCAGGCTACCCTACCTTCGCACGCTTCCTATCTGAACTCGATAGGTATTAAGATCTCCTTCAACCTCCACGGAAGATAAGATCTCCCCCGAGCTTCAACCTCAATAGGAGATAAGATTTTCCTCGAGTTTCAACCTCGGCTGGAGATAAGATCTCCCCCAAGCTTCAACTTCAATAGAAGATAGAATCTCCTTCAACCTCGACTGGAGATAAGATCTCCTTCGAGTTTCAACCTCGATTGGAGATAAGATCTCTCCCGAGCTTCAACTTCAACAGAAGATAGGATCTCCTACAATCTCGGCTGGAGATAAGATCTCCTCCGGGCTTCAACCTCGATTTGTGATAAGATCTCCCCGAGCTTCAACTTCAAAAGAAGATAAGATCTCTCTCAACCTCAATGGGAGATAAGATCTCTTTTGAGCTTCAACTTCAACAGGAGATAAGATCTTCTTCAACCTCGGCTGAAGATAAGATCTCTTCCGAGCTTCAACTTCAAAAGAAGATAAGATCCCTCTCAACCTCCATGGGAGATAAGATCTCTTCCGAGCTTCAACTTTAACCAAAGATAAGATCTCCCCCGAGCTTTAATCTCAATGGGTGCAGAGCCCGAAAAAGAACTTTGGCAGTCATTTTTTTGTACTCCCTTCCTTCGAATTTCGAACTCGAAAGTGGGAAAACTAGTGTTGGAGATAAACCCCGCTTCCATCGAAGTTCAGTCTAATGCTTAGCCTAATGTAACTGATAATCACGGAAGAGCTTCGATCAAAAATTCTTTCTCCAACGGTCGAACCCCTCCTGGACTCCTTCAGCAGCCGAACTCTTCCAACGGTCGAATCCCTTTCGGACTCCTCCAATGGCCGAACTCTTTCTGAACTTCTTCTTCAACTGAACTTCTCTCAGACTTCTCCTTCAGTCGAACTTCTCCATCAGTCGGACTCCTTCCGAACTTCTCCATCAGTCGGATTCCGTTCGGACTTCTCTACCGGTCGGACTTCTTTTGGACTTCTCCACCGATCGAACTTCATCTAGATTTCTCCAACAGATTACTTCTAGATTTCAACTAGCATTCCTTCCGGATGATCCTCTCTAGCCATATTCTCTTTAGGAGTTCGAACTCCTCTAGAATTGATGTATGTCAAAGCTCTTCACCAACCGACGCCTGCTTCATCCGAACTTCGACTATTAAATCTCAACGAACGGACACATTACGACAACGGATACCTCTCTTCGTAATAAACTCCACGTGGCTCCGAGCGGCTCATTATCGGACGGTTATGGTCGTCACTATCAGTTTGCTATAGACGGCGTCCCTCTCCATAACAAACTCCATGCGGCTCCGAGCGGTCCACTATCGAATGGCTACGACTGTCACTATCAGTCTACTACAGGCGGTGCCTCTCTCCATAAGAAATCCCATGCGGTCCCGAGTAGCCCACTACCGGATGGCTACGGCTGTCATTATCAGTCTGCTCCAAGCTCCGTCTATAAAAAGGGATCCTCCAGATACATTTTTTCTAAGCTCTCTTCTCCTTTCCAAAACTTTACTGAATTTTTTCCCGAGCACTCCATTTCTGTTGGCCAGAAGAGCTGACTTGATTGTCGGAGGATTCTATCGGAGCCACCATCATCGATTTCAGATGAAATTTTATTTTGCAAGTCACTGATGGCGATCTCTTCTTTCTTAACTCTAGTTCAATCCGATGTCAATCAGATTTCGCACCAATATATTGCACGAGAATGGATGTACCATAGCAACTCTAGATTGCTCCTGCTCAACTGCCGAGTCTCTCCCAATAATTGATAGAAAATAAAATATTTAGCGGTTCGGTAGTTTAGCCATGTAGACAAGGGCGGAATCTGGAGGACAGCCTAAGACTCCTACTATTTGTTATCAGGAGTGCCAAAGATAATTTAAGTCATTTAGCGGCCGATCTAGAGCTTCCGTTGCAGCGATGGCTCCACAAACTCCAAGGCTGGTCGTGCCCGTAGATGTGAAGAAAAAGCCATGGGAACAAAAGCTTCCCCTCCATAATCGCTGGCACCCTCACATACCTCCTGTTGCAGATGTAACGGAAGGGGAAATCTTTCGAGTTGAGATGGTGGACGCTATTGGAGGTCAAGTTGGCGATAACGATTCCGCTGCAGACATCAAATCTGTAGACCTCACTGCCGTAAGAACTATTATTTTTTGCTGAAAAATTTAACAAGTGTGTTGTCGCATATTTGCATTAAAAATGGCTTTAATTGTTTGAATGCATTAAAAATTTCATTGAAGAACGATGTTCAAGATAAAAGAAAAATTTAGCAACAGAATGTTGATCGTCTGCAGCCCCATTATCTTAGTGGGCCGTTTAGAGTTTTAGATACAAAAGGAGTTCCAGCGAAGCCTGGCGACCTTCTTGCTGTGGAAATCTGCAACTTGGGTCCACTTCCAGGTGATGAATGGGGTTATACGGCAACGTTCGATAGAGAAAAAGGTGGCTGCTTCTTAACCGACCACTTCCCTTCTGCAACAAAAGCAATCTGGTATTTTGAAGGAATATACGCATGCTCCCCTCATATTCCAGGTATACCTCGCCGTCCCCTGCTCCTCCTTTCCCCACAGTTTCTGAGTATAAAAATTCCAGGAGGTAAATTAGTTTGAGAATGGTCGAGCCTGGACGATATTTCACTATTACAAGAATATCGATCTCTGCTCGACAGGTGTACGCTTTCCAGGTTTAACTCACCCTGGGGTAGTTGGAACCGCACCTTCGCTCGAACTTTTGTCTATTTGGTATGAAAGGGAAAAGAAATTAGAAGAAGATGGCACTGGGCCTTGGACATTATGTGAAGTCTTGCATCAACGGCCACTTGTAAGCCTGCCAACTGCAAGGAATTGCCTTCTTGGATCGGTAAGAATTATTAGTACCACAGGTTGATAAATTCTTAAACAAAGAACACCAAAATGATTACACTGAAAACAAGTCCAACAACCTTAATTAAATTCTTAGTTTTCCTGCGAATCTCCTAAACTGGCGTAGATCACACAATTAAGAGCATGTCTAATTGTTACTTCTATATACTATAATCTCCTTGCTCCTCAAAGATTAACCACGTCCTCAAACCTTCTGTTATAGGTTGCGCATTCAACTCCCAGCATTTATCACAAACCATGTTTAATATTAATCGTTTTGAGAACTTGAATTTTTTCGCAAGAAATCTGGAATCAACTTATTTTATCATTTCATGAAATCTGTACATCTTACTAGATTCACTAAATACCAACAGCTTCATGCAAGTAGTTTTATATGCATGTCATCTTGACAAGTCCTCCACCTCGTACCATTATGGTTGCCAGCAAATGTTTACAGCAAAAAAGATAAATAAACTTAAGCCTAATTTGAATGACATAAATCTACAAAAATCGTTGATGGACTGCCAGAATTGTATTCATAATGATATTTTCAAATTTATATTTCTGCATGGTGAGGACCAGAACAGAGCAATATTTGATACCTGCACGTATGCAGATTGAAGAAGGAACACCAGAATGGGAGAGGATTGCCAACGAAGCCGCAAGGACGATCCCCGGAAGGGAGAATGGAGGGAATTGTGACATCAAAAATCTGAGCAGGGGTTCAAAGGTATATCTTCCAGTATTTGTGGATGGTGCAAATCTTAGTACCGGCGACATGCACTTCTCTCAAGGTGATGGTGAAGTTTCATTTTGCGGAGCAATAGAGATGAGTGGATTCCTTGAGCTCAAGTAACATTCCAATTCCTTTCTCATCATAAAACGATTTCTCCTTTTCCTATCATGGTGCATGCATTTAGGGATAGACCGATAATAATTCTAAAAAAAAGAGAATTTAGCATAATGCTTTTTGTAAAAAGAAAAGGTTCGGGGGAGGATGATTAAGGCGGGTGTTACATAAGTTAATATAAATATATTATTCTTACCAGTGGTATCAAGCGGCAACGAAGAACAACTATGGTTAGTCCATCAACAGATCAGCACCTCGATCCCTCGCAACGCCTTCTAAAGTAGTTGCATGAATCAACCTACCCCAACTAAACTGGAAACCAGTGAACAACACCTTTAAAGTACTTCAGTGAATCAACTTACCCCAAATCCACTCGAAACCAGTTAACAAGCTTATTCCTATTTTCATAATATAACTGGGTACGATTCATATATGCTGGCATAGCGGTCAACCTCAGCATCAGTAAAAGCGCATGCACCATGCTGATGCTTAGAAATAATGTACAAGAAATTTCCAAACTCATAGAATGCTATATTGATCCGACTAGCATTAAATTTCCAGTTAGGTTATCCGGTTAAAATGCCAGAAAGCCATAAGTTTGTGTATCGAATAATTAGACAAACAAAGTCATGCTCATATGAGAACCATGTTGTTCTAATGCTTGCGGTAATTTGAAATGCATTCATGCTTTTCAGGTGTGAGATCATAAGAGGAGGAACGAGAGAGTATCTAACACCCATGGGCCCCACCCCACTGCATCTAAGCCCAATCTTTGAGATAGGGCCCGTGGAGCCTAGGTTCTCGGAGTGGTTAGTCTTTGAGGGCATCAGCGTGGATGAGGCTGGGCGGCAGCACTTCCTGGATGCCACGGTTGCCTACAAGCGTGCAGTCCTGAATGCCATCGACTACCTCTCAAAATTTGGATACTCCAAGGAGCAGGTTGGTGGTAAACAAGACCTTGCCAACTTACCACAGTCTAACATCTCATGCTCTTAAGAGTAACCATAGCCATGGGTTGTGCATGCATCCTATTCAGGTTTATCTACTACTATCTTGCTGCCCCTGCGAAGGGAGGATTTCAGGAATCGTGGACTCGCCCAATGCTGTTGCAACCCTTGCCATCCCTACTGCCATCTTCGATCAGGTTGGTAGTCCAGTGTCCGTCAATGATCCTCCCCTTAATTTACGAAACCAAAGTTCCCTTACCAGCTCCCAAGTATTGCATCTGTGGCATATGCCTCTCTCGGTACCTGTCACCACACCCACCTCAGAGTAATATTAGAGATGGTTTTTTTGGGAGCTTCTCGATTACAAACAAACGCATATTACTGCTGCCTGTAAAAAAAACTCGAGATCTCGAGTATTTTAGCTCATTCAAGTCTCTGGGGGAATTAATTTCGAGCAATACCTAGCTGATCATAACTAATCTTGTGCTTTTGTTTATTCCATCGTATGTATGACCGGATGATGCAACGGGAGCAAAGGACATACGACCAAAATCCAGGAAAGTGCCAGCGGGACCGCGAATTGTGAAGCGAACACCGGACGTCCTAAAGTGCACATATGATGGAAATTTGCCCATCACACCAAACCCAGGGGCAAGATTAAGTCTACTTGGTGATGATTGATGATTGATGCTGTTGTATTGTATTAATTTCTGGATCGAAGGTAGCTCCCGAGTCCTGATACAATTCCTAATGCTACCACCGTCATTTGTCTCATGCATGAATTGCCATTTGCTCCCTTCAGAAGGCAACAACCAGGGTTGAAAAATATTATTGTTTAATTGTGGCGTATTTCTCTTATGGTGAACGTAAAAATTTATTTGCGGACCTGCGGCGGTTATTTAGATCAATACAAATAATTTCACCTTTGATGTCCAGACGATTCATGCCGAGAGCCATGAACAATTGATGTCATACTCAACGGATCCACCCAAAAAATTATGTCTAGAAAAAAAATATATTGGTTAAACCTTAAAATATGTAAACCTTACATTGATATCCACGCTACCATCTGCAAACTGATGAACAAGTAATGAAGACAGCCAACCTTATTGATAAATGCACCGAGATCCCGCAACGCGCCAAGAATTGGCCATAAAATTTCTTTGAAGCAGGTGGCAGCAAGCATTGCCGGTACTTCCAAAAACATACGTCAACCAAGTACAAGCATGGTCCAATGAAACAGGCCCGAATTTGAATTACAGCAGATACCATGCTTCGATATCTGCAGCATCCGTTGATTCATGATGGAGATGGAGCTGAGATGACGTACTTATTCGTTGGGTTCATTAATATGATGGAGAAGAAGATCCTACAACTAAAATTGGGTTCGTCTCATGATGAAAAGGTAGCTATATCGGATTGCCCCCTTCAAATTTCGTTTTACTAATCCAAAAAAAGTGCAAAGGCCTCGTGATCACGCCCATAGGAGGTAGCTATGCTGGGTTGCTCCCCTCCAAATCCCATTTTGCTTATAAACCGCAAGAACATAAAAGAAATACTCACAGCTAAGCAAAATGACAAACGTTTTGGGAGCGCCGGTCGCTGACGTCCAAAGGCACCAGCTTTCCGATCTTGCTCGACAGATCCCCATCCCTCGATGTCATTATCAAAGAAGAGAATGGATGAGAGAATTGTAAGGATGAAAGAAAAGAAGAGAAAGAATAACTAAGACGAGAGACCCGAATGAAATCGGCTATAGGTTCACCGACTTCAGTTTTGTAAGCATACATCTCCTTAAAACTAGTAGGTTTCTTGGTCCCATGCTACACAAAACGACCACAATGGGTTAGATTAGGTCCGGGTTGAACAAAACTAGGATAGCAATATATCCAATCTAAGAAAGAAATAGCAAGTCTATTATCCCGGACAATAATCAAATTTTTCATCCGATGGATGCCAATTAGATAAATGACAACTTGTTGCAAACTTCTAGATGTTGGATAAGACTTGTAATTTCATACATAATCAACTTCGGATTTACATCGAAATGTTACATCGGTATTTAGCTAACCTTAAAATATCAATCCAGAGGTCGATCCAATGAAATCTTCCACGACACTACACGATCTATTGTAACTTATAAAATATAGATAAAATCCATGAATAACATCCGCATCTAATGCTTACGTTTAATAACTACGATTTGCAGGATAATAGACAAATTCTCCATCCTAAGGGCCTACCAAATTAGAACCTGACGGTCAACTAGATCAAGATCTAATGGCCTACTAGATTAGGATCTAATAGCCTATTAGATTGGGATGTAACGGCTTATTAGATTCAGGCATAATCGTCTATAACTGCACCTCTATATAAAGAGATAATGACAGGAACCTTGGTAGGCTCTCTCATTTTTTATTTTCTTCTTTCCGTTCTCAAGCTTCAGTTAACTTAAATATTAGAGGGTGCCCCATCAGAGTATCTTCGATGAGTGTAGACTTTCATTGATCCGAGCTCTGTATTAGTGGATGATCAACGTCAATCCAAAGACTTACGGCAATAGTATAATAAATTGAAAAGAAGAACCACATCATTGCATGAAAATAATTTGCTACGTCAAACTTAAAAGTGGAATTTCATAATGTAAACCACAGGTGGGCTAGAACTAAGCTTAGCATAGTTTAATACCATATATGGAGTTTCTGGCCAGGAAAACTTGTACTAAAATCCCAGAAAGATAATTTTTAACTATATACCAAAACTGTTTTTCCACTAGAAATTAGATGCTGCGCAATGGCATGCACAAAATTGGAATTTGTGATAGGCTCTGCCACACTTGGACTTGAGAGGCGTGGACTCGACCGATCCTCTACAAAGTCAAATTCGGGACACTGCCCGTATTGTAAATTTCTTTTTCTCTCTTTTAGGTAATACCTCTAGGGTCTTTCTATTCTTTCACATGCTAATATCCCATATATCTCTCATCTATAGAAGGGATACTCGAATTTAACCAAAGGAAGGCCGAGTATGGAAAGATTGTGGAACAAAAAATCTCTATAAAGGTTTGATTTAATAAAGGGGTGTTGTGCATTCTTTGTCCACTGGCCACATGCGGTGTGGAAGGTGAGGAATTTTCCAAACATTGAATCCTACTTCAAAATTTAAAATAAGAGAATATACGGCTGGTCGTTGGCATCTTGAAAAATTCCAAACAAAGAAACTTTGAGATTATTATGAAATTCAAGTTAATCATATTTTTATTGGTATGAAAATGAGTTGTAATCAAGTATTTGAAATCATTGGCAGGGAGATTTTCTGAATATGGGAAGGGAAAATATATATGTTGATTAAAATTGTGAAGAGAATAAACTAAAATCCACCATAGCCTAGAGTACTTGGAGAGCATCCATACTTTAAATAGAGAATGGAGGAAACAGCGGGGAAAAAGATTCAAACTTGCAAGTGGAAATATATATTGCGATTAAAATGGTGAAGTTATTAAAGGAAAACCAACTTAAATCTCTACAAATTCTATTCAAAAAAACCCCTAACCCTTGACTGCAGACAGGCTTCAAATAAAGGATGAGGAAAAAATCTCAAACTTGGAATTGAAAATATATGACTTTGTTTTTGTAATGAATACGTCATCAAGTCCTACACTCCTCTTTGAATAGAGGATATGGTATAGGTGGTATGATTTATATCTACTGTAGATATAAATTTCTTGTCTTGTAGTCGGAAGTGTTTTATGCAAGAATTAGCGGGATCTAAATCTTTTAGTTCCACGGCCATGTATTATGCGATTAGAAGCTGAAAAAGGGCGCACGCTGGCCTGAAGTCAATTGGGCCAGGCCAATTTTGGGTTGGGCTATGGGCTAAGCTTGAAATTTCTAAGTCGAGGGAAACCTTAGATAAAACTTAGCCTTCGCTTATCTCATTTCATTTCATTTTCGGGTTCAAAAGAGGATCATTCTCACCCGGCCTGCTACAAGCTTACCAAAAGGAAACTCTATTCTCAACCCCTCCAATCCTTTCAAGGAAATGGACTTGGTAATTGGCTTTTGGACTAGTTGGAAAACGGACGTAGGAGGGAATAAGACGGCAGTGACTCTTTTTTGAAATGAAACTAACGAGGCTGCAGAGCGACTAACGTTAACTTTGTGGTTGGCATTCCATGGTAGCACTAAAGGTATCGATGTATAAGGTTGAGACAAGTTGTCCTGAGGAGGCTTCAAAAGAATCAAATAAAGTAAGAGTCTACAGGAAAGCATGGTCAAGTCTGCCCAGTGCGAATGGAGTGAACGATGTCCCCGGTGGGGCGCTTGGAAATTTGGATAATCAGGCGCAGATGTTCGATCATTGAAGGATGGACCTCAACCCATACCTTCCTCTTCTGAGTCGGATTTGGGCTTAAATATAGAGCCCACTTCTTTTTCAAGCCAATCTCCAATAGGTAGAAACCAAAAAAGGCCCGAGCCCGAATTCAAGCCCAAACCTATGTTAAAAAACTCTTATTTATCTGCTTTATTTTCCTTAATCTTCCTACCTAATATTTCTGTGTACCCTATAGGCTAACATAGAGAATCATTGCCCCAATCAGAACCCAAACAAGGCCCGACATAGAGCCCAAATTCAAGTCCCAACCCAAGTCAAAAACTCTTGTTTATCTGCTTTATTTTCTTTAATCTTCCTACTTAATATTTCTGTTTTGAATTTGATGTGTACTCTATAGGCTAATACCATCCATGCAATACACTTTCCTCTAAAATATATTATAATTTCTTGTCTACTGAAATCATTTATTTATATAATCATCTGCCATATATCTTTAATCAGATTTAGGCTAGTATAGTTGGGCCCGAATAAGTAATTTATGCAGGCCCAATCAGATTTAGGCTAGACTCTAACCTGGACATGGGTGCGGCCCAGTCCAAAGGGGCCCATTTTCAGCTCTATCTTTAGGTGGCACGCTGGTCCGGTGGCGGATTGAAAACGATGCGCCGGTTTTGTTGTTTTATCCCGTGACAGATTGAGAACGATGTGCCGGTGTTGTTGTTTTAGAAAATTGCCTCAGATGAGAACTATGTATGAGATGATGCCAATTTTTTCATTAATCATGATGTGGTAGAATCCATTGAGATATTGGCTAGCGTCATGGATGTGTCCCTGAGACGTGCACTTCGTGCCTTCGGACAAGTTTACGAGCCAAGCGTTGTTGTTCCATTGGATTTTTTTTTTTTTTTTGGGTAAAATGTCGTTGTTACTCCATGGTTGATGCGTAAGCTGTGACGTGCAATCCGGGGGGGTGGGGGATCAATCTATCCGATTTGGTGCCACGAAGTGAACCGGCAACTAAAGTCCGTAGGGTGGCAAGGGAACGCAGGCCTTCGATGCGGCCTAGAAACGGCCTCCGTATTGCCAGCACCAGGTGCAATTTGCACCGCGTAAATCCCACGGTGGATAACACGCCACGCTGCCCTTTATGTTGTACCAATTCCCGATTGCGCGCTGTCCACCGTGCATTTGCTTCGCGATTTGCCCTGGTTCACATGAAATAATTTCTCCTACAAAGGACTACGCTGGTGAGTGACGATTGGCTGAGGGAAGTTCCATCATGACGCTGGACGGTAGAAACCAATTTTTTTTAAAGACCAGCAAGCAGGATAGCCAGTGCGATAGGGACAGGTCACGTGGTTTTGTCCGGGTTAGCTTTAGGCGAGCGAAGGATAATTGGTTGAAGCCCTCGTGGCGGAGTACCTTTTGACAGAATTGACGCTCCATCTGAGTGCTCTATTATTGCTATAAAAATATTTTTTAAATTTATTTTATTTATATTTAAGTTTTAAAAATTTTTAAAATTATAAGTAGATTTCAAAATTTTAAAATTATTACAGGATGGCCTAATCATCTATTTAAATCCTAATATCATTAATAAAATTAAAAAAAATAAATATTTTTATCTTAAAAAAATGATTTTATATCATTCATCTATTTGTATAAATTTCAAAGCATTATATTCTTTATCATTTATATATCTATACAGATCTAAACGTATTACATCTTTTATCATTAATTTGCTAGAATAAATTTTAAAGTACTCATATCTTAGTCATCCATCTGTATGCACGAACCTAAAGAGCTTTATTTCTTGCAATCTATTCATTTATATAGATCGCAAAATATTCTATTTTTATTTTATTTACTTGCATAGATTTTGAAGTACTTCATTTATGATATATTCATCTACATAGATTTCAAAGCATTTAATCCTCTATTTTACATTCACCTATATAAATCTTAAAGTACTTTATTCTCTATCATTTATTTATTTTACATAGATTTTAAAGTATAACATTCTGAACCAACAAAATAATAGATTAAAAGATTCGTGTTCGTGTATGTATGACTTAGTAATTTATTTATAATATATTGAGCCACTTAATCTCATTTATAAGCTACTTTGAATTAAACTTATCTTGACAAAGTTTATTGATGAAGCCATTTGAGCATAAATTATGGCTATCTGCTATTATGAGTTCTGAAAATTTTCTAAATCTGAAAACTAACACCTATATGGAGGGCTATATAAAATATATATCTTCTTAAAACTAAAATTGGCGATAATTAATCTTTAGGTATTGCTAAGTCGCAAAATAATTTTTAATAAATTTTGAGATCCTTTAACTTATTCGTTTTGAGGAAAAAAAATTTTAGAAGTTTCGGATTTGAAAAAATTTAAACTAGAATTCAAGTTTTGATATCTTATTCTTAAAAATTTTAATTTTTTTAATATTTATATTTATTTTAAATAATTTTTTTAAATTTATATTTATATTTTAAAGTTAATGGAGAGTAAAATAAATGAGGACAGTAAAGTAAATGTAAATAAGAAGAGTATTAAGCAAGCATTGTGATCAAAAAATAAAATTTCTAAAATTTAGGAGTTCGAGCCAACTTGAATCCAAATCGAACTGATCCAAGTTTCAGGCTACGAAAATTAGTGTTCTATTTTTTTGAGAGAGCTATCCTGATTTAAATTTGACCTGACCTAATTTGGGGCCTAGTCAGCTCGATCAGCAGGAATAGAAAAGCGGTGCTTGCTATGAGGCTTTAAAAGTTGGATTTGTAAATAGATTTTTGGAAAGTAATTTAATAGGCGGCTTCCTTGGGTTATGCCACGTAATTAGAAGAGAGAGAAAGAAGTATGTTGACTTTCTAGAGGGATGATACCTAACAAATCTTCTCTCTACTTTATTCTTTTTTCAAAATAAAAGTCATCAATTATTCTTTTATGATTCTGAGTTTTTTTACTTAACCAGAAAGGGTAGAGAAGGGAAGAGAGTTGAGAGAGTTTTGTTTTCAGTCCATAATTAAGAGAAAGTAGTTGGCAAAGAGAAAAAAGATTGATAATTTGAGTTAAAGAAGGAAAGTACTAAAGTTGAGCAAGAAAACTTGTGTAGCAAATTTCTAATCAATTGAGGAAGAGAGAAGATTCTCAAAGGATGCTTTGAGAAAATCTAATATCAAAGTGGAATAATAGCTAGCAGGAGGTGAGTAAATTTTCTATCTAACAATGGTATTTTCTTTACTAAACTTTACTATGAATGAAATATGCTTTGAAAGTGAATTGTTCTTTATTTATGATGCATTGATTATGTGATTGCAACTTGGGTAATGAAAAGTGGTTGTCATGATTGACAAGTTATATGTATACATACATACATACATATATATATATATATATATATATATATATATATATATATATATATATATATATATATATATATATATATATGTATGTATGTATGTATGTATGTATGGATGGTATGTGTGTGTATATTTCTGTTGGAATAGCAAGGTAAATTTTGAGCAGAAAGCATTGTATTGAATTAGCCGTTCAATGGGTAACCCACAAGAGTGATCAACCTATATGGTGAATTATGATATTGCTTATGAAAAAAAATATTTAGCTGACACCTCCATTATAAAACTTTGTCCACATGGGGCTCTATAATATCAAAGCTATTTTGACTATCCTTGGTAGGGATGCGCTGAGATGTAGTCGATAATATTTAGTTATTTACTTTATTGAGCCGTCACCTCCACAGTCTTGTTTGATTATATGGTTTTGATTGTCCTTGGTAGAGGTGTGCTGGGATACAGTCAGTGGTATTTAGTAGATTTTTTTATTGAGTTGGCACATCCACAGTCTTATTTGATTCTGTAGTAGTGACCATATCGACTATCCTTAGTAGGGATGCGCTAGGGTGTAGTCGGTGATAGTTAGCAATATGGTGCTAGTTAATTGGTTACATGGTTATATTTTTGTTTAGGAAGCAAAAGCTTTCTTGAATGTATTGTTAACAACTAGTGCATATATGAGACATAGATCTCAAATGAATCAATGTGCTATAATTAGTTTTAGTTCAGTAAAGTTTTTTTTTCGATAATGTGATTTATCTATGATTTTATTCTTATTTGGTTCATACTTGTTAGAAGTATAGAAAAAATATAAGTTACATGATAATGAGTATTATAGTTGTGTTCTAGTTTTCCATTGATAGATTGATTATTTACTTACTGAGCTTCCCAAGTCTCACTTCTCACTCTTTCTAATTATAGTTTTGAAGTAGCTGAGCTCAGAGGTTTGTTTCAACATGTGTACTAGCAGCTATCCTAGAAAAGAAAGTTGATTATGTGAATCAGGGAAAGAAAGTTGATAGTACTTTGAGTTGTATTAAATAGCTATATTCTTGAACTAGAAATTATTAAGCACGTTTCACTTTTGGAATGTGTGTGTATATATGTATATATATAGAGTGAAGTTTAATTTATGAAATATTGAGTTTGAATTTGTGAAATGATGAGTTAAAATGGAGTGTTTCTTTTAGTACATTAAAAAGTTTTAGTTGAAATGATCGTGATGCAGATTTACAGTATTGATCAGCTTAATTGAAAGTAGTATAATAAATAATGTTATAGTTCAGCTTAATTATAGTTTAGAAATCTTCTTAACATTTAGATAATTAGAGGTAGGGTATTACATAAAGTATGCTATCCTTGGTCATTTATCTACCTACATAAATCTTAAAGCATTCTATTCTCTATCATCTATCAGTTTATATAAATTTTGAAGCGCTCCATCCTCTATTATTCATCCATCTATATAAATCTTAAAACACTCCATCTTTTATTATCTCTCAACTAGCATAAGTTTTGAAGTACTCAATCCTTCATCATTCATTTATTTATACAAATTTTGAAATGCTTCATCCTTTATCATTCATCTACTTGTACAAATCTCAAAGTTGTCCATCCTCCATCATCTATTATATTGCATAGATCTCAAGGTACTCGATCCTCTATCATTCATGCATCTACATGCATCTTAAAGTACTTCATTCTTTATCATTCTCTATTATGCACAGATCTCAAAAGCTCCATGTTCTATCACTCATATGCCTACATAGATCTTGAAGCACACCATTTTTTATTCTTCATCTATCTACATAAATCTTAAAGCAAATTATCTTTTATCATTTATCCATTTACACTTATGTTAAAGTACTTTAAGTTTATCATCCATCCATATCATAAAAGATGAAATCATTTATCTACTAGCATCAATCTCAAAGTACTTTTTTTAAAAAAAATTTTACTAAAATAAGAGCTACTCCCTATATTAATGAGAAAGATAATTAAAAAATTTAATAAAAGTTAATCTTTCGGATTGACTCTCATGTCATAAAATTCGCGTCATAATATTTAGTAATGGAGGCCGTCACTTTGTAATATTTTAAAATTTTGATGTCCGCTTGTGTCTTTTAAAATTTTTGTAGTCCAAGTACAGATGAGCCAAATTTTAAGGAATATCCCTGTAATTTTTTATATTTGTTACGAGGAGTACCAAAGATTCTAGTAAGCCATTTAGCAGCCACCCTAGAGCTTCGGTTGCAGCCATGGCTCCACAAACTCCAAGACTGGTCGTGCCCATAGATTTGAAGAAAAAGCCATGGGAACAAAAGCTTCCCCTCCATAATCGCTGGCACCCTCACATAGCTCCCGTTGCAGATGTAACGGAAGGGGAAATCTTTCGAGTTGAGATGGTGGACGCTAATGGAGGTCAAGTTGGCGATAACGATTCCGCTGCAGACATCAAATCTGCAAACCTTACCGGTGTAAGTCTTCTTTTTTTGTCCGAAACTTTGAGAAGTGTGTGGTTGTATATTTGCATCATAACTTCTGTTTTATGCGAATCCAACAACCAAGGTGCACAGCATGACTTCCTGTCTCGTGAGTTACTTTAATTGTTTGAACCTATTAAAAATTTTGTTGAAGAATGATGTTTAATACCAAAGAAAATTAAACCATGGAATCTTGATTGTCTGCAGGGCCATTATCTCAGCGGGCCGTTACGAGTTTTAGATACAAAAGGCGTTCCAGCGAAGCCTGGTGACCTTCTTGCCGTCGAAATCTGCAACTTAGGTCCACTTCCAGGTGATGAATGGGGTTATACGGCAACGTTCGATAGAGAAAATGGTGGTGGCTTCTTAACCGACCACTTCCCTTCTGCAACAAAAGCAATCTGGTATTTTGAAGGAATATACGCATACTCCCCTCATATTCCAGGTATACCTCGCCGTCCCCTGCTCCTCCCTTTCCTCCTATTTCTGAGTATAAAAATTCCAGGAGGTAAGCCTGGACCCTTACAAGAACATCGATCTTTGCTCGACAGGTGTTCGCTTCCCAGGTTTACCTCACCCTGGGGTAGTTGGAACTGCACCTTCACCCGAACTTTTGTCTATTTGGAACGAAAGGGAAAAGAAATTAGCAGAAGAGGGCCCTGGGTCTCTGACATTATGCCAAGTCGTGCATCAACGGCCACTTGTAAGCCTACCAACTGCAAAGAATTGCCTCCTTGGATTGGTAAGAATACTGCTGAGACTTATGCTAATATAGTTTAAAGATGACAGCAGCAGTGCTTGCATTACTTCAATAATATCAAGTCTGAGTTGAGTGTTAAGATTTTAGGTTCTGGCATGCACATAACGGCTTCTCCAATCATGCTGTTTGAATTTTACCAGTCTGCTGGCCAAGCAGTTTCAAGTTCCCATTTTGTCATTGTTTTTTCTTTTTTGGTACCATAACAATATACAAAATATAAGCTCACACATCCGTTGAAGGCATTATAATTAGCTGAGCCAAAATAATTCTACTCGAAAGTCTCATCTGAACTTAAAAAAATGTTTTAGTTTTCGATAGATGTAAGAAATATGAATGCTTTATTTGAAAACAGTAGCATCAGAATTCACAGAGAAGCAAGGATTGAGCTTTTGCAAAGCAGGTAACAAGAAGAACAAAATGGCCTTTCCATTAATTACGGATTTAACTAGGAGTTGCAAACAGTTCTGAGACATGTATAGTTTTTCACAAGAATGTCTTTTAAGATAAGATGATAAGTGACATTGTGAATGTGTAAATTCTTACTTAGTTATAGAAGCAATAATACAGTAGCATACAATCTTTGAGACTTGCAATTCAAAAATAAGTTTTGTACATTTGAGAGAATGTGGAGGTGGCAAACATGCTGCTCTCCATATTCAGTCTGACAATCTGAAAGGAAAAACAGAACAATGATGTAAAAGTGGTATAAGAAGAACATAATATATTCAACTGTAAATTTCAAGAGTTCATCTCCCCGGAAAAAGGACCATAACAAGGCATTAGCCATTATCGCCATCCATCAAGCAATCACTAAGTCTATACCACTGAGTTTATAGGGAGGAAGCAAAAATATCACCAAATGTAAGGATATCTTTTTGTATCAAATGCACATATCGGTATGCTCATTGATCTTATGCACATTGAACATGAGGGGCTCGGAGCATTTCGCATGCATTATATATTATATGCAAGGGGTTATGCCCCATGTTGGTTGCATGTGCCTATGTGCTACTTCCTAGTGTACATGAAGTACACAACAACTTTGTAAATAGTGACATTTTATTGCACACCAAAAAGTTCATCAATCTTTCCATTTTAGTACTACAGGTTGATTTCTTAATAAAAGAACAGTAAATAGTCAGACTGAAAAAAAAAAAAAAAAAATCCAAGTGTTAAAACTGAGACATGGAATTATAAAAAGCAACATGGGAAAATTAATCTCCCACCCCCCACCCTGTACACCTGCCCTCTATACCATTTTTGTTGGTTTATGAGGCCAAATACCAGAATATTATGGACCTTTTTTCTATTTTTTAGTGAAACTATATTTTGGTAATACCGTAATATCGATGACTCAAACCCTCACATGCAAAGTTATCTGTAACAGGTCCAACACCCTTAATTAAATTCTTACTTTTCCTCCTAATCTGACTTGCTTAAATCACACAATTAAGAGCATATGTAATTGCTACTTCCATGCACTATAATATCCTTGCTCCTCAAAGATTAACCAAGTCCTCAAAATTTCTGATCCAAATTCACCTCATTTTGTTCCAGGTTGAACATTCAACTCCCAATATTTTTCACAAAATCATTTTGAGAACTTAAATTGTTTCACAAGAAATCTGGAATTAAATTTATTTTATTATTTTATGAAATATGTACGACCACATCTTACTAGATTCACTAAATATCAACACCTTCATGCAAGTAATTATATTGGTGGCTGACCAACGGCCTCTCTCAAAAAAAAGAAAAAAAGGTTTTATCTTGACAGGTTCTCCACTTTGTACCATTATGGTTGCCAAGAAATGTTTACAGTAAAAAGGATAAATAAAGTTAAGCCTAATTTGAAATATAAACAATCTGCAAAAATTGTCGATGGGGTGCATGAATTTTATTCATAATAATCTATTCAAATTTATATTTCTGCCAAGTAAGAACCAGAACTAAGCAATATTTTATCCATGCACATATGAAGATTGAAGAAGGAACACCAGAATGGGAAAGGATTGCAAATGAGGCTGCAAGGACAGTCCCTGGAAGGGAAAATGGAGGCAATTGCGACATCAAGAATCTTAGTAGGGGTTCGAAGGTATATCTTCCAGTATTTGTAGATGGAGCAAATCTTAGTACGGGTGACATGCACTTCTCTCAAGGTGATGGTGAAGTTTCATTTTGCGGAGCAATAGAGATGAGTGGATTCCTTGAGCTCAAGTAACATTCCAATTCCTTTCTCATCATAAAACGATTTCCCCTTTTCCTACCATGGTGCATACATTAGTGATAGAAAAATAATAATTCTAGAGAGACAGATAATCTAGCATAATTTTTTTGTAAAAAGGAAAAAGCAAGGGGTTGCAAGGGGCGACGATTAAGGTGAGTGTTACATGAGTTAAATATCATTCTTAACCATTAGTATTGCATAAATATCATTCATCATCAGATGAGCAACTCAATCCACAAGATACCTCACAACAAGAAATAAAAGAGAAATCTGCAACCACCCCCTAACAACACCTTTAAAGTGCTTCCATGAATCAACTTACTCCAACTACACAAGAAATCAGCAACAAGCCTATCTCCATTTTCGTATTATAAGTGAATATAATTCATGGATACTGACACAGCTGTTAACCTCAACATCACTAAAAACACATGGACTGTGCCAATGCTTAGAAACAATGTCCAGGAAAATTCCAAACTTACAGAATATTGTAGTCCGAGCAGCATTATTTTTCTAGTTAGCTTATCTGGTTCAAATGCCAAGATGCCAAAATGTTTTGTATTGAATAACCAGACAAACATGGCCATGCTTATACGCCAACCATGTTGTTCTAATGCTTGCAGTAATTTGAAATGCATTCATGCTTTTCAGGTGTGAGATCATTAGAGGAGGAATGAGAGAGTATCTAACACCCATGGGCCCCACCCCACTACATGTAAGCCCAATCTTTGAGATAGGGCCTGTGGAGCCTAGGTTCTCAGAGTGGTTAGTCTTTGAGGGCATCAGTGTGGATGAGGCTGGTCGGCAGCACTACCTAGATGCCACAGTTGCCTATAAGCGTGCTGTCCTCAATGCCATCGACTACCTCTCAAAATTTGGTTACTCCAAAGAGCAGGTAGGTAATCAAAACTTTGCTAATTCCAGCCCCTCTCATCCTCATCTTACCACAATCTAATTTTTCATGCTCTTAAGAGTAATAATAGCCATGGGTTGTGAATGCATCTTCTTCAGGCTTATCTACTACTGTCTTGCTGCCCCTGTGAAGGGAGGATCTCGGGAATTGTGGACTCGCCCAATGCTCTTGCAACACTTGCCATCCCAACTGCCATTTTTGATCAGGTTGGTAGTCCGGTGCTTGTCAATGATCCTCTCCCGTATAACCCTGCCCTTAAATTATAAAACTTGAGCTCCCGGACTAGCTCCTGGATATGACTGCCTTCGAGTGCCTCTCCATTTGAGCAATACCACATAAGAAACTCCATCATGAACTTAAAAGGGATGCATGCCAGCTTCTGCAGAAATGACATTCATTTTGCAGCAGCACTTAAAGAGATCAAATCCAAAAGGCATTCGGGCCCTCTCTTGATACCTGTCACCACATGCGCCTCAGGATAATATTAGAGATGGTCTTTATAGGAGCTTCTCAATTAGAAATACATATCACCGCTGCAAAGCTCTTTCTCCAGGGAAAAAAGAAAAATCTTAAGGCAGAAGTTCAGACTCCCCAGCAGCCAACTCAACTACTCTAGCTATCTTAAGTATCTAGCTCATTCAAGTCTCAGGGTATTTCAAGCAATAGCTGATCATAACTAATCTTGTGCTTTCGTTTTTTTGTTTTTTTCTCTTGTATGTGTGACTACGATGCAACGGGAGGAAAGGACATACGACCAAAATCTGGAAAAGTACCAGTAGGACCGCGAATTGTGAAGCGAACACCGGACGTCCTAAAGTGCACATATGCTGGAAATTTGCCCATCACACCAAACCCAGGGGGAAGATTAAGTCTACTTGGTGATGATTGATGATTGATGCTGTTTTGTATCATTTTGTGGTTTGAAGATGGCTCTTGTTACGGTTCTTAGTGCTGCTATGTAGATCTTCCTAGTCTGGACGCTGCAAATACTATCATCAATTGCGCCATGCATGAATTGCCACTTGCTACCTTTCAGAAGGAAAACACCAGGGTTCAAAAATATTATTGGTTAAGTGTGGCATATTTCTCTTACGGTAAACGTAAATTTTTAATCTCTGTTGCGGACCAATGGTAGTTTTCTAAATCAGTAAAAATACTTTCACCATTGATGTCTAGAGTGTTCATGTCATGCAAGAGCCATGAAGAATTGTCGCAAAAACACTGTAAGATGTCATACTCCGCAGATCGACCCAAAAAATTATGTCAAGAAAGCAATGTATTTGTTAAACCATAAAATATATAAACACTACGTACAAATCCATGCTACAAGCTCTGATCCAATCATTCAGATTTCAAAATTCCAACTCGTTTATGCATAAAATACTGAATCAACTTTCAAGTAGCACGTGATGACTTGTGTCGGTTGTTTAAGGTCTTGCTCCGTAAAATTGGCATTATTTTTGTTTTCTCTCTACAAGACCCACCGTATGTTAGTTTCCATGATGGTTTCTGGAAACCAATGAACAAATGAAAACAGCCAGCCTCATTCATCTATGCACTGAGATGCCACACGACAATTCAGTTGCGCCAAGAATTGGCCATAAAATTTCTTTGAAGCTAGTGGCACCAAGCATTGCCGTTATTTCCGAGAACGCACATCAACTAGCTACAAGCATATACTAAAGTACAAACCGCAAGGAAGGAAAAAAAATACTTACAGCTAAACAAAACAACAAACGCCGGGTGAGCGCCAGTGACCTTGACGTCTAAGGACTCCACCCTTCCAATTTTGCTCGCCAGATCCCCATCCCTCGAATCAAAATCAGATAATATCTAATTGAAGAGAAGGGATCACAGAATTGTGGAAGGATGGAAGGGGGCGGGGAAGTAAGGAGGGTGACATGGTGGCTCCCAGGCCGGGTTTGTGGGGTAACGCGCGCGCGCGCACACGGAGGATGGCTTCAAGAACCCCCTGAAGGATGGGAGTTCTTATCTGTTTTTTGTACTCCTTGGCGGAAAGCCTGCAAGGGAAACCAGTCATTCGAACGGCTTATGTGGCGTTAGAAGATCCTGCAACAAGACTCAGCGCGGTCGGTGGGCACTGATTTTGCTTAGATCCGTACTTAAATATAATGGCCCTTTGCCTTTGAAGTTTAATGGACAATTCTTATTGAGGATAAATTTTTCTTTCATCAAAATTCTGATGCTTAATCTAATGCAATTGGTAATCATGAAAGAGCTTTAATCAAAAATTTTTCTCCAGCAGTCGGATTTCAGTCGAACTCCTCTAACAATCAAACCTTAGCCGAA
Organism: Cocos nucifera; assembly: GCA_006176705.1. Lineage (NCBI taxonomy): Eukaryota > Viridiplantae > Streptophyta > Magnoliopsida > Arecales > Arecaceae > Cocos > Cocos nucifera. Next base: position 251,569 of record QRFJ01000618.1, read on the forward strand.
CTTCTTCAACCGATCGAACTCCTCAGCAGTCGAGTTTCAGCCGAACTCCTTCAGCGGTCGAACTTCTTTCAGATTTCTCTTTCAATTGGATGCCTACAAGAGCCGAACTCCTTCCGGACTTTTCCTTCAGGAGACTTCTCCAAGAGCCGAGCTCCTTCCGAATCTTTTCTTTAGTCGGATGCATTCAGGAGCCGAACCCCTTCCAGATCTCTCCTTCAGACGGATGCCTACGGGAGCCGAACTCTTCCCGAACTTCTTCCTCAATCGAATGTTTATAGAAGTCGAACTCCTTCCGAATTTCTCCTTCAGTCAAATCTCTTTAGAAGCCGAACTCCTTCCGAACTTCTCCTTCAGTCAGATTCCTCCAGGGAATTGCTTTTAGATTTCAGCTAGCATTCCTCCCGAATGATCTCCTCCAGACGTATTTTCTTTAGGAGTTCGAACTCTTCTGAAATTGATATATATCAAAGTTCTTCACCAACCAACGCTTGCTTCCTCCGAACTATGGCTATTAAATCTCGACGAACGGTCGCTATCAGTTTGATGATGCCCCTCTCTCCGTAGCAAACCCGATGCGGCCTCGAGCGGCCCATTACTGGACGGTTATGACTGTCACTATCAGTCTAACGACATCCTCCTCTTTGTACCGAACCCAACACGATTTTGAGCGGTCCACTAACGGACGGTATGACCGTCACTATCAATTAAGCTCCGACTATAAAAAGGGATCCTCCAGATACGTTTTATCTAAGCTTTCTTCTTCTTCCCAAAATTTTGCGAAATTCTTTCCTCAGCACTCCATTTCTGTTGGTCAAAAGAGCTGACTTGATCATCGGAGGGTCCTGTTGGAGCCACCACTACCGACTCCGGATGGGACTTTATTTTGCAGGTCATCGATGGCGATCTCATTTTTCTCGACTCCAGCTCGATCCGACATCAACCAGATTCTGCACCAATAGAATTGACGCTAGAGAAATGATCTTCTGTTCTTGAGGTACTCTTATTCTTAAAGGAGTGCTCAACCGACCCCATGGATCTTCTTCTTCAAGGTCCATCTCCATCCTCTTCCTCAACCTCGAGAAATGCCTCCAAAGAGGACGACTACCTAGAGATCTACCGCTTTTGCTGTCAGATCTGGGCCAGATCTATTTATCTCTGCTTCATCGCCAGTGCTTCAACCTCCTCCCCCACTAGCGACCATGATAGACCTGGAGCAGTTTAACCTGCTATGCAGTAGATTCAGGGCCTCACCAAAATGGTGCAGGCCATACGCAGCCTCCGATGGCAATTCCATCAGAAAATCCACCGTCGGGATGTCAGAAATCGATCCCAAGAAGGAGCGCTTAGACTAGCATATCCGTCGCCCCTAGAAAGAAAAAATAGAGAGCAGAGAATCCTTACTTGGATCATGGTTCTCCAAAAGGGACCTTCCCCATCCATAGTCGGAAACCTTCCAAGATCTGCGATTGAGATGATATCCTTGATCAAAAACTACGGAAGATGGATCGACGGATTGAGAAGCTCGACCACGTAGCCCCGGCTCACTATGACGATGTCCGTATCGATCCCCCTTTCTCTCTCCGAATTATGCAAGAGCTCATTCTACCGAACTTCAAGCTCCCCCAATTTAAAAGCTACGACGGAACCTCTGATCCCATCGATTATATGAAAGTCTTTCAAACCATGATGCTGCTCTATGGAGCACCAGATGCCATATTATGTCGAGCTTTTTTATCTACCTTAAAGGGAGCAGCAAGAAACTGGTACTTAGCATTGAAGCCGGATACGATCTCCTCCTTTGATCAGATGAGCCATCAGTTTGTGGCTCACTTCATCAGCAGCCGACGTCCGTGCCGAGGTTCGGATTTCCTGATGAACATCAAATAGAAGGAGGAAAAATCCATCTGAACTTATGTCATCCGGTTTAATGCTGCTGCATTGGAGGTTCAGAACCTGGACCAGTCAGTTGCGATGGCCGCACTCAAGGGCGGCCTTCAGAAGAATGATTTACTGTTCTCCCTGGAGAAGAAGTATCTAAGAAACTTTGTCGATCTGATAGCTTGTGCTGAAGGATTTGTCCGAGCGGAAGAAGCCTTTAAGTTGAAGGATGAGGAAGCTGTAGGAGAGCGGCATTAACTCGCTACCGATGAAGGGCCGAATGAAGTTCGGCTATGCTCACGGACCCTCCCCCCATGAGCGTAAGCGAGCCCAAACTCCTCATCGAGCTCATTATGAAAGAAGCCTCGATGGAAGGGCGTGAAGAAGTTTTCCCATGAAGGTTTCACAACTACGTCCCTCTCAATGCTCCACGGACGTCGGTCTGAAGCAAGTCAATGGCGCTACCGCAGCTAGAACCACCAATGAGGAAAAAATAATAAGGAGATCGACCGCCTTTTGACATCATCAACTCTATCTTTGGGGGGGCTTAGTACTTCGGCTAGCCGCAATCTCTCAGCCTCAAAGCCGAAAAAAGCTTGCCCTAAATTAAGAAGGCCCATATGAAATAGAGGAGGTCATTCAGTCCGAAACTAATCATCTGAAGAAGCTCGGAGGAACAATGCTCGCACGACCTTGAAACTCAGAGAATCTGAGATTGTACTGCCGGGGAGAAGCAATCAATATTGGCCATGTTAGGAACAGGAGGAGAATCTCGTCCTAATATGAGCAAGTCGAAGGCCTCGTTCATTTTAGACGAGATGAAGGAAGAGGCTCTGATAACGGTCCTTATGTGCTCCCACAGTTCATTAGGAACAGGAGGAGAACCTCATCCTAACGTGAGCAAAGTCGAAGACCTCATTCATTTTAGACGAGATGGGGGGAGGCCCTGACAACGGTACTTGTGTACCCCAGCAACCCATTAGGAGTAGGAGGAGAACCTCATCCTAACGCGAGCAAAATCGAAGGCTTTGTTCATTTTAGACGAGATAGGGGGAGAGGCCCTGACAAGGGCTCTTATGTGCCTTTACAGTCCGTTAGGAATAGGAGGAAAACCTCATCCTAATGTGAGCAAAATCGAAGACATTTTAGATGAGATGGAGGGAGAGGCCCTAACAACGATCCTTATGTGCCCCCACAGTCCATTAGGAACAGGAGGAGAACCTCATTCTAACGCGAGCAAAATCGAAGGCCTCATTTATTTTAGATGAGATGGAGGGAGAGACCCTGACAACGGCCCTTATGCGCCCCTACAGTCCGTTAGAAACAGGAGGAGAACCTCATCCTAACGCAAGTAAAGTCGAAGACCTCGTTCATTTTAGATGAGGTGGGGGGAGAGGCTCTAACAACGGCCCTTATGTGTTCCTACAGTCCATTAGGAACAGAAGGAGAATCTCGTCCTAACGTGAGCAAAATCGAAGGTCTCATTCATTTTAGACGAGATGAGAAAAGGAGATAAGATCTTCTTCGAGCTTCAGCTTCAACTTCAACTTCAATAGGAGATAAGATCTCCTTCAACCTCGGCTGGAGATAAGATCTTCTCCGAGCTTCTACGTCAAAAGGAGATAAGATCTCCTACAACCTCGACTGAAGATAAGATCTCTTCCGAGCTTCAACGTCTATGTCAACAGGAGATAAGATCTTCTTCAACCTCAGCTGGAGATAAGATCTCCTCCGAGCTTTAACATTTACGTCAACAGAAGATAAGATCTCCTTCAATCTTGGCTGAAGATAACATCTCCTCCGAGCTTCAACATCTACGTCAACATAAGATAAGATCTTCTTCAACCTCGGCTAGAGATAAGATCTCCCCCGAGCTTCTACATCTACGTCAATAGGAGATAAGATCTCCTTCAACTTCAACTTCAACCTTGGTTGGAGATAAGATCTCTCCCGAGCTTCTACATCAATAGGAGATAAGATCTCCTTCAACCTCGGCTGGAGATAAGATCTTCTCCGAGCTTTAATGTCTACGTTAACAGGAGATAAGATCTCCCTGAGCTTTTACATCTACATCAACAGAAGATAAGATCTCCTACAACCTCGGCTGGAGATAAGATCTCTCTCGAGCTTCAACATCTACATCAACAGGAGATAAGATTTTCTTCAATCTCAGCTGGAGATAAGATCTTCTCCGAGCTTCTACGTCAACAGGAGATAAGATCTCCTTCAACTTTGGTTGGAGATAAGATCTCCCTTGAGCTTCAACGTCTACATCAACTGGAGATAAGATCTTCTTCAACCTCGGTTGGAGATAAGATCTCTTCCGAGCTTCTACGTCTACATCAATAGGAGATAAGATCTCCTTCAACTTTGGTTGGAGATAAGATCTCCCTCGAGCTTCAACGTCTATGTCAACTGGAGATAAGATCTTCTTCAACCTCGGCTGGAGATAAGATCTCTTCCGAGCTTCTACGTCTATGTCAATAGGAGATAAGATTTCCTTCAACCTCGACTGGAGACAAGATCTCCCCCAAGCTTCAACTTCAACGTCAACCTCGGCTGGAGATAAGATCTGTCCCAAGCTCCAACCTTTCAACAACTTCAACTTCAACGTTAATCTCGGCTGGAGATAAGATCTTCCTTCGAGCTTCAACCTAAATTGGTGCAGAATACGGAAGAGGAGTTTGGCAGTCGCCTTTTTTATACTCCTTTTCTTCGAATTTTGAACTCGAAAGTGAGGAAACTATTGCTGAAGATAAATCCCGCTCCCACTGAAGTCCAGTCTGATGTTTAGCCTATTGCAACTGGTAATCATGGAAAAGCCTCAATTGAACTCATTCAGTAGCCGAACTCCTCCAATGGCCGAATCCAACTTGACTCCTCCAACGGCCAAACCCCAATCGAACTCCTTTCGGACTTCGACCGAACTCCTTTTAGGAGCCGAACTCCTTCCAGATTTTTTCTTCGGTTGGATCTCTATAGGAGCCGAACTCCTTCTGGACCTCTTCTTCAGTCGGATTTCTACAGGAGCCAAACTCCTTTCAGCTTTCTCTTTCATTCAGATTCCTCCAGGAGTCAAACTTCTTTTGAATTTCTCCTTCAGTCCAGTGCCTCCAGGAGCCAAACTCCTTCCAAATTTCTCCTTCAGTCGGATTTCTACAGGAGCTTAACTTCTCTCGAGATTTTTTCTTCATTCGAATTCCTCCAAGAGCCGAACTCCTCCTAAATTTTTTCTTCAGTCCAGTGCCTCCAGGAGCCAAATTCCTTCTGAACTTCTCCTTCAGTCAAGTTCCTTACAGGAGCCGAACTCCTCCCAGATTTTTTCTTCATCCTCTAGGAGCCGAACTCCTTCTGGAGGAGTCTAGTGCCTCCTCCTTCGAGTCATTTCTCTTCTTCAGTTTTCTTCAGTCGGATTTCTCTAGAAGCCAAACTCCTTCTGAATTTCTCCTTCAGTCGAATTTCTACAGAAGCCGAACTCCTTCTAGATTTTTTCTTCATTCAGATTCCTTCAGAAGCCAAACTCCTTCTAGATTTCTCCTTCAGTCTAGTGCCTCCAGGAGCCGAACTCCTTCCGAACTTTTTCTTCAGTCAAGTTCCTCCAGGAGCCAAACTCCATACGGATTTCTCCTTCAGTCGGATTCCTCCAAGAGCCGAACTTCTTTCGGACCTCTCCTTCAATCAAATTTCTACATGAGCTAAACTTCTTTCAGATTTCTCCTTCAGTTGGATCTCTACAGGAGCCGAACTCCTCCTGTATCTCTTCTTCAGTCGAATTTCTACAGGAGCCGAACTCCTTTCAGATTCCTTCTTCATTCAAATTTCTCTAGGAGCCGAACTCCTTCTGAATTTCTCATTCAATCCAGTGCCTCCAGAAGTTGAACTTCTTTCGAACTTTTCATTCAATCAAGTTCCCTCAAGAGCCGAACTCCATATGGATTTCTCCTTCAGTCGAATTCCTTCAGGAGCCGAACTCCTTCCGGACCTCTTCTTTAGTCAGATTTCTTCAGCGGATTACTTTCAGATTTCAGCTAGCATTTCTTCCGGATGATCTCCTCCAGCTGTATTTTTTTAGGAGTCCGAACTCCTCTGGAATTAATGTATGTCAAAGCTCTTCACCGACCAACGCCTGCTTTCTCCGAACTTCGACTATTAAATCTCAACGAGCCGTCACATCATGGCAATGGACACCACTCTTCGTAACAACTCCACGTGATCCCGAGTGGCCTACTACTGAATGGTTACGATCGTCACTATCAGTCTGTTACAGGCTTCGTTTATAAAAGGGATCCTTTAGATATGTTTTCTCTAAGCTCTCTTCTCATTTCTGAAACTCTGCTGAATTCTTGTCTGAGCACTTCATTTCTATTGCCTAGAAGAACTGACTTGATCGTCGAAGGATTCTGCCAGAGCTATTACCACCGACTCCGAGTGAAATTTTATTTTGCAGATCATCGGCGGCGATCTCTTCTTCCTCAACTCCAGTTCGATCCAACGTCGACTAGATTCTGCACCAACAGGATGCAAGGCCCTCTCTTAGTACCCGTCTTACTCCTGCAAAGCTCTTTCTCCCGTAAAAAAAAAGAAAAAAAAGAAAAAGAAAAAAAGTTCAGACTCCCCGGCAGCCAACTTAACTACCCTTGCTATCTTAAGTATTTAGTTCATTCAAGTCTCTGAGGGAATTTCAAGCAGTAGCTGATAATAACTATATATTATTGTGCTTTTGTTTTTTTCTCTTGTATGCATGACCATAATATAATGGGAGCAAAGGACATACGGCCAAGATCTGGAAAAGTACCAGCAGGACCACGAACTGTGAAGAGAACGCCAGATGTCCTAGGGTGCGCATATGATGGAAATTTGCCCATCACGCCAAACCCAGGGGCAGGAGGAAGTCTACTTAACGAGGATTGATGCTGTTGTTTTGTATTGATTTGTGGAGTGAAGGTAGCTTCTGATACAGTTCCTAGTGCGACCATGTTCAATTGCCTCACCACTTGCTCCCTTCCCCTTTCAGAAGGAAACAAACCAGGGTTCAAAAATATTATTGGTTAAATGTCGCATATTTCTCCTATAATAAATGCAAACTTTTTCTCTGTTGCCGACCTATGGTATTCATTTAAATCAATAAAAATACTTTCACCATTGATGTCCAGACAATCCATGTCATACCAAGAGCGATGAACAATTGTCTCAAAAACACCCCAAGATGTCATACTCAACAGCTCCACCCAAAAATTATGTCAAGAAAACAATATATTGGTTACACCTTAAAATATGTAAGCATTACATAGGTATCCATGCTACAATCTCTTATCCAATCATTCATTCAGAATTCAAAATTCCAACTCAATCATGTTTAAGATACTGAATGAACTTTCAAGTAGTGCATGATTAGGTCCTGTTCGGTAAAATTGGTTTTGCTTTCTCTACGACACACCATTATAGATTAGTTTCCATGATGGTTCTGTAACCGATGAACTAATTAAAACAGCCAGCCCCACTGATCCATACACTGAGATGCCTCGTTGCAAGTCAAATGCACGAACAATTGGCCATAAGATGTCTTTGAAGAAAGTGGTAGCAAGGTACCAAAAACCCACGTCGCCTAACTGCAAGCATAGATCGGAACAAACCAAGAACATAAAAGAAATACTTACAGCTTAGCTTAACAAAATGACAAACGCCTAGCGAGCGCCGTGGTCGCCGACTTCCAAAGGTTCCACCTTTCCAATCTTGCTCAGCGGATCTCCATCCCTCGAATCAAATCAGATCCTAAACATCACGCGACTAAGGGCATATCCAATACTAATTGTTACTCCTATAGTCCTTGCACCTCAGAGGTTAATCATGTCCTCTTAATCCAAATTCACCTCATTTTGTTGCAGGTTGCACATTCAACTCCCAACAATTTTCACAAACCATCTAGCAATGTCAATATTAATCATTTTGAGAACTTCAATTGTTTCACAAGAAATCCAAAATTAAACTTATTCTATTATTTGATGAAATATGTAAATCCACATTTTACTAGGTTCGCTAAATACCGACACCTTCATGTAGTTTTATACGCATGCCATCCTGACAGTACCGTTATGGTTGCCAGGAAATGTTTACATTAAAAAGATGCATAAAGTTAAGCCTAATTTAAATTATATAAATCTGCAAAAACTAATTATATAATCCTATATGAGAATATGATAAAATTTATAAATATACCTTTTGTTGGTATGGCCAATTACCATCAGCCATGTGGTAGCATCAGGAAAAGATTACTAAACCGATGAGCCACTGAACATGGAAACTAATGGTTATCGAATCTAGGTCGGTAAAATACCGATATGAAAACTTCAACCAATTCGTATCCGAATCAAATACGACAGTCATTGCTTCACTGGTACCCAGAACAGTAATATACCATGTAGGAGAGATAGATCGGAACATTACTGCCCTTGAGACCATGTCAAGACTGGAAACTTGTGCAAGGAGGTGGAGATTGGTAATTCACCGACCTAAAGACATGGTACTTTTATTGCCAAGGTTGGGATATAACCGACCTCCCCAGCAATTACCGACAATGATACCCTAAGATGAGACCGGTCGAAAGCCGATCTGCCAACATGGTATCTGATCCAGTAACAAAAAGGATCTAGGATTCTCCAACCTTGATATAGCTATCTTCTAGCCACTCTACAGCCGGATCTTCCAAAAGCTAATAGCCCACGGTTACAACCTAGCTATTCATTTTGTTAAAATGAACTTGTTGACCTCCTAAGTGATTTTGATGATGACCGGTGTGTTTTAAAATTAACCGCAAGCGCACGGTGTGCAAAGTAACACATCTGGCGAGTACGGGTCAATCCCATAAGGAATTATGTATGAATTGTGTTCAAATTTTGCTCAGACGAGCTTTAACAAAGAGTTTTGAAAAATTGATTGATACTTACTACTAAATATTAAATTAATTACAGAGAATAATAATTTAAAGATCTAGTGCTTTTGAATCCACTGGACCAATGACTTAGAAAGCCTTTTTAAGATTTCTCTTATGATGTTTCTTGATCAAGGTATAATGCATGGACAAACATTCATCCTAATTAAAGAACTCTCCTTTCAATTATTTCTCTTGTATTACCCAAGTATGGACTATGAAGACACTGCGACCCAACAATAATTCATTAAAGTTTTCCACAAGAAAGAAGAGAAAAAGAATTAATAAAATTATAGGTCTTCTTCCTATTATCCTTCTTGTACAGAATCAAACATGAACTATAAAGGGATTGAAACTCAATGATAGTCCATCAAGTCTCTTGACAAGACGCTTAAAGGAAGAAGAACTCTAAAAAAAATAAAAGCTGAGGAGAAATCCTAAGAAAAGCTCCTAATCATGGTTTAGCTTCATCGCAAACTCCAGAGGATTGCTTAACTAGACATGATTTAAATTGAAATTTTAAAATTATTAAAAATTAAATTCTATACTACTTGCTGAAATTTAAATTACAGAAATTAAAGATTTGTAGAAAGTAAATAAGCATGAAAATTAAACTATCCTATATGTAAAAAAAAAATTGTAAGAATTAAATTGCAAGAATTTAAACTATCCTATTTGTTGAAAATAAAAATTGAAGAGAAAAGAACTAATTTTTATTATTGATAAAAATTTTTAATATAAGAAGAAGATTTTTAACTTCTAAGTCATTAACAGGACTTGAAGTTGAAACAAGAAAATAAAAACATAAAAAATCTCTCCCGACCAATCTTTTTCTAGCTAATTCTTCTTCTCATATGTTGGAGGGATGGAAGGATCTTCTCATATGTTGGAGGGATGGAAGAAGTAGGAATAAGATGGATAAAAATTTTATGAATAGATATTTTCGTCTATCACACGGGCCTCTATAAGAGTTATTATGTGAAGAGATATCTCTAAGATAGAGGTATTGAATTTTATTTATAGATGTCAGGAGAAAGAAGAATTTTATATTTTTTAGATATGGGACTAAAAAAAAAATACATTCTTAAAGAATGGATGGTTGAGATTGGAGTGATAAAAAAATTTAGATGGATGAGATGGAGAGGATGAAAAATAAGACAAGAAGAATGGTTGCCACTCAATTCAATTTTTTTTAAAAATAATATATATATATATATATATATATATATATATATATATATATATATATATATATATATATATATATATATATATATTTTGTTAAATCTCGGACGTTCATTGCTCCTCTCCACGTTGATTTCCGGCCTCCTCCGCGTAAAGACCCGCTCCCTCACGCGATGTCCCGTGTCATCATGCCGCACATCGCGTCATTCACCAGCTCACGCGCTAAAAACTTCTCTAGGTGAACAACGCCACAAAACTTCTTCTCCTCTTAAAATGCCTTAAATGCATGTGGGCCCCATTTGATTTGGGTTGAATTTGGCTTGCATTTCTTTTGAGTTTGAGCCGAGTTTGAGTTGATTTTGGGCCTAAGCCTGATTTATCTTTGATTCTCCATTTTGGATCCAATTTATATTCAATTTGCTCCAAATTTTATGCAGTTCATTTCTAATCTCAATGTATATTAGCTTGGATTTGAGAAATGGTTGATTTGAAAATAAATCATAGCATTTATTAAGTTTTTTAAAAAAAATATAAAAAATATTAAATACTAAATATTTAAAATTAAATAACTAAGATATTGATATACAATACTGATTTTCTTCGACATGAGTATTTATTTAATAATTTTAGAAGTAAATGATACCCACCTAAAAAATTATCAAAGCATATATTAGGATATTAAGGCTATCCGATAGAATGGTTAAGTAAAAAATATAAAATTTTTTAAAACTTTTTCTTGACCCACTCGTATCTTTATCCTTGGATCGTCTAACTCTAAGATGGACTAGTAGTTTTGCATTCGTATATCTATTTCTTTTTTTTAAAAAATAAAATACAGTTCATGCAATGTCTTAACCACTTAAGCTTTCTATTTAATCCTTGTAGCAAGTGTTAGGCCAATGACTCCCAAACCAGTTGACTTTAGGGCATTAAGTGTAAAACACCTCTTGGACTTACTGACTCGAGTCAAACATGTTACAGGTTGAGACTTGATTGTATGATTTTTTTTTAATATTGTCCACTTTTTGACGCGAATATCATTGCTTACTTAGACAACGAGATCCGGTTACTTAGTGGAAAACCAATATTTTTTTTAAATAGAAAATATATGCATCAACATATCCCACTTATACCCATAAAAGGTCGATTTTCTTTAGATATTAGTAGGAAAGGCTAGAAATGCTCAAAAATAAATTTTTATTCTAGACTCAATCTTTTATTGAATTGTATCAATATGCAGTCCCTCGATACTTCTCAATTTATCTAAAGTGTGCATCACATGCTGCTAAAATATCTAATGTTACTCAAGTCCGAAGCATAGTAGGTATATGAATATCAATAAATTTATACATACAAAGTGTTGGGGATAAACCCCGCTCCTACCGAAGTCCAATTCGATACTTAGCACCAGTAGCTATGGAAGAGCTTCAGCGGACGGATTTTAGCCAAACCCTTACAGTCGATCGAGCTACTTACCGGTCGAGCTTTTTGGACGCCCAGCAACTGAGTTCCTGCCGATCTTCCCAATGGCCGAGCCTTAGCTGCGCACCTCCAGCTAGATGCCTACGGGAGCCGAACTCCTTCCGAGCTTCCTCCTCAGGAGTCCGAACTCCTCCAAAATGGGCTCACGTCGAAGACCTTCAATTCTTCATTCGGCTCCGAGCAGCTCAGCATCGAGACAGCTGCAGCCATCACCATCAGTCCGCTGCCAACAACAGCGATCCGCTATCAGGCGGCGATGGCTATCACCATCAACCAGCTGCAGATGGCACCTTTCCATCAGACTGACTCCATTGGACCTTGAGCTGCCGGCCAGCACCCGGCTGCAGTTGTCACCATCAAGCTCTGCTATGAAAAGGACCCCCAGATATGCTAACTCGGATCTCTCGAATCTCTAAGCTCTCCTCTTCTTCTTCAAGCTTCGGAACTCATTCCCGAGCACTCCATTTCTGTTGGCCTAAGCTGACTTAATCGTCGGAGGGTCCTGTCGGAGCCACCCCCTACCTCCTCCGGACGGGACTTTGTGTTGTAGGTCCCCGACGGCGGCCTCACCGGCCTCCACTCTAGCGGACTCCGGCGATGACCAATTTCAGCGTCAACAGAATGACTCTAGAGGAAGGGCACCCCAAACCTCCGAGGTCCCCTTGTTCTTAAAGGAGTGCTCGGCGACGACTTCTCTCTTCGCTCTCCGGAGATTTTTCTTCTTCCTCACTAGAGTTCTTTTCCGAAGAAACAATGCCTCCAAGAGAGCTTCGACTCGGCGATCGACGTCCTGCACGCCAGGTACATCTGCTCTCGTTGCAGCCCCAGCAGCCTAGGCTAGCAGTTCAACCTGCTGGATGGGTTCGTGGCCCCATTGAGGTGATATAGGCCGTGCGACAACCTTCGACGGAGACTTTACCAAAAAAATGTGAGGAACCGACCTTAAGGAAGAGCATTTGGGCACGCTAATCTCCCTTAGGAGAGAAATGGAGAGCAGAAGTTTTTCTGCAGAAGCAGAATGAAGTTCGACGTGAGGAAAGCCGAGCTCCCCCTCGAGCTCATCATTAAGGAAGTGTCATGAAAGTTCTCCCACGGAGGAAAGTTCGGCGTGAGCAGGAAAGCAGAATGAAGTTCGGTGCGAGGAAAGTCGAGCTCCCCCTCGAGTTCGTCGTCAAGGAAGTGTCAAGAAAGTTCTCCCACGGAGGAAAGTTCGGCACGAGCAGGAAAGCGGAATGAAGTTCGGTGCGAGAAAAGCCGAGCTCCCCCTCGAGCTCATCGTTAAGGAAGTGACAAGGAAGTTCTCCCATGGAAGGTTCCGTAGAAAAGCGGAATGGAGTTCGGCGCGAGAAGGAAAGCGGAATAAAGTTCGGCATGAGGAAAGCCAAGCTCCCCCTTGAGCTCGTCATCAAGGAAGTGTCAAAGAAGTTCTCCCATGGAAGGTTTCATGGAAAAGCGGAATGAAGTTCGGTGCAAGCGAGGCCGAACTCTCCCTTGAGCCCATCGTCGAGGAAGCCCCGACAGAGGGGCATGAGCTTCTCCCACAGGAGGTTCCGCAAGGAGGCGAGATGAAGTTTGGTTGTGCTCATGACCGCTCCAGGGCAAGCGAGGCTGAACTCCCTCTCGAGTATATGACTCCAAGGAAGACCCGACAAAGGGCACGAAGTTCTCCCCCAGATTTTAAAAGGAGACGGAATGAAGTTCGGCCGCGCTCACAACCTCCCCAGCGCAAGCAAGGCCAAACTCTTCCTTGAGCCCATCATCGAGGAAGCCCCGACAGAGGAGTATGAAGTTCTCCCATGGAAGCTTCCATGAAAAAGTGGAATAAAATTCGGCACAAGCGAGGGTGGAACGAAGTTCTCCCGCAGAATGAAGTTCGATGCAAGTGAGGCCGAACTCCCCTCGGAGCTCATCATCGAAGTGAAGTTCGGTGGCAGCAAGGCCGAACTCCCCCTGAAACCTCATCATCAGAATGAAGTTCGGTGCAAGTGAGGTCGAACTCCCGCTCGAGTATGTCACCAAGGGAACCCCCTACAAAGAAGTCATAGGAGGTGGAATGAAGCTTGGGCAAGCGACGCCGAACTCTTCCTTGAACTCATCATCAAGGAAGTTCTCCCCCAGAAGGTTTCACAAGAGGACGGAATGAAGTTCGATCGAGGCCGAACTCTCCCTCGAACTCGTCATCAAGAAAGTTCTTCCGTAGAAGGTTTCACGGAAGGCAGAATAAAGTTCGGCCGCACTCACGACCTCCCCAGCAAAAGCAAGGCTGCCAAACTCACCCTGGAGCTCATCATCGAGGAAGCCCCAACAATGGGGCATAAAGTTCTTCCGCAGGTTTTATAACCCCGAACTCCTCGAGCTCGCCACCAAGGAAGCCCCGGCAAAGGGGCGCGAAGAAGCCCTCCCGAAAGGTTCTGCAACTACGCCCCGCTCCTCTAACTCAAATTCTCAGCGAAGTTAAGAGCCAGTCGCCAAGATCGGAAGGACTACGGCCTCCCCAAACGTACACGATCGAAGCAAGTTATGCCCCTACCATCGCGACCACGGCCACAATACTGAGGAATACACTTAGCTCCAAGACGAAATTGAAGAGCTCATCAAAAAGGGGCGGCTGAGTAAATTCTTTCGACGCCAGTCTGAAGCAGGAGATGATCGGCCAAGGGTGCTGCCGTAGCCAGAAATGATAAGAAGGTCGACCGCCTTCCGGCGTCATCAACATCACCCCTGGGAGGAGCTTGGTACATCAGTGATTTGTCACCTCCCAGCATCAAAGCCAAGAGAAGCATGCTCCAAATTGAGGAGGCCAGCATGAGATAGAGGAGGTCGTCTGGATGGGACTTACTGCCCGAGGGAACTCCGAGGAACAATGCCCCGACGACCCTGAAATGGAGATGTGCTGCCCGTAACTTTCCTTCGGTAAAATTCTTCCCTTCCAATAATGTTGTTTTTGGATGCAAAAACTGTGCGATGATAGGGAAGAAGCAGTCAATAGTCGCTGCGTTAGAAATAGGAGGAAAATCTCGTCCTCACATGAGCAGGTCAAAGATCATCAACCTCGACTAGAGATAAAATCTTTTCCGAGCGAAGGTCTCATTCACAAAGGACGAGATGGGGGGAGAGGCGCGAACGACAGTCCGTATGTACCCCCATAGCCCATTAGAAATAGGAGAAAAACCTCATCCTAATGCGAGCAAAGTCGAAGGCCTCGTTCACAAAGGACGAGATGGGGGGAGACGGACGACGGTCCGCAATGTGCCCCCACAGCCCGTTAGGAACAGGAGGAGGAACCTCGTCCTAACGCGAGCAAAGTCGAAGGCCTCATTCACAAAGGACGAGATGGAGGGGAGAGGCTCGGACGACGGTCCGTATGTGCCCCCACAGCCCGTTAGGAATAAGGAGGAAGAATCCTCGTCCTAATGCGAGCAAAGTCGAAGGCCTCGTTCACAAAGGACGAGATGGGGAGAGACGGACGACGGTCCGAATGTGCCCCCACAGCCCGTTAGGAACAGGAGGAGAACCTCGTCCTAATGCGAGTAAAGTCGAAGGCCTCGTTCACAAGGACGAGATGGAAAGAGAGGCATGGACGACGGTCCGCATGTGCCCCCACAGCCCGTTAGGAACAGGAGGAGGAACCTCATCCTAATGTGAGCAAAGCTGAAGACCTCGTTCATCTTAGATGAGATGGGGAGAGACGGACGATGGTCCGAATGTGCCTCCACAGCCTGTTAGGAATAGGAGGAGAACCTCGTCCTAACGCAAGCAAAGTCCAAGTTTGAGCTCCGAAGTCCATAGAAAATAGGATCTCCATCAACCTCGGCAGGAGATAAGATCTCTCCCGAGCACCCGCACCAACCTCGGTCGTAAGAAACAAGATCTCCCTCGAGGGTCTGGCAACCTCGGCCAGAGATGAGATCTCTCCCGAGCAATCGAGACAACCTCGGCCAGAGATGAGAACTCTCCCGAGCGACCGAGACAATCTCGACTAGAGATAAGGTCCGCGACAACCTCGACCAGAGTGCCCGAGATAATGTCGCCCCGATGAGCTCAACCTCCGACCTCGACCGTGGGAGATGAGACCTACTTCAACCTCGACTGAAGATGAGATCTCCCCCGGGCTTCAACTTTAACATCAACTTTAGCTGGAGATGAGATTCCCCCAAGCTTCGAGCTGAACCAGCACGGAGCCCAGAAGAAGACTTCGGCAGCGCCTTTTCTGCACTCCCTTCCTTCGAGTTTCGAACTCAAAAGTGGGGGGACTACTGTTGAGGATAAATCCTGCTCTTGCCAAAGTCCAGTTCGATACTCAGCACCAGTAGCCACGAAAGAGCTTCGATGGATGGGTTTTAGCCAAATCCTTATAGCCGATCAAGCTACTTACCGACTGAGCTCCTTAGATGCCCAGTAATCGAGTTCCTACCGAACTCCCCAATGGCCGAGCCTTTACCGCGCACCTTCAGTCAGACGCCTACAGGAGCCGAACTCCTTCCAAGCTTCCTCCTCAGGAGTCCGAACTCCTTCGAAATGGACTCACGTCGAAGACCTTCAACTCTTCATTTGGCTTCGAGCAGCTCAGCATCGAGACAGCTGCAGCCATTACCATCAGTCCACCATCAACAACAGCGATCCGCTATCAGACGATGATGGCTATCACCATCAATCCGCTGCAGATGACATCTTTCCATCAGACTGACTCCACAGAATCTTGAGCGGCCCACCAGCACGCGGCTGCAGTTGTCACCATCAAGATCCGCTATAAAAAGGACCCCCAGATATGCTAACTCGGATCTCTCGAATCTCTAAGCTCTCCTCTTCTTCTCCAAGCTTCGGAACTCATTCTCGAGCACTCCATTCCTGTTGGCCTGAGCTGACTTGATCGTCAGAGGATCCTGTCAGAGCCACCTCCCACCCCCTCCGGATGGGACTTTATTTTGCAGGTTCGTAGCGGCGGCCTCACCGGCCTCCACTCCAGTGGACTCCGACGATGACCAGTTTCAGTGTCAACACAAAGGATCAAAATAAAGTTCAAAGTTCATCTCTCACCCCCCAACTTATTCTATAGTGACTTCAATGAGGTAAGGAAAATAAAAATTCAATAGATAAAAAGAAAGGAATACACTTGATTTGATGTGGCCTTGGTTCAGCAGATATCTTCATATGTTCTTTTTGGTTCTTTTCTCCAACTTATTCGAATATTGACTGAAGTAAAACCTAAATAAACTAAAAAAAAGATTTTAAAATGTAAGGATCTAGGTTGCCTCCTAGGAGCGCTAAGTTTATAGTCTTTAGCCAGACTAAACTCAGAAAATATATCAATCGAGATATATTGGTTCATAGAGAACCATGACTTCCTCAATAACTTCAGTGGATAATTTTAAGAATGATTTTAATTATTGACCATTTACTTTAAATACAACACCATTACTTGGGTTTTTAATTTCTATAACTCTATGTGAGAAAACTTCTTTAACTAAAAATGGTCCTGTCCATCTAGATCTTAACTTTCCAGGGAATAGATGTAATCTAGAATTATACAAAAAACTTTTTATCCAGGAGTAAAAGATTTTCTAAGAATTTCTTGATCTTGAAAAACTTTTGTTTGTTCCTTGTATATTCTGGTATTTTCATAAGCTTCATTTCTAAGTTCTTCTAATTCATTAATCTGAAGCTTTTTATAGTTTTCGGATGCATCCAAGTCCATATTTAATTTTTTGATGGCCCACATGGCTTTGTATTATAGCTCAACAGGCAAGTGACAAAGTTTTTCAAACATAATCCTATAAGGAGACATTCCTAGGTTGATCTTAAAGGCGGTATAGTATGCCTAGAGTGCATCGATAAGTTTCAAGAACCAATCCTTTCTATTGGCATTAACAGTTTTCTTCAGGATTTATTTGATTTGTTTGTTGGACACTTCTACTTGCCCATTAGTTTGAGGATGATATGGTGTGGCCAACTTATGGATGATATTATATTTTTTTATTAAAGTAGCAAAGGATCAGTTGTAAAAATGTGTCCCCCAATCACTAATGATTGCTCTAGGTGTACCAAAATGGGAGAGAATATTTTTTTGAAAAATTTAATGACCACTTTGCTATCTGTTGATCTACAAGGAATAGCTTCTACCAACTTAGAGATATAATCGATAGCTACTAAAATATATTTATTTTCAAAGAAGTTTGAAAATGGTCCCATGAAATCAATCCCCTAAATATCAAAAATTTCGACCACCAAGATTGGATTAAGTGGTATCATGTTTCTCTTGGTGATTTGATCCATTTGTTGGCGTCGAGCATAATTTCTACAGTACTTATGAGCATATTTAAATAAATCGAGCTAATAAAATCCATATTGGAGGACTTTTGCAGCTGTCTTTTTGGACACGAAAAGACCACCACATGCTTGATCACGATAAAAAGATAAATACTTCTAACCTCATTGTCCAGGACATACCTCCTAATGATCTGATCAAGATAATGTTTGAATAGGTATGGATCATCCGAAATGAAATACTTCACTTGGGCGAAGAATTTGTGCTTGTCCTGAATAGTCTAGTGGGAAGAAACTTTATCAATGGCTAAATAGTTGACAATATCAGCATATCATGGTTCAGTGGACATAGACATGAGTTGTTCATCAGAAAAAAATTCATTAATAGGTGGTTCACTAGATGGTGCGACTATGATTCAGGATAAATGATCAGCTACTATATTCTCTATTCCTTTCTTATCCTTGATTTCTAGATCAGATTCTTGAAGGAGCAAGATCCATCAAATTAAGTGCACCTTGGCATCTTTTTTTGCTAAGAGATGTCTATTGGCTGAGTGGTCAGTATACACAATGATGTGGAACCCAACCAAATAGGATCTAAATTTTTTAAGGACAAAGACAACGGCTAGAAACTTATTTTCAGTGGTAGTATAATTAAGCTGTGCATCATTTAAGATTTTACTAGCATAGTAAATAACTCTAGGCAACTTATCCATTTTTTGACCCAAAACTATGCCTACAGCATGATCAGACGCATCACACATGAGTTCAAAGGGTACAGTCCAGACAAATGGATTAATAATGGGAGCTGAAATAAGTGCTTTTTTTAAGAAACTCAAAAGATTCTAGACACTCAGGAGTAAACTTGAATTTTATTTTCTTTGTTAACAAGTTAGTCAACAGGCGAGCCATTTTGCTAAAATTGGCTATGAACTTTTTATAGAATCCAGCATGTCCTAACAATGAACAGATTTCCTTAATAGATTTGGATGGTGGAAAACTCGCAATCAGGTCTACTTTGGCCTTGTCTACTTTAATTCTTTTTTGTGAAACTACATGGCCAAGAACTATGCCCTCTCTAACCATGAATTGGCATTTCTCCTAATTAAGAACTAAGTGCTTCTCCTTACATCTTTCTAGGACATGTCTCAAATGATCTAAACATTCGGAGAAGGTAGGGCTAAAGATAGAAAAGTCATCCATAAAAATTTTGAGAAATCATTCAACCATATCAGAAAAAATGCTAATCATACATCTTTGAAAGGTTGTTGGTGCATTGCATAACCCAAAGGACATGTGGTTATAGGCAAAAGTTTCGAATGGACAGGTGAATGTAGTCTTTTCTTGATCTTCAGGAGCTATGAGGATCTAGTTATAACCGGAGTATCCATCAAGAAAATAGTAGAACACTTGTTCGACTAATTTTTTTAATATTTGATTAATAAATGGCAAAGAAAAATGATCTTTTCTTGTTGCCGCATTTAATTTTCTATAATCTATACAGACCCTCCATCCCGTTTGGGTCCTAATCGGAATAAATTCATTTTTCTCATTCTAGACCACTATTACCTTGGACTTTTTGGGTACCACTTGAACCGGACTTACCCAAGAACTATCTGAGATGGGATAAATTATTCTATTATCAAGCAACTTCAAAGTCTCTTTCTTGACTACATCTTTCAAAGCTGGATTGAGTCTTCTCTGAGCATCTTTAGTTGGTTTAGCCCCTTCTTCTAGGTGTATCCTGTATTGAACTATGGAGGGGCTTATTCTCTTAATGTCAGCCATAGTCCAGCCTATTACTTCTTGATTCTTTCTCAGGACTACTAATAACTCCTTCTCTTGTTTATGATTTAGGTCTAATGCAATAATTATAGGCAAGATTTCTGCTGGACCTAAATAAGCATACTTAAGGTGCTTGGATAGAGATTTTAGTTCTAATTTGGGTACCTCTTCTATTGATGGCTCGGATGATGGTTTAGCCATTTTCATGAATGGTTCAATAGGAGGCTCCCATCTTTTGGCTAATCCTGTGGTCAATAGGTGTTTCATCGATGTCTTCATGTTCATGGTTTAGTCAAATACTTGACTCCATATCGACTTCTTCATCGCTAATGTCAATGGATTTATAAATTTCATCTTGAATTATATTTATACTAGCATGCTGGGTGGATTCCTGTTTCAGATTAACTCAATGGCCATATTTCCAAAAGATAGTTTCATAAGTCTATTTCTACAGTTGATTTCAGCATTAGCAGTTGCTAAGAAAGGTCTTCCTAAAATAATTGGGATATGACTCTTGAAATTTGAAACTAATTCGATCTCTAAAATGATGAAGTCTACAGAAAAGATAAAATTGCCAACCTTGATTAAAATATCTTCTACCATTTTTTTAGAGATCTTAAAAGTCGGTCTGCTAATTGCAATGTGATCCCTGTTGGCTATAGTTTTTTCAATCCTAATTGCTCGTAAACTAAATAGGACAAAATATTTTCACTAGCTCCTAAGTCTAGCAAGGCCTTCTCAATGTGTGTTTATCTGATAACACATGAAATTGTCAGAGATCCTGAATCCTTATATTTTATTGGCACATGACTTGACAAGTAAGAGCTTACGCTTGCAGCTAAGAATGCTCTCTTGGATACATTGGTGGACCTCTTTTTGATGCAAAGATCTTTTAAAAATTTAGCATAGGTCGGTACTTGCTGGATCATGTCTAGCAGAGGGATATTTATCTAGACTTGTTTGAACACCTCTAATATTTTATCCAAATATTTTGATTTTTTTTAGACCTTAGTCGATTTAGAAAAAGAGCTCTAGGAGTTATGAGAATATGACTGGATGTACTATCAGTTTCAGGAGCTTGAGTTTATTGTTCGTAAAGTTATTCGGCAGATGAGTCTTCTCTATTGTCAGATGTACCTACCTTGTTATCCACTTATTTTTTTGATCTTAAAGTATGAATGGCATTCACTTGATTGACTTGATTTTTATGTTGGGGTCGTGGACCATTTTGATTTCTCGGATTGGGCTCGGGTTAGCTAGGCAGCCTACCTCGTTCTTGCTCATTCATGGTAGATGCTAACTGACTTATCTACATTTCTAGATGGGCTATGGCCTGGGTGTTAGCATTTAAGAGTTGGCCATGGTTTGCATGAAATTACTCAATGTAGCATTGGATTTGGCTAGGACTTCCAGACTTTTCTCTAAAGAATAAAGTTTTTTTTAGGATTATTGAATTCTGGTGGGTTGTTTAACACAGGGTTGGGCCTTGGATTTTGTTGGTTGAAACTGGGATGGCCTACATTTGGGTTCTGCGACCATGAGAAGTTTGGATGATTCCTCCATCCTGGGTTATATGTGGGTGCATAAGAATTATTCATTGATTTCTGGTATGCGGTATTTACCTGTGCACACCCATTCTCTATTGGGTTTATCAAGAGAGGATAGTCTTCAAGGATATGGTTTGGTGCATTGCACCCGCTGCATATGGGTGCAGACATATGGTTCACACTGGCTGTTCTCTATAGTTTTAAGGCTTCTAACCTACGTGTTAGGGTTACAATTTTAGCCTCTGTGGCTAGGAAGGTTTGAACTTGGTACATTCCATCTCTTGAAGATGTTGATTTTTCTGGTTTCCTAGTTGTTTTCCATTGTAGACTCTTCTCGGCTAGGTCTTCTAAAAATTGTCAGGCCTCATTGGATTCTTTATACATAAATTGACCTTGGCACATTGACTCTAGCATGATTTTAAAATTTGAATCTAGTCCCTCGTAAACTATTTGGCATAGCCTCTAGGTTTCTATTCTATGGTGTGGGCATTGGGTCAAGAGGTTCTTAAAATGGTCGAAATACTTTCAGAATGACTCGCCAGCTAGTTGGTAAAATTGGTTTATCTCATTTCTAATTCTAGATGTCTTATGATGAAAAAAGTATTTTTTAAGAAACACTCTTACAAAGTCCTTCTAGATCATGATAGATTGATTTGGCAGGCTATATAGCCACCTTTTGACATTATCCTTAAGGGCATACTACTACAGAATCGAGCTATGGCAGCGATTTGTAACCGCTATCGTAGCCCAAAAAATTGCTGCTATAGGCTATGGCAGCGGTTAGCTAACCGCTGCCACTGCAGCCATTACCGTAGGTCTATGGCAGTGATTTTTGTAGCGGTTATTGAAACCACTACTATATAGACCCTATTGCAGTGGTTATGGAACCGCTGCTATAGCCTTATCTATAGAAGCGGTTACGTAACCGTTGCCATAGGTCTAATGCAGCGGTTGATATATTACCTACGGCAGCCGTTGGCACGTCTATGACAGCGATTATAAAACCACTACCGTAGTTTCTAAATAATTAAAAAAATATAAAATTTTTAATTTTTTATATATTTTACTTGACAAATGCAGAGATATACAACACAAAAAATATTATAAATATAAAAATATTTCTAAAATGCTAAAATTTATTACCAAATAAAATTTATTATAATATTTTTTTTAAAAAATACATCAAAAGTTTTCTAAATCTACATCGTCATTGTCCCCAAGAGATGGAGCACGAGCTGGAGGTGGAGCTGGAGTCGGAGCTTAAGGAGCTGGAGCTAGAATGCATGCCAATATATCTTCAAAGTCCATGAACACACCTCCAAAACACGCGCTGAGCGTTAACACCATATCTCTCACGATGTCCTCTAGATGAGATGCGCGCTCCTCAACCCAATCTGTCTGCATCGTAGAATGATCTGCTCGTGCCAACACTGCCTCAAGCTCCTTCCAACTGATGACACCGAAAGTCCATGAAGAGACGCTCGCCTCAGACCAATAGCTAATCAGCGTATGTTCGAGCTTACATCGGATCCTCCCAGAGTGCTCAGGCCCCAAGACTTGAGACAGATGGTTATGGGGACTAGAGGTATCCGGGCCCTCGCTCGTGAGCGCATCTAACTGATCCTATAATTGTAAGTACAAATAAAATTTTATAATAGATGCTATAATACTAATCATATATACTAATATATTTAATACTTACAAAAATTCTTTCAATCGTAGTGTTCATCGGCCTGCCCTTTTTGTCCGTATGATTGGATCGAAAGATCTCACTATGGCTGGGCATCACTCCATCTCTCATCAGCTATAACAATAGATCAGTTTATCAAAAATATAAAAAAAATATTAATTTAATTTATCTACTAAGATTTAGAATTCATTACCTCTTTATGCATATGACTGGCCATAGACTCACGGTCGAGAGTGTGCGTATACTCCTGAGCTACCCGATTCTCCCAATTCTGACAGGAGGTAGCCTAATAAGTATTCAAATAAATAATAAATATTTAAAAAATATTTAAATATAATTTTAAGCATATTAAAAAATTTAAAAATTAGTAATTTTACCTCGAACTCCTGGCTCCTTCAATATGTAACCATCCTCTCCCACTGACTCAGAGGACAGTTCTGTATCCATGGAAAAAGCTCCTCTGGAGTGTCTCGTCAGTCCTTAAGCCATCCTCTATGGAGCTTGACTTTGTAGCCTCGGTATAACTCTCCTATCTTCTTCAGTTGGACATCTCGAGCCCTCTCGTGATCAGAGAAGTCATACTTTCTCTGCACAAAGTTATCAAAAATTAATTACAAAATTATTCTAATCAAATATAGTGTAAACATATAAAATAAATAAATATAATTAAGATGCACTTATCCATATCTTCTTCCACACCTGGTCCCTGACAATATTATTCATCAATCATCAGTCTCTAGGCTCTATGGAAATAATGTCTGACTGCCTCACAAGCACTCCAAAAAAGGAATGCATCTTCCGCGTGGTCTCCCCTACTGGCCTCTCCTCCACATCATACTGTACCATCACCTGATATTGGCGGTTCCATACATATGCCATATGTGTGGGACCGTGAAATGTCCTACTAGATGATGCACCTGCAATAAAAATATGTTATACAAATATATAAGTGTATAAATACTATATAATAAATAAATAAATAATATAATAAAAATGTACACTCAGATGTTGATGGAGTAGCATGTGTCAGAGATATGGATGATGATGGAGGCTCAGATGCTGGTGGAGTAGATGCCGCCAGTAGAGTAGATGCCGGCAGTGGAGGTTCTTGAGCAGTCGATGTAGAGGTGGATGGAGTATGCTCCGACTGCTCCTCAGATGCTGAACTCCACGTAACCCATCGAGAGGTAGGGGTGAAAGCTAGATGGCATTTCGGTGCCATCGTGACCTACAATATTAATAAACATTAATCAATATAACATGTTGAATAATAATTAAAGCTATTGCCTAGGTACCATCTATATAATTGCATATAAATATACAGATGCCAAAGATTATGTACGCTAATCAATTGATGGGTCTATCGCTATGCAATGCAATAAACAAAAGCAGCAAGACAAGGGTTCTCTTAGCGACCGGGGGTTTTCTTAGCGGCTGGCATGGCCCACGGCATGGTCTACCAGCATAACACAGCCCAAGGCACGAACTATCGACACGGCATGGTATGGCACGATCTATCGACACGGCACGGCATGGCCTACCGATACGACACGGCAAGGTTACATTTTTATTCAATATTAGGTTAAATTTAAACTTTAAGGCCAAGGAATAAACTTTTAAGAGCATTTAGGTTAGGCTTATGGAATATTTATATGCATTGAATCTAGTTTTTGTTTTATTGATTATTAATAAATCAGTTGAGGGTTGGTGTTCAATTTGGATGATTTTGACTCGTATCTAGATTTTATGTTTCATTTGAGTCTTGGTTGTTTTTTATGATCCATCTACCAAGTTGCATATTTTAATCTTTAGCATATATGATAACGTTCTATATATGATATTTATGGTATCTACTAGCACAGCATGGTCCAAGGCACGACCTACAAATATGGCATGGCACGGCCCACGGCATGGCCTACCGGCATAGCTTAGATGTCGGCACAGTCTCATCCATACAATTACATATAATTATACAGATGCCAAAGATTATGTACACTAATCAATTGATGGATCTATCGTTATGTAATGCAATAAACAAAAGCAACAAGATATAAACATCCAAAAAATGTTATCCAATAAATTCTATAATGAACCCCCTCCCTCCCAGTGATGCCGACGAGGCCGGACCCCCTCCCTTCCTCCCTCTCTCGATCTCCCTCGCCGATAATGGCGGCGAGGCTGAACCCCCTTCCTCCCTCTCTCCCTCTCTCTTTCTTAGTTTTGGGTCCCAAAATTGGGTTTGGATATCCAAAATTCATTAGGATCCGTGTCTGATACTTCAAGTATGGATCCATCGGATATTCAAATTCGGATCTGGTACCAGTAATTAAAATCGGATCCGAATCTAAATATTCAGATTTCGATCCAAACCCGATCCATTGACAGGTCTAGTCCAGTGATTAATAAATAATACTATAAAATTAAAATAAAAAATATACTTATGACTATAGAAAGGGGGTAGCACCGAAAGCTCCGAGGGTCACTGATGATGGCACTAAAGGTAACCTGCGAAACAAGAGCAAAATAGTAAGATAGAGAGAGAAAGAAAAGAGGAAAGAGAGAGGAGAGGGGCCTGGAGGGCACCATGTGGGAGCCAAGGGATGGGGCGGGCAGGGAGTAGGTGGTCGGGGATAGAGGGTAGGGTAGTGGTGGTCGGGAGGGGAGGGCAGCGATGGGCAGTCGGATCGGGGTGCTGGCGACGTGCGTCAGGATGGGAGGTGGGGGCGGGCGGCCACACCGGGGATGGGAGGCGAGGCCGCGGCTGGGAGGCAAGGGGGGCGTCGGACGGCATTGGGGGAAGGGGGCGGCAGTCGAGTGGAGAGGGCAGGGGCAGTGTCGGAGCAAGGGGCGCGATCGGCAGCGATCGGGATGAAGGGCAAGCGATGGCGTCGGATGATGCGGGGCGGCGGTGGCGATCGGCTGACGGGCAAGGATGCCGGGCGGCATAAGGTGATGGGATCAGGCCGGTCGGGGAGGGCAAGGGGTGGGTAGCTGGGTGGCGGTCGGGGATGCGGGGGGTGGGCGGTGGCGGGATGCGTTGAGTCTTACCGATGACGGAGAGGAGGGGAGAGAGAGAGCGCGCATACGAGAGAAAAGAAAAATTAAAAATTTTTAACCTAACCTACGACAGCGGTTTTCAACCCACTGTCATAGATCTATGGCAGCGGTTACTGAAAACTGCTGCAATAGATCTACGGTAGTGGTTTCATAACCGCTGCCATAGATTTATAGCAGCGATTTTCAGTAATCGCTGTCGTAGATTGAAAATAATTTTTTTTATTTTTTTAAAATATTATATAATTTTAAAATTTAATGCCCATCTTCATCATTCATTATCTAAATAATTATCATTAGAGTATCGTCACAAAAAATTACCTCTATCCGATGGCTCTAGCTTCATTGATCAGAAAAATTTGATTTCGACAATCACGAATGATGATACGATGACTGATAGATGAAGATCTCCGATTGATCCAAAAATCTATAATGATGATTTCGGTGATATTTGTAGCATACTATCAAAATTTTACTTCAATCGGATATCGTTATCATGTCAATTTAGTATGGAATAATTTCGGCCGTTAAATTAGAAACAAGCGATCAAAGGGCTAAACAACATCCGATTATGAGATAATTTTTTAGTTAAATAATTTTTATTATAATTTTAATCATTTTATATGAGATGATAGTAAAATTCAAATCATTTTCATATAAACTATTCACGTTGAGAAGATATTGCAAAAGCATGAGCACATGCATATAACAACCAACGAAGTTCAAGAATGGTTATCAGGCGATGTATAGTTTTAAATCATTCTTAGTCTCATGAGTTGAATTTTATAATCACCATCATAAAAAGTGATTAAAATAGTAGCCAAGATCATTTATAAAAAAAATTATCTCATAATCGGACATCGTCTGATCCTTTGATCACTTGTTTATCATTTAACGGTCGAAATTAACCTATACTAAATTGACTAAAATAATGATATTCGATTGAAGTGAAACTTTGATAGTATGCTATAAATATAACTAAGATCATCATTGTAGGTTTTCGGACCTATCGAAGGTCTCTATCTATCAGATTCTCGTATCGTCGTTCGTGGTCGTTGAAATTAAATTTTTCTGATTGATGAAGCTAGAACAATCAGATCGAGGTAATCTTTTGCGACGATATTCTAATGATAATTTTTTAGATAATGAACGATGAAGATGAGCATTAAATTTTAAAATTATGTAATATTAAAAAAAATAAAAAAAAAATATTGTAGCGGTTATAAATAACCGCCATCATAGATCAACGTATAGTAGCAGTTACAAGAAATGATGCTATAGGTCCGATCTATGGCAGCGGTTGTCTTAACCGCTGCCATAGATTGAACCTATGATAGTGGTTATAAAGAACCATTGCCATAGGTCAGACTATGGCAGCAATTTCTTATAACCGCTGCTATAGGTTGGTCCTATAGCAGCTATTCTTTGTAACCGCTACCATAGATTCTATTGCAGCAGTTTTGAAAACCACTACAATAGTATGTACTACTGTAGACTCTTTTTATAGTAGTGGCAAAATTAATTAGTCTTAGCTTGATCTCATCCTCAGAAAGTTATTGTAACCTCATAGTTGCACAAACCTTTTCAAATTTTCTAATGAATATATATGCATCCTCTATTCCAGTAAACTTTGAAAGCATATTAATTATTTGGAGTTTAATTTCAAAATTATTTATGGTAGGTTGGGGTAACCTGATGCAAGAAGGTTGGACAAACCTAACTGGGTAATATAAATCCTTAAGGGTTTGGGACTGATTGGTTTCTTCAATTTTACAAACTTTAAAGCTTGACATAGGAATCGAGTCAATTCTAACTAGTTGACCCAAAATTCTTCTCCACGAAGGAAGTAAAGAATTCACTTTGTTTTATATATTTTTATTATTTTTTTAAATTATTTTTAAAGAAAAGAGAAGAGGAAGAAGAATTAGTTAAGATTATTTTTCTTTTTTTTTTTGATTTTTTAAATACTTATCAAGCAATTATCTATCCTAGGTTATCCTAATTCTAGACAGCTCCTAACTGCTAAGGTTGCCTTCGAGTACTCCAAGTTTGAAATTGACTAACTGAATCGGCTAGATAAGTATAAGATTGGTGGGAGTCCTCCCATTGCTTTTCTTAGACACCAATTAGATTGGCCAGGTAAGCGAACGGAACTAATTAAAAATCACCTTTCTTCGGGCCCAGTCGTCTCACAAACCACTTTCCTAGACACCGACAGGCAAACCAATTTAAACTCGATCCAACTCTTGGGTTTTCTTGTCCTAATGAGCTCGGATGTCTCTAAGGTTGACGTCTAATTGATTTTATTTAAGGTTAGGATGAATGCAAATGAGAAAACTTGTTTGTGGGCTAAGGAAGCATGATGAAATCCTCATCTTATCTTGTTTAGGTTTTTGCCCTTAAAGTAGTTTAGATATGCTTATGAATAATCAATAAGAACAAACAAATTTTAATAAAAAAAATTAATACTAAACCAAGATCAAATTAGTAAGCTAAAAGAAAAGAAAAAGATTAGATTATATACCTGGTTTCCAGCACTCACCAATTTTCTACAAAGCAAGATAAAAAAAAAATTAGAAAGGTCAGACTAGAATTAAACTAAAAATATGAAGAACAAAAATTTAGAATATAATTTAAAATACGCTAATTCTCCAACAACGACGCCAAAAATTTGATGTGTCTTAAAATTAACTATAAGCGCACGGTGTGCAAAGTAACATATCCGACGAGTATGAATCGATCCCACAAGAAATTTTGTGTGAATTGTATTCAAACCTTGCTCGGGTGAGCTTTAACAAAGAGTTTTGAAAAATTGATTGATACTTACTACTAAACAGTAAATTAATTACAGAAAATAATAATTTAAAGATCTAGGGCTTTTGAATCCGCTAGACTAATGACTTAGAAAGTCTTTTTAAGATTTCTCTTATGATGTTTCTTGATTAAGGTATAATGCATGGACAAGCATTCATCCTAATTAAAGAACTTTTCTTTTAATTACTTCTCTTGTGTTATCCAAGTATGAACTATGAAGGAACTATGATCTAACAATAAATCATCAAAATTTTTCACAAGAAAGAAGAGAAAAGAAATTAATAAAATTATAGGCCTTCTTTCTATTATCCTTCTTGCACTGAATTAAGTATGAACTATAAAGAGATTGAAATCCAATAATAGTCCATCAAGTCTTTTGGCAAGATGCTTGAAGGAAGAACTCTAAAAAAAAAAAAAATCGAGGAGAAATCCTAAGAAGAGCTTTTAATCATGGTTTAGCTTCATCGCAAACCCCAGAGGATTGCTTAGCTAGATATGATTTAAATTGAAACTTTAAAATTATTTAAAATTAAATTCTATATTACTTGTTGGAATTTAAATTATAAAAATTAAAGATTTGCAGAAAGTAAATAAGCATGAAAATTAAACTATCTTATATACAGAAAAAAAATTACAAGAATTAAATTATAAGAATTTAAACTATCCTATTTGTTGAAAATAAAAATTAAAGAGAAAAAAACTAATTTTTATTACTGAAAAAAGTTTCTAATACAAGAAGAAGATTTTTAACTTTCAAGCCATTAACAGGACTTGGAGTTGAAACATCTCTCCTGGCCAACCTTTTTCTGGCTAACTCTCTTTCTCATATATTGGAAGGATGGAAGAAAGTGGGAATAAGATGAATATAAATTTTATGGATATATATTTTTGTCTGTCATATAAGCTCTTATAAAAGTTATGGTATGGAGAGATATTCTTAAGATAGAGATATTAAACTTTATTTATAGGTGTCAGAAGGAAGGAGGATTTTGTATTTTTTAGATATGGGACTAAAAGAAATGCAATCTTAAAGAATGGATGGTTGAGATTGAAGTGATAAAAAAATTTGGATGAATAAGATGAAGAGGATGAAAAATAAGATAAGGAGGAAAGTTGCCATTCAATTTAAATTTTTTTAAAATAATTTTTTTTCTTAAATTTTAGACTTTTATTGCTCCTTTCCACGTTGATTTCCTGCCTCCTCTGCGTAATGACCCGCTCCCTCATCATGCCGCACAGCGCGTCATTCACCAGCTCACGCGCTAAAAACTTCTCCTTGACAAAACTTCTTCTCCTCTTGAAATGCCATAAATGCACGTGGACCCCGTTTGATTTGGGTTGAATTTGTCTTGCATTTCTTTTGAGTTTGAGACAAGTTTGAGTTGATTTTGGGCCAAAGCTTGATTTGTCTTTGATTCTCCATTTTGGATCCGATTTATATTTAATTCACTTCAAATTTTATGCAGTCTATTTCTAATCTTAGTGTACATTAGCTTGGATTTGAGAAATGATTGATTTAAAAATAAATCATAGTATTTATCAAATTTTTTAAAAAATATATAAAAAATATCAAATATTAAATATTTAAAATTAAATAATCAAGATATTGATATACAACACTGACTTTCTTCGATATGAGTATTCATTTAACAATTTTAGAAGTAAATGATATTAATACTTTTTACATTAAATTATTATACTTATCAATGATCAAATATTAAAGCAAATGATTGTTAATAAATTTTATTTTAAATATTCAAATGTCAGAAGAAAGAGAGCTCTTTGACTAAAATAAGGGTGACACAAAATGTAATTCAAATCAAAATCAAATTTCTTTGTTTGATAGCAAGAATTTTTTCGAAAATAGTCTTGGATCATTTTCAAGACGTCTCCTAAAATTTTTGAGATGTCTCATGGAGTCTGGCATGCTCAAGCAAGATTCTGGTATAATTTTGAGAGGTCTTGAGTTGAACTTGAGACGTCTCCTCTCAGGAGATAGAAATATAGTTTCTGCACTCTAAGAGCAAGACGTCTCGTAGAATTCTCGAGAGATCTCGTGGTTCTGACGAGATGTCTTCTTTAAAACTGAGAGCTCTCGATCTCAGATGATAGATTTTTTTTTTTAGAAAATAGATTTTCAAGTGACTGAAAATGATATGTCTCTTGGTCAAATTGAGAGGTCTCGAAATCGGATGAGATGTCTTGAGACAAACCAAGAGGTCTCGAGACATGGCGATAGCTTTTCAACGGACTGTTCTAGACTTATTTTTTCTCGTCTCTAACGGCTAGTTTCTACTCTCCAACGGTCAGATTCAATTTTTTCTAGACTCCAATCATATTAAAGTTAAAGAAAATGTTCCAAATGTAAAATGGAGAAGAAATAATTTTTGGATAAAAAAATAAGAGAAAAGAAACAAACGCCCTATTTTCAACGAGCAATCTCTTTCATCCTAGGTTCTCTCAAGCATTGAAGAGCCCTTAAGTACAATAACTCCAACCATTCAAGGAGGCATTCAACGAACTACAATGATAACTTCTCAGCTCATTTAAAGGAGCTATCTTAGTTGTACAATTTTTTTTTTCCTTTTCATGTACTAGTTTCAGCAGGGGTTGAAACTCGGGATTTGGCATTTTACTTTTCTTTTCTTGGTTTGTATTGTCTCATCTAATATTTGTAAGGATTGTGGTTAGTGAATCTAAAAAAAAATTAACTAAATTTTGGGATAGTGAGCTCGAAAAAACTATCCGACTGTAATCTTGAGGAATTATAGTAAAACTTTTAAGAGTCTTGCTTGAAGAGTGGACGTAGGTGCTGGGAGTATAAATCTCTTATTTGTATGTGTGCTCTTATCTCTTGCTTTTCATAGCTCTCACATGTCACTCACATAGCATTCAAACAGTTTTTATTGCACATACTTACTTTAATTTTTAAAGATCCAATTCATCCTCTCTCTTAGGTTGTCTAGTTGGGTAATAATTGGTATCAGAGCTTAAATTTTCTCTAATTATTGATTTTTTCAACTAGAGATAAAGATCATGTCAACCCAACTAGCAGGTTCTCTTGCCAAAGGGCAATTCATCAATAGGCCACCTCTTTTCAATAGATCCAACTATACCTATTGGAAAGCTCGCAAGCACATTTTTATACAAGCCCTCGACTATGACATATAGAGTGTCATTATCAATGGACGGTACACACCAACAATCATTATTAATGGCACATTCTCTCCTAAGCTGGAGAATGATTGGGATGAAACGAACAAGAAACTTATCCAATTAAATGCTAAGGTAATGAATGTTCTCTATTGCATCCTTGATGCAAATGATTTTAACCAAATTTTTACTTACAATTTTGCAAAAAAAAATTAAGATAGACTTGAGATCATACATGAAGGGACAA
The DNA here is from genome assembly GCA_006176705.1 of Cocos nucifera. Taxonomy (NCBI): domain Eukaryota; kingdom Viridiplantae; phylum Streptophyta; class Magnoliopsida; order Arecales; family Arecaceae; genus Cocos; species Cocos nucifera. The sequence continues at coordinate 283,596 of QRFJ01000618.1, forward strand.
ACCAAGTTAAAGAAATAAAGATAAACAAGCTAGTTCATCAATATAAATTATTTAAAATGGATCCAACTGAATCTATCACTAGCATATACACAAAATTTACTAATATTATAAATGTTTGAAAAGTTTAGAAAAAATTTATTCTAACAATAAATTGGTGAGGAAGATTCTCAGATCTTTGCTTAGGTCATGGAGAGCTAAGATAACAGCCATCTAAGAGGCAAAGAATCTAAACACACTACTACTTGAGGAGCTCATTGGATCCTTGATGATACATGAGCTTGCAATGGATCGGCATAATGAAGAGGAGAACAACAAGAAGAAAACTATTACCCTAAAATCCATGGCAGCTGAAGAAGAAGATGATCTATACGCTAGTGATGAGAATGATGAAGATATGGCCCTAGTGATCAGAAAGTTCAAAAAATTTATGAAAAGAAGAAGGTAAGGATTCAAGAAAAAAAGCTTCATTAGAGGAGAAGCTGGTAGGAAGAAAGAAAAGAAAAGGAGAAGGATCAGCCTACTTGCTATGAATACAAGAAGCTTGGATATTTTAGGGCTGAGTATCCTCAGTTAAAGAAGGTGCCCAAAAGAACCAAGAAGAAGGCAATGATTGTGACTTGGAGCGACAGCGACGAGTTAAGCTCAGAGGAAGAAAATCAAAACGAAGCAAGCTTGTACTTCATGGCACAAGATGATGAGGTATCTTCTACACTTGATTTAGCATTTACTTTTGATGAGCTTCAAGATGCTTTTTATGATTTAATAAAAGACTTTAAGAAGATTAACACAAAAAATAAAAATCTTAAGGAAATAAATCAAACACTTGTAAAAGAAAAGGAAGAAGCTATTTGTGAACACAACAAGTTAAAAGAGGAAAATAAAATCCTAAAGGATGAATTAGATAAGTTAAAATCATTAGTTGATAAATTTACTTTTAGTTCTAAAAAATTGCAAATGATTTTAAACATTCAAAAAGGAGTTTATGATAAAGCTAGACTTAAATATAAACCTAAAGACAAGACAAAGTTTCTAAAAAATTTTTTTGCTCCACCTACAACTATTAGTATCTCATACATCACATTAGTTGTAGAAAAGTAGGACACAAGGCATTTGAGTGTAACACAAGAAAATTTAATTAGAAAATAAATTAAAAAAATTAGATTCCAAAAAGAATCATGACCATAACCCAAAAGGACCTAAGAAGATTTGGGTATCTAAAACTGTCACTTGATTGTTTGTGCAGGAATGCCTTGTAGCCCAAGGATCTAAACAAGAATGGTATTTGAATAGCAGCTGTTCAAGACATATGTCAGATGATAAAAAGCAATTCTTCATCCTAAAAAGGAAGAAACAGAGAGTAATCATCTTTGGCAATAATGGCAAAGGCAAAATAATTGGCTTTGATAAATTTCAGATTACTCCATCTACCTTCATAGATAATATTCTATTAGTTGATAACTTAAAATATAACTTGCTTAGTATTAGTTAGCCATGTGATAAAGGTTTCAAAGTTTCATTTAAATCATTCTGGTGTAAGGTATTTAGTTCCTTAGATGATAGTCTAAAATTTATTGGATTTAGGCATGGCAATATCTACATGATAAATCTTGATGAAATTGCCATGAAGAGCGGTCAATGCCTTAGTTACAATAAATGCTAACATCAAAAATCCTAGTTGGCTTTGGCATCATAGATTAGATCATATAAGCATGCATACTATATCTAAATTACTCAACAAAGATTTAGTTAAGAGGTTACCAAAACTGAATTTCAAGTTTGATCATATTTATGATGTTTGCCCATTTGAAAAATAAACTAGGAAGAGTTTTAAATATAAAAATATAATTTCAACTTCTAGACCTCTTAAATTGATACATATGGATTTGTTTGGACCTACTAAGACTACAAGCCTAGGAGGAAAGAAGTAAGGCCTTGTTATTATTGATGATTATTCTCATTTCACATGGATTTTATTTTTGGCACATAAAGATGAAGCTTTTTCAATATTTTTAAAGTTTTACAAAAAGATAATAAATGAAAAAAACTCAACTATAGTTTGTATCTGTAGTGATCATGGCACATAATTTAAAAATAAATTTTTTAAAAAAAATTATAATAAACATGACATAGAGTATAATTTTTTTATATCTAGAATTCTTTAATAAAATGGAGTAGTTGAAAGAAAGAATAGAACCTTAGTTGATATGGTCCGTACCATATTATGTGAAGAAAATCTATCCAAATATTTTTGGACTGAAGCCATTAATATAGCATGTTATATCCTAAATAGAGTTTTTATTTATCAAATTTTAAAAAAAAATCCTATGAGTTTTGAAAAGAAAAAAGATCTAATATTAATTATTTTCATATCTTTGGTTGCAAATGCTTCATTCATAATAATGATAAAGACAACCTAGGTAAATTTGATACTAAGATAGATGAGGATATCTTTCTTAGATACTCTATATCTACTAAAGCATATAAAATCTTCAACAAACATTCTTTAGTTGTTGAAGAATCCATCCATGTTATTTTTGATGAAGCTAACAATCAATCTTCGAGAAAAAAAGATATTTTTGATGATGATGTAGGAATTCTTGAAGATGGAATAAAGGAGCTTAAGATAAAGGACAACACCATTCATGACAGAAGTAAATCTATAACAATCAATGAACAAGAGAAGAATGATGAAGTTGATACAATTAAAGAACATGAAGATTTATCCAAGAAGTGGAGGTATGCACATAATCATCCAAGAGAACTGATTTTAGGTGATCCTTCATAAGGGGTAAGAACTAGATCTTCATTAAAGATATATTTGATTATCTTGCTTTCGTTTCATAAATAGAATCTAAAAATATAGAAGAAGCTGAAAAAGACTTAAATTGGATGTTAGCCATGTAAGACGAACTAAACCAATTTGAAAGAAACAATGTATGGACTCTTGTAAACAGATCCCTTGCTCATCTTATAATTGACACAAAATAGATATTTAGGAATAAATTAGACGAACATGAAAATGTAATAAGAAATAAAGCTAGACTAGTTGCTAAGAGAGATAATCAAGAAGAAAAATTGATTTTGATGAAACATATGCTCCTATAGCAAGATTAGAGGCTATAAGATTATTACTTGCTTTTGCTTGCTATATGAATTTTAAATTATTTGAAATGGATGTAAAGAGTGTCTTCTTGAATGATTATATTGTTGAAGAAATCTTTGTAGAACAATCTCCCAGTTTTGAAAATCACTCACTTCCTAACCATGTGTATAAATTAAATAAAGCACTATATGGACTTAAACAAGCACCTAGAGCCTGGTACGAGAGATTAAGTTTCTCTTACAAAATAAATTTATTAAAGAAAGTGTGGACACTATACTATTTTTTTTTAAAAAATAATGACCTACTTATAGTTTAAATTTATATGGATGATATTATATTCGGAGCTACTAATGAAATTCTTTGTCAAGAGTTTGCAAAGTTAATGCATGACGAATTTGAAATGAGCATGATGGAGGAGCTGAACTTCTTCTTTGGGCTTCAAATCAAACAATCAAAGAAAGATATTTTCATTAACCAAATAAAGTACATCAAAAAAATGCTAAGAAAGTTTGGCATGAAAAATGGAAAAAAGATCGGCACACGAATGAGCCCCTCATGCAAACTTGACAAAGATGAAAATGGTAAGAATGTGAATGAAAAGCTCTACAAAGGTATGATAGGATCCCTACTCTATTTAACGATAAGTAGACCTGATATATTGTTTAGTGTTTGCATGTGTGCTAGATTTCAATCTAATCTTAAAAAATCTTATTTGCTAGCTATTAAAAGTTTTTTTAGATATTTAATCTACACACATAACTTAGAACAATGGTATTCAAAACAATCCTCCATTGAATTGATAGGATACACTAATGTTGATTATAGAGGATGTAAAATAGATTGAAAAAAATATTAGTGGCACCTGCTAATTTCTAGAGTTGAACTTGATTTCATGGTATAGTAAGAAGCAAAACTCTATAGCATTGTCAACCATCGAGGCTGAATATATTATTGTAGGCAGTTGCTGCACTCAAATACTATGAATCAAGCAACAGTTTGAAGATTTTAGAATTAAGCAAAATAATATATTAATTAGGTATGATAATACTGGTGCCATAAATTTGACTAAAAATACTATTCAACATTCAAGAACTAAGCATATTGAAATTAGACATCACTTCATAAGAGATTATATTCAAAATAATAACATTATACTTGAATTTGTTTCAACTAAAAATTAACTTGCTGATATTTTCATAAAATCTCTAAATGAAAATAGATTTTCTAAAATCTGAGGTGAACTTGGGATATGTGATCCTCTCTAAATGTGTTTTATCTTAAATTTATTAAATCATATTTTGTCCCCTTTTACCATCTTAAACACCCTTAATTCTATCATGAAGAATCAAGAAAAGTCTGCTTGAAATCTCTTTTTTTAATTATTATTTTGGTTCTCCTCCCATCTTCGAGACATCTTGGTTTATACACGAGACCTCTTGGCTATGGTCTGAGACCTCTCGCTTCAAACGTGAGAGCTCTCGATTTTTCGAGACGTCTTATTTTCAAGATGAGACCTCTCAAATATCGTGGGTCTTTTTTTTTAAGCGGACTTTCAAGAAGCCATCATTCTCATTCGTCTTTTTCACTCTTCGAGACCTCTCACCCCAAATTTTCTCAAACTCCCATCAACTCCTCCAAACCTCTCAAATCACTGTTTCATTGCCCATTTCATCCGAATCCGAGACTCTAAAGGCTCCAAAAAGGAAAACCACCACCGCCCAAAGGCCGTCCACCACTCCGTCAACTGAAGTTAGGGTAAAACGGCAATGGGACATCTCCCAGGCCTTTCCATCTGCTTCTTCATGGTCGTTTCCATGAGAACTATTCCTACTAGATGGAAGGTAGATTTTGAGTATTTGGATAAGGAAAACTTCCATATTGGGTCGTGGCTGAGGCAACAAGATTGGGAGAAGCTTTTCTCTCTCAAGGTAAACATCTATCCGGACCTCATTAGAGAATTTTTTGAGAATATGAACTTTGAGAGAGAGTCAGGGGTAGAATCTATGGTGAAAGGAGTTCGTATTGCTTTGGATGAGAGAAAATTAGGGCATCTTCTAAAAGTCCCTAGATCAGGGGCATGTTATTTGAATCTATCTGATAAAAGTGAAACCTTAAAGTGTATTTTGGAAAGAGAAGATGTGAATGAGAATCAATAATTAGTGTCGAATCATTTATCTGTAGAAATAAGACTATTACAATACATTGTTAGTCATATAATTTTTTCAAAAGTTGGAAGGCATGACTGGATAAGCAAAAAGAAACTGGCGACTATGTATTACTTGGTAATAGGGAGACCAATGAACTTTTCCTCCTTGATGCTTCAATAGTTGAAAGACACCATAAATAAAAGCAAAGCCCGTCTGTCCTATGGAATGATCTTTACCCTGATCTTCAAAGAATTTCATGTTAACTTGGAGGGTGAAGATTTCAAGAAATTGGCACACACTGATTACATAAATGAAGGGACTCTTTATAGGATGAGGTTTGTGAAAAAAGATGATAGGTGGGTAAGATCAGAGGAAGAAACTATAATAAGAAATGAGCCTGAAGAGCACGGGCCCCCACCTCCTCCATCCTCTTCCTTTGCAGTTGGACCATCCTTCATGACACCGGGATCTCCACACACACCGTAAGTGCCTCCAAGTCAATTTCCTGCCCTACCCTCTGATTTTGATCAAGACAGTTTAGTTGAAAGGCTTGAAGAGCAGGTTGTTGAAAAGATGTCTGAAAGGTTCAATGATCTTCTCTTTAGATTGAGGCATCAATTGTTTCTTAGCATTGAAGAACAAAGGATCTCTTCTAAGGGATAGACTGAAATGATCAACCAACAAGTCAGCAGTTTATCACAAAGACTTGAAATCCTGGAGAAAGAACAATATGGATCGTCGGCTTAGATAGAGCTTTTGCTAAATGAGATTGCCAGGATTGCAAGAAGATTGGAGGAGAATATTATCACCCAGTGCACCACAGCTGAAGTTATCATTACATCCTTGCGGAAGATTATGAATCGCATTGGCAGCCTTGGATCTTAGACTCCATCCACCTCTCAACCCTCTCCCTCTCCTCGACCAGCACCTCACTTTTTATCCTCTAGACCTTGATCTTCATCTGAACCTATCATAGAATTCCTTTTTGATGAGGAATAGATCTAATCTTTTCTACTTGTCTTTGTATGTTGTTTGATTAACCTTTGGGATATATTGGTATAGATTTTCTTTTTGTAAACCAATATACAATTTTGTCATTGTAATCTTACTTTTCTATAATGGAATCAAATTTTCTTAGCAACATTCTTGTCTTCTCTATGATTTTGATGCTGAGAAAAAAAGGGAGAAAAGGAATAATCAAAAGCATACTTAATCTTCATACTAAATTTTTTATTAATTCTTTACAAATCAAAAGAGCACATTTTAAGGGAGAGCAAATCAAAAGAGCACATCTTAAAGGGGAGCATTGATAATACATTATATATATCATTGAAAATTTAAGCACTCTTAAAATCGAGCACATCATATTCTTTCACTCAATGGTACATGGTATATATATCACTTACATTCTTTTTATGAAATGCTTGATGTTTTGTCATCATCAAAAAGAAAAAGATTGTTGATCCCTAAGTGATTTTGATGATGACCAAATATTAAAGTAAATGATTACTAATAAATTTTATTTAAAGTGTTCAAATGTCAGAAGAAAGAGAGCTTTGTGATCAAAATAAGGATGACACAAAGTGCAATTCAAATCAAGATCAAATCTCCTTGTTTGGTAGCAAGAATTCTCTTGAAAATAGCCTTGGAGCATTTTCGAGATGTCTTCTAAAATTTCTGAGATATCTCATGGTAAGACAATCGGTTCACCAACTCAGTCAATACAATATTCAGATTATTAAATTAATTTTATTTCATGTGACAGTAGAGTCTCCTAATTTATTCACTATCCTTTGGTCCAGATGTAATTTAAATAAATATTAATGTATTAAGTTTTATAAAATTCTCTAATTAAAATACGCTGCGTTCAAAGCACACTAAAATTTCTGCATGCATATGAATTCTAATTTGATTCATAATACAAGGTATATAATCAAGAAGCAATAACATAGATGTACTTGGTCCGTAACATCTATATTCATCAGATCAATTAGAAGATGGACAGTAATCTAAAAGCATTAAGATCAAATTTATATACTCCTCATGAATAAAATTTAAGATTAAAAATAAATCACACTGAATATTGCATCAAAAGAGTGGCTATACCTTAGCCTTAGTAAAAAAAAATTTAGTTCATGATAACAAGTTCAAAAACAGCAAATAAAATAAAAAGCATAGAGAAATTAGACTGTTTGATTACTGAAATTGATTGTCCGTTGCTCTTGGTGTGGAGAACTTGGTGAAGAAGAAGAGGCTCCTTAATTGATGTCTTGATTGTCGAAAAAAAATTAAAAACCCTTTTCTTTCTCTTCATAAATCTCTCTTCTCTTTCTACCTCTCTCCTCTTTTTCTCTTTCTTTTCCCCAAAACCCTCTACTTCTCTTTTTTTTTTTTATTTCTCTCCCTCTTTTTTTTTCCTCTTCCTCTCTTTTTTTCTACGACAACAGTAGATTTTATAGGCTAAGAAATCGATGTTAGATATATATGCCCTATAAGCCAGAATTGGCTGACACTTGTAATACACTTCTAGAGGCAAGATTGTAATTTTGATTATAATCAATAAAATGGGTTATTTTCTATCACATATATGTATTTAGTGTCTGTGATACATCCTTTGAGTTAATGATAATGATGATTCATATTTTCAAGAGTTGAAAATTTAAGACATGAATAATCATTATTAACTTATAAAATACTCCCGACTATAGGATCATCATGAGGATGGTGATTGATCCGGAAGGTTGATGTACAATCGCTTCTCTTTAGTAGATGAGTCTTGAGTCTACGGTGTGGAGACACCAGAGCAAGAGTATAGGTACTCATTAGAGAATGAGGGCACTGAGCATGACCACCTCGAGTAGTCATTAGGAAGTCTACCTTCTCGTCAATGACTGACTCGATGCTGCAGTGGTGTGTCTGGTTCTTTGACCTGAGGTGCATCGATAGTTCACCTTGAGGGTGTTATAGTTTGACTACACCATAACTCGATCTCCTAGCCATTCAGAATCCTGAGGTGTATGTTGGCTATAGCATGTTCATTGTAGGAACTGGATTGCATCAAGATGGAATCTATCTACCTCGGTGGTAGAGGAGCAGCCCTATGATGATCATAAGAATCAAGTCTAGAAGCCCATGGCCATGGCAGAGTGAAATAATAGAAAGAGTTTCTATTTAGATTTTCACATCGGACTTGAATCGAATGATTACATCATATGATAGAAACTAGGGTTTGACGAGTTCACCTTAACCCTAATCTGATTGGGGCTCAAGATAGAAGAACTTAATCACACAGGTAGCTGCACCAAGAGGTTCACATTCAGCTCTGATGGGTTGCCACCATATACTGCTAGGTGTCACTGGTGGATTTTGGGAGCAATTAGAATGATTTAGATGATCGATCATTCTAGCTGTTCGAATCAGAAGAGTTCTGATCCATCGAAAGGAGTTTCGATGATGTCGATGATAGAGATCATGACATATCCCATTACCATACAGAACTGAACCTAACTGGGTCACACAAATAAGGATTTGAATCTGGTGATCATCAATTGAACTGATCTAGTTCAATTGATCTGAATGAGATTCAATTAGGTTCAAGAAAATCGTGCTAGCACTCGATTGAACCTAACGTTCTTCTTTTACTATCATAAATAAGTTATCCTGACTGAGCCAAAGAAGTTTGTGCTCGAATCAGAGGCCTTCACTATGGTCTGACTAGGATCCTGTCCATTAGGTCAAAAAAGGGTTGTCTTATTTTGTAAGACAATTACCTACCATTTTTGGTCACCTGCCATTTCTCGTCCTTTGACTTTTGGTCAAAAGTTAACCTTTGACTGGTCAAATATTGACCATTGACACTTTGACTTCTATCCACATGTCATGCACCTATTGGAGAGCTGGTGGGGGCTTGTCCCCCTGCCAGAAGCCTGGCAAGGAGGAGGGCGCACGCCAAGGATGGCGTGTGCCCAAGTTTGGAGGCACCCAGGAGTCCCTGTTGGATAGGGACTCCATCTTCTTATTGGATTTCGATTAGACTCCTCCTAAGAACCAACTTTGACTGGTCTTAGGCACCCTCTAAGGATGAATTCCAGGGGACTCTATTCCCACCAATCAGATTTAGATCTGATTTCATAAAGGATTGTGATTGGTTGGGAAGAAGAGGAGTTGGATCACGCATAGTCTATAAATAAGACCTTGCGCCCAACTCAAAAAGCAATATAATTCACAATGCCCCAAGGCTACCTCTCTCTTCCTCCTCCATGCCAAGTCCATCATCTCCCTCTCCTCTCCATGCTCAAAGTAGTTTGGGATCCAGTTGGTGCAATCCAGATCAGAAAAAGGCGACAGAAAGCTAGAAGGCTGCGCTGCTGCAAAGGACGAACTGCTGATCTTCAAAAGCTGTTTTGGAGATCCTCTAAATCAGATTCAGATCTAATTTTTGGAGACGTGATAGAAAAGAAAAGGATCTCCAGATCCAGCTTGAGTGGATACCGGTAGAGGCCAGGCACTTGCGTGGCTAGATCCAGAACCTTTCGCTGCTTACAGGATCATCAACGGATAATAGGATCACCCTACATCAAGGTAAATTAAATTTGATTTAATTTATTTATATTTTATTTTAATTATTAAAATAATAAAAATTAGATTTAAAATATCCAAGATCTAATTTAGATCAAAGAGAAAAGTTTTTAAAATATATCTCTTGATCCGATCAGATCTGAACGAACCTGGTCCTGAAAAATCAGGATTTTTTTCAACTGGTATCAGAGCCAAGGTTCTAAAAGTATTTAGATCTAATTTTAAATTTATTTTAATTAAAAAATAAGTGATTTTAGATGTCACATGAGATGTGATCAGATCTGAAATCAGAAAAAATTAAAATTAAATGATTTGGATCTAAGATTAGAAAATATGCATGACTAGTTCTAAAATAGAATAGTTCTATAGAATAGTCTTGCATGTTTTTAATTTAATTTGATTAAATCATATTTTAGATCTATTTATTTACTATTTTTTAATATTATAATTATTATAATAACATCTAAAAATAGTAAATAAAAATTATTTAATTTTAAACATCATATGAGATATGATTGATGCATGTCTAGACTAGTTGTAGAATAGTTCTACATAGTTGTCTAGATTAGAATTTATTTTGATTAGATCAATTTAAATCTAATTTTTTAGATTATTATGAGATAATTTAGATCTAAAAATATGCATGATTCGATACATGAGATGTATGCAAAATATGCCATGATTAGATCTAATTTGTATATGAGATATATGATATAGATCTAAAACTATTTTGTAGTATTACATGTTCCTGATTAAGGCGTTCCTCTTGGCCGTCCGGTCATAAGAATGAAGAAGGGTTTAAAGGCCCTCTCCTTCCATTCGATGGGGTGTTCTTATGATGTGTAGGGGTGCTGCGTGTTCGTCCTTAATCAGAAATCCAAAACTTACTTTCTGCAAAACCCTAGATCCTGAAACCCTAGGATTTATTGTGCATATTTTATTTATGAACCCTACTTAATTAAGAATTAAGATTATGGAAATATTAATTAGGTCTAAAATTGAGAATTTTAGATCTAAGACATATTCATAATACTGGGTTCGGGCTTGGGTAGCTCAATTAGGTCTAAGCGGTTGATCAAACCGAATCAAGAGTTGGTTAGATGGGATCAACAATGCTTAAATTGACCAGCCTAATAGGATTAAGTCTGGGTCAAGATCGAGTCACGATCAAGCAAGACCTAATTAGGCTCAGAGGTTAGAGTCTGGATTGTAGGCTAACCCAATTGGTTCTGGCTCAACAATTTGGTGTCTAAGGTAAGTTTGGCACATACGACCGACTGGTTTTTAATTGGAAGCTACTCGATCCTGAATGCATTCTTGTACGAGTTAATGGCATATTCCTTCCACCGGTCTCACTTACCTGGCCATATCTGTTGACACAGTTCTGATCTGAGGTGGTCAATAATCCGAGCTAACCCATGCCACTAGGTTAGTCATAATTGTTATGACTATGACAAGTCTAGTTTAATGAAACCTGAATCAATTCTTCCCTAAGAAAAGATTAAGTCTGAGGTCTTCCACCATTGTAGATGTGCGGGCCCTTCCCGGGGTTGATTGTTCTCGGCTGGATACAGTGGCTCAGTTGCACCGGAAAGATGCAACCATGTCTATTAGGCATTGGATGCTATGGGCTGGAGGATGAGTTGGGCTCAATATTTTGGATACGGTGAGAGACTCAATTAGGAAATCCAGTCTATGCAAATGGTGGGTCTGACTTAACTAAGGAGTGGATCAATATTTCGGATATGGTGAGATTCATGAATTAGAGACCAAGTTTGGGTGCACCATGATTAGAGAATCATTGAACAAGAGTTGTTCACTCATTGGCTAACCCATCACCAATAACTGTTAGGTGAGGTGATGAGTCAGTTGGTGAGACCGCACCACCCACTAGAAATCATTAATCATGGAGATTTTTGCATCTCTACAGAGGGAAAGTGTAGGGATCCGAGAAAATAGTGGGAGCTAATTTATTTAAAAATAAAATTTTTAAATAAATTGGTCAAGTCATAAATTACAGTATCTAACTAGAATCTTTGACTCTCTACAGAAAAAATGTCTGCGTCCAACCCATTGGCACGTATCCTGGACACACATAGACTGACCGGACCCAATTATAAAGATTGGCTCAGGAAACTACAAAATTAGTTTTGGGTTCAAGAAGTTAACCATGTATTGGACCAGGACCTCCCACCTTACCAGCCCGTCCATCCATTGAATAGAGAGCATGTCTCTGGAAAAAATGGATAGACGAAGATAATAAGGCCAGATATTACATGTTGGGCTCGATGTCTGATGAGCTCCAGCGCCAACATGAAGATATCGGGACTGCTCGCCAAATGTTGGCTCACCTGCAAGGAGATGTTTGGTGAACAGAGTCGCGCAGCCAAATATCAAGTCACGAAATGATGACTTTTTAAGGCTAAGATGCATGATGGGCAGTCAGTCCAAGATCACTGTCTGATGAATGATCAAGGACTTGAAAGAGCTTGAGAAGCTCGGTGTGAAGTTAGACTTGGATCTGCAGAATGATATTATTCTGCAATCCTTGACTGATGCATATGGGCAATTCATCATGAATTACCACATGCATAAACTTCAAAATTTCCTTGGCCGAATTAATGAATATGCTGGTCACCGCTGAGCTTTCTATGAAAGGTTCTAAAGGCTCAGTTCTTGCTATGGAACGGAGACTTCTTCCAAAAGAAAGTCTTATGAAAAGAAAAAGAAGTCTGTGAAAAAAAAGCAGAAGGTGGAAGGAGGAAAGAAGAAGAAGGCAGAGCCGAAGAAGAAAGGCCGATGTCAAAGGAAAGTATTTCCATTGCAACAGCGACGGCCATTGGAAGCGGAACTGCCCTACTTACCTGGCCACCCTGAAGAACAAGAAGGAAGGTCCTTCTGGAGGTATGCTCGTTATTGAGTCTAACCTTACGGTTTCTTCTGCATCCAGTTGGGTGCTTGACTCTGGTTCTAGTGCTCATCTGTGCACTTCCATGCAGGGTCTTGAGGATAGCAGGAGGCTGAGGGATGGAGACATGATCCTACGCATCGGTAATGGAGCAAGAGTTGCTGCAGTGGTGGTGGAACATACCCTCTTCGATTACCATCTGGTTTAGACTTAGTTTTGAAAGACTGTTATTATGTGCCTGCAGCTAGCAGGAATTTGATTTCTGTTTCATGCTTAGCACTAGAAGGCTATGTGATTACCTTCTTTAAGGACCATTGTAACATTCTTTATGAAAGAAATAAAATTGCAAATGGTTTTCCTTATTAATGGTCTTTATCAGCTACATATTGATGTACCTGTTCTAACTATCGAGCAAAACGTGAATGCCAAACGACCTAGGGATAGTCCAAACGATAGATATCTATGGCACCTGAAGATTAGGTCATATAGCAGAAGATAGGATCAACAAATTGGAGAAAAATGGGCTATTGAGTCCATTGACTTTCCGAGTCATATCCAACTTGTGAATCTTGTCTTCAAGGCAAAATGACTAAACTCCCTTTTGTTGGACATGGGGAGAGGGCCACAGATCTCCTTGCCCTAGTACATACTGATGTGTGCGGCCCATTTGATGTGCCGGCTAGAGGCAATTTTGTCTACTTCATTACCTTTACCGATGATCTATCTAGGTATGGGTATGTGTATCTTATGAGACACAAGTCTGAAGCTTTTGAAAAGTTCAAAGAATTCAGACATGAAGTAGAAAAATAAACTGAAAAATCCATTAAGGTTCTTCGATCAGATCGAGGAGGTGAATACCTTAGCCAAAAATTCCTAGACTATCTCAAGAAAAATGGCATAGTCTCTCAATGGACTCCACCAGGAACACCTCAACTCAACGGAGTTTCAGAATGGAGAAATCGGACTCTATTGGATATGGTCCGATCCATGATGAGCTTCACAGACCTTCCCTGATTTTCTTTGGGGACACTCATTGTTAACTTCAATTTATCTACTGAATAGGGTTCCCTCTAAAACCGTTCCTACCACACCGTATGAGATATGGCACGGTAAGAAACCAAGTCTGAGTCATCTCAGAATTTGGGGTTGTCCGGCTCATGTCAAAAGACAACAAGCGGACAAGTTAGAGTTTAGGTCCTTCAGAGCTCGATTCATAGGATATCCTAAAGAGTCATTAGGATACTATTTCTACATTCCAGAAGACCACAATGTGATTGTGAGTCGACATGCCATCTTTCTTGAAAAATAGTTTATTCAAGATAGCGGCATTGGAAAGCAGATTAAGCTTGATGAGAAAGTCTCACAAGTACAATGAGCTAAGGACCAATTGGAACCAAATCAGGTTGAGCCAATAAGAATACTAGCCTCCTCCACCTCGTAGATCGGAAAGAGTTTTCCATCCCCTGAAAGATACTTAGGTATTATTTCAGAGGAAAGTAGAGAAAATGTTCCTCGTAGGTAATGGTGCTCATGGTGATGATCCCAAAACCTACAATGAGGCGATATCAGATATCGACTCCGAGAAATGGCTAGAGGCAATGCAGTCAGAAATTGACTCGATGCACTCAAACCAAGTCTGGACCTTGGTAGATCCACCAGAAGGTATAGTACCTATTGGGTGTAAATGGATCTTCAAGAGAAAGATTGGTGCAGATGGAAATGTGGAGACATTCAAGGCTAGACTAGTGGCAAAAGGTTATAGTCAATGCGAAGGCATTGACTATCAGGATACCTTTTTTCCAGTGGCTATGCTAAAATCCATCCGCACATTGCTTGCCGTTGCAGCCTATTTCGATTATGAAATATGGCAAATGGACGTGAAAACGGCATTCTTAAATGGATATCTTGAGGAAGATATCTATATGGAACAGCCGCTAGGTTTCACATCCAGTGATACTGATCACAAGGTTTGCAAGCTGCAAAGGTCCATATATGGACTTAAGCAAGCATCTCGGAGCTGGAACACTCATTTCAATGATGTGATCAAAATATTTGGTTTCATCAAAAATGAAGAGGAACCATGTGTCTTCAAAAAGGTCAGTGGGAGCGCTGTTGTCTTCCTCGTATTGTACGTGGATGACATCCTCCTTATTGGGAATGATATTCCCATGTTGACGATAGTCAAAATATGGTTGTCCAAGGAATTCTCCATGAAAGACCTAGGTGAAGCATCCTTTATTCTAGGAATTAAGGTCTATAGGGATAGACCGAATAGGATGCTAGGACTTTCACAGAAGATGTACATAGAGGAAGTACTAAAGAGGTTTAGTATGGAAAACTCTAAGAGGGGATTAATACCCTTCAGACATGGTATTCATCTTTCCAAGAAGATGTGCCCTAGCACACCTGAGGAAATAGAATGCATGAGCAAGATCCCTTATGCTTCTGCAATAGGGAGCCTCATGTATGCCATGCTATGTACACGACCTGATATAGCCCATGCTGTGAGTGTCACAAGCAGATATCAGTCAAATCCAGGTGAAGAACACTGGACTTCTGTGAAATGTATCCTTAAGTACTTGAGAAGAACTAAGGATATGATGTTGGTCTTTGGTAATGGAGAACTCCAAGTCCAGGGATACACAGACTCGGATTTCATGTCCGATATAGATGATCGAAAGTCGACATCTGGGAGTCTGTTTGTGTGCAATGGTGGTGCTGTCAGCTGAAGAGTTTCCAAGCAAACTGTGATAGCAGATTCCACCATGGAAGCAGAATATATCGCTGCATCAGAGGCTGCGAAGGAAGCATTCTGGTACAAGAAGTTTGCTGCAGAAATCAGGAGTAATGCCATCAGATGCCATTCCTCTATACTGCGACAACAATAATGGCGCCATAGCCCTTGCTAAGGAGCCGAGGTCTCACCAAAAATCCAAGCACATTGAGCGGCGATACCACCTCATCCGCGATTACCTCGAGAAGGGTTACGTCGAGGTCAAGAGAGTCAACTCCACAGACAATGTGGCAGACCCACTTACAAAGCCGTTGGGCCAGCAGAAGATCGAAGCCCACCTTGAGAAGATGGGACTTAGACTTGTAGCCAATTGGCTTTAGGACAAGTGGAAGATTGTTAGATATATGTGCCCTAGAAGCCAGAATTGGCTGACACTTGTAATACACTTCTAGGGGCAAAATTATAATTTTGACTATAATCAATAAAATGGGTTATTTTTTCTATCACATATGTGTATTTAGTGTCTGTGATACATCCTTTGAGTTAATGGTAATGATAATTCATATTTTCAAGAGTTGAAAATTTAAGACATGAATAATCATTATTAACTCATAAAATGCTCCCGACCATAGGATCATCACGAGGATGGTGATTGATCCGGAAGGTTGGTGTACAATCGCTTCTCTTTAGTAGATGAGTCTTGAGTCTACGGTGTGGAGACACCGGAGCGAGAGTACAGGTACTCGTTAGAGAATGAGGGCACTGAGCGTGACCACCTCGAGTAGTCATTAGGAAGTCTACCTTCTCGTCAATGACTGACTCGATGCTGCAGTAGTGTGTCTGGTTCTTTGACCTGAGGTGCATCGGCAGTTCACCTTGAGGGTGTTATAGTTTGACTACACCATTACTCGGTCTCCTAGCCATATGGAATCCTGAGGTGTATGTTGGCTATAGCATGTTCATTGTAGGAACTGGATTGCATCAAGATGGAATCTATCTACCTCGGTGGTAGAGGAGCAGCCCTATGATGATCATGAGAATCAAGTCCAGAAGCCCATGGCCATGGCAGAGTGAAATAATAGAAAGAGTTTCTATTTAGATTTTCACATCGGACTTGAATCGAATGATTACATCATATGACAGAAACTAGGGTTTGACGAGTTCACCTTAACCCTAATCTGATCGGGGCTCAAGATAGAAGAACTTAATCACACAGGTAGCTGCACCAAGAGGTTCGCATTCAGCTCTGATGGGTTGCCACCATATACTGCTAGGTGTCACTGGTGGATTTTGGGAGCAATTAGAATGATTTAGATGATCGATCATTCTAGCTGTTCGAATCAGAAGAGTTCTGATCCATCGAAAGGAGTTTCGATGATGTCGATGATAGAGATCATGACATATCCCATTACCATACAGAACTGAACCTAACTGGGTCACACAAATAAGGGTTTGAATCTGGTGATCATCAATTGAACTGATCTAGTTCAATTGATCTGAATGAGATTCAATTAGGTTCAAGAAAATCGTGCTAGCACTCGATTGAACCTAACGTTCTTCTTTTACTATCATAAATAAGTTGTCCTGACTGAGCCAAAGGAGTTTGTGCTCAATCAGAGGCCTTCACTTGGTCTGACTGGAGCCTTGTCCAAGTCAGAAAAGGGTTGTCTTATTTTGTAAGACAATACCTGCCATTTTTGGTCACCTGCCATTTCTTCGTCCTTTGACTTTGGTCAAAAGTTGACCTTTGACTGGTCAAATGTTGACCATTGACACTTTGACTTCTGTCCATGTGTCATGCACCTATTGGAGAGCTGGTGGGGGCTTGTCCCCTACCAGAACCTGGCAAGGAGGAGGGCGCACGCCACCCTTGGCGTGTGCCCAAGTTTGGAGGCGCCTAGGAGTCCCTGTTGGACAGGGACTCCATCTCCTTTTGGATTTCGAATTAGACTTCTCCTAAGAACCAACTTTGACTGGTCTTAGGCACCATCTAAGGATGGAATCCAAGGGACTCTATTCCCACCAATCAGATTTAGATCTGATTTCACAAAGGGTTGTGATTGGTTGGGAAGAAGAGGAGTTGGATCACGCATAGTCTATAAATAAGACCCTGCGCCCAACTCAAAAGCAATGAATAATTCCAATGCCCCAAGGCTGCCTCTCTCTTCCTCCTCCATGCCAAAGTCCATCTTCTCCCTCTCCTCTCCACGCCAAAGTAGTTTGGGATCTTAAGTTGGTGCAATCTAGATCAGAGAAAGGCGACAGAAAGCTAGAAGGCTGCGCTGCTGCAAAGGACAACTGCTGATCTTCAAAAGCTATTTTGAAGATCCTCCAGATCAGATTCCAGATCTAATTTTTGGAGATGTGATAGAGAAGAAGAGGATCTCCAGATCCAACCTGAGTGGATACCGGTAGAGGCCAGGCACTTGCGTGGCTAGATCCAGAACCTTCCGCTGCTTACAGGATCATCAACGGGATAATAGGATTACCCTACATCAAGATAAATTAAATCTAATTTAATTTATCTATATTTTATTTTAATTATTAAAATAATAAAAATTAGATCTAAACATCTCAGATCTGATTTGGATCAAAGATAAAAGTTTTTAAAATATATCTCTTAATTCGATCAGATATGAATGAACCTGGTCTGAAAAATCAGGATTTTCCTTCAATCGATTCTTCCCCAAAATCCTTTAGAAATTAGGTTTAAAACTCTCAAAACAACTCAAATTAGGATTTTGAATGATTTTGACTGTTGGATGTTGATCAAATGGTCCAAAAATTACTTAAAAACCCTTTAAAATATCTCAGATCAAGTCGATATTCATTCTAGCCATTGGATCAAGCGTTAGATTGAATCTAGACTGTCCGATCATGTAGAAAGAAGGCTTCTGATCTTTAGTTTAACATCGGGATGAATCTCAGCCATTGGATCTCAATCGAAAGCTGTGGATGCCTTTCGTTAGCACATTCTTTTCGATCGTCCGATCAAATCTCAGTGAAAGGCGTCCGTTGGATCAAACAAAATTTCTAAATTATCCTCTGTAGATCATGCACGAGCCCGGTGTTGCATGGACCGCCGCATTCTTCAACTAATCAGAGCGTGCTTCTTCATGTGAAATTCCTGAAATGCCCTCAAGTCGGTCCACCGTGCACCATGAAAAATGCTGACGTCATCCTGATGTCAGTGCTGCGTCAATGGGTCGGTTTGCTGATGCGATCGAATTGGAACGTCTGCTGAGCCGATTTTCTGAGCCGATCTGAACTGAACCAATTTTTTTTTTTTTTGGAATTTAATATTGGACTCGTTTGAAGTCCGTTTTGTTTGAAATTTATTTCATCTGAACTAGAAAAATAAGATCTTTACATTGATGGCCTTCTTTCCTACATAAAATTAATAAAAATATCAATTTTTAAAGAAATAGATTAATTTATTTTATAATTTAATACTTTTATTAGTATATTTTTATCACTTATCATCTGGCACGCTCAAGCAAGATTTTGGCACAGTTTTGAGAGGTCTCAAGTTGAACTCGAGATATTTTCATCTCAGGAGATAGAAATATAATTTCTGCACTCTGAGAGCGAGATGTCTCATAGAATTCTCGAGAGGCCTCACGGTCCAGATGAGACATCTCCTTCAAAATTGAGAGCTTTCAATCTCAAGCGATAGAATTTTTTTTAGAAAGTAGATTTTCGAGTGAGTAAGAATGACACGTCTTCTGGTCAAACTGAGAGGTCTCAAAATTAGGCAAGATATCTCAAGATAAATCGAGAGGTCTCGAGACATGATGATAGCTTTTCAATGAACTATTCTAGACTTATGTTTTTCATCTTTAATGGCTAGTTTCTGCTTTCTAATGGTCGGATTCAACATTTTGTGGATTTCAATAATATTAAAGGTAGAGAAAATATTCCAGATATAAAAGAGAGAAGAAGTACTTTTTAGATAAAAAAAATGAGAGAAAAGAAATGAACATCCTATTTTCAACTAGCAATCTCTTTCATCCTAAGTTCTCTTAAGGATTGAAGATCCCTTAGGTGCAATAACTTCAAGCATTCAAGAAGACATTCAATGAACTGCAATGACAACTTCTTAGCTCATTTAAAGGAGCTATCTTAGTTGTACAAATTTCTTTTTTCTTTTTGTGTACTAGTTTTAGCAGGGGTTGAAACTCGGGATTTTGGGTTTTACTTTTCTGTCCTTGGTTTGTATTACCTCATCTGATTTTTGTAAGGATTATAGTTGGTGAACCTAAGAAAAAATCAATTGAATTTTGGGATAGTAAGCTCGAAAAAACTATCTGACTGTAATCTTGAGGGATTATAGTAAAATTCTCAAGAGTCTTGCTTGGAGAGTGAACGTAGGTGCTGAGAATGCACCAAACTAGTATAAAAATCTCTTGTTTGTGTGTGTACTCGTCTCTTGCATTTTATAGCTCTCACATCTCACTCACATAGTATTCAAATAGTTTTTATTGCACATACTTGCTTTAATTTTTAAAAACTTAATTCATCCCTCCTTTTAGGTTGTCTAGCTGGGCAATAGAATTAACGATCTAACAAACTTTTCTTAAGACCTAAGCAAATCCCTCTATAAATAAAGGTGTAGAGCACCCTTTTGAAAGTAAGTTTTTAGCACAAGATTCACATAGTTAATACTTTATTAAAATCTGCTCTTGACTTTTCCACTGAAGGAAGATCGAACACCTTCCTACCTAAATCCTCTTTTCTTGCCTTTTAGCCTTTTATTCTCACTATCCATTCTCAAGGCTTCAGCTGACTTAAGTATCGGATGATCCTACTAGAGGGTGCTCCACCGATTTTTAGGACATTCTTGTAGGTTGGTTCGTGATTCACATCGATCCAATCCAATCCAACTCTCTTGCATGAGTTCTTTCAAACAATTTTAAGCCCTGATATAATAGATTGGCGCTAGAGGAAGGGCATGGTCTTTTTCATCCAAATATTATGAAAATGATAAAGAAGGCATAGAATTTGACTCCATATTTTTTAGGAGTCATCCCAGAGATGGTCTAACCCCATCCCTCAATAATAGTATATTTGCAATAGTGTAATCTCTTGATGCAGTAGGTTCAAACCCTTGCCAACGTCGTACAGCAACTCAAATAGATAATGCAGCGACGGCAAGAACCTGTTCCTCAAGAAGTTGTGTCATGACATAGCCACCCCCTAGTCCCTCAAGAATTCCACCAAAAGCATTTTCTTGAACAAAAAGAGTACTCCTGTGAAGCAAAATCAACTCCCGATAGCAAGAAATCGCAATGGAAGGAGAGCCTTAAGCAAAAGGTTCAAGATCTTGAGAAAATACTGAAGAAGATATGGCTTGGGGACTCTTTCCAAAGTAAGAAGAATTCTCATCTCACATCCTCATTTTCTGCTGAAATACTAAATGAACTGGTTTCTTCCCAGTTCAAGATGCCTACGTTGGAGCCATTTGACAGCTCCACGGACCCCCAAGATCATCTTGAGGGATATAGAGACGTCATGAGGCTTTAAGGAGCATAAGACACTCTTCTTTGCATGCCTTTCTCCATTATTCTCAAAAAGTCTACGAGAGCATGGTTCTATAGACTCCGCTCGGGGTCCATCTCTTCTTTTGATCAATCGGATAGGTTCTTTGTGGCCTGTTTTAGAAGCAACCATCTTTGTCTGAAGCACATGGATAGCCTCTTTTTCATAGTACAGTAGGAGGGTGAATCCCTTCGTAAGTATATGGCCCATTTTAGTGCAGCTATTTTGAAAATAAAAGATTTCAACGAGTCTATCGCCATGTCTGCTTTGAAGTAAGGACTCAGAAGTTGCCGCTTGACTTTCTCTCTCAGCAATAACTTTTTGAAAAATTATAAGGGGATTTTAACTCAGGTTAAAAAGTATGCCTAGGCAGAGGAAGAAGAGAAGCTGAATAAGAAAAATAAGAAAAATAAGAAGTGATCCCATGAGGAAGAACATGGGAATCAAGAGAGCACTAGCGAGCAACCTCAAAAAAAATTCAAGATCCCGGAGTCCACCTTGGAAGTTTGACACCTATGCCTCCCTATCTACCCCACGAACATAGATTTTGATGGAGATCGAAAAATAAGGATATCTCCATCATCCCAACTCCATGAAAGCCCCGCATTCGAGAAGAGACAAAAGCAAATTCTGCTATTTTCACTAGGATCATGGGCATGATACCGAAGAGTGCCACCAACTTAAGGAGAAAATCGAGATATTGATTCATCGAGCTTATCTTGGCAAATACATCAGGAATTGGGCAATTCAAGCCTTGGAACAATGTCAAAAGCCTGATGCCGCCATCGAACACAATCTGTCGACTGCTAGAGTCATCAATGTGGTCTTGAAGCCTAGTAGATCTCAAGCGGCATTTGGAAGACCTTCCTCAAAGAGATAATACACTGATAACATTGTCTCCTTCTCTGATGATATTGTTCAGGGTGTTCAAACCTCTCATAATGATGCCGTTGTCATTTTCATGACAATAGCAAACTATGATGTAAAGAGAATCTTAGTAGATAATGGAAGCTCAGCAGACATATTATTCTATGATGCTTTCCTAAAGGTAAATATCCTGAATAAATTAAGACAGTTTAGTGTCCTACTGATTGTATTCTCAAGCAACTCGATAGCTATTGAAGGAGAGGTACACTATCAATTATTGTAGAAAAAATCCATATCAGTCAACCGTGTAGCTTACATTCCTAGTCATTAAGATACCATCTACATACAATGCTATCCTTGGTCGGCCCGAGCTTAACGCTCTTCGAGTAATAATTTTCACTTACCATCTACTAGTATGATTTCCAACAAAAAAGGAATTGGAGAGATACGCGGAGTTCAAATGATGGCTAGACAATATTTCCTGATAGCTTCAAAAATGAAGAAGCCCGTTAAAGCTCTACCAATCGAAGTGCCTGATCAGAAGAGCAAAAGTGAGAATGGTAAAAGCCGAGCTGAGTTAGCAAAACCACTCATCACCATCCCACTTAGAGGGACCTCGAAAAGATAGTTCAAATAGGAGCTCGATTAAACATTGACCTCAAGGATAAATTAATATCTTTTCTTCAACAAAATGCTAATATGTTTTCCTAGATAACTTCAAACATGCCTAAAATTTCTGCTAACATTATCATGAATAAGTTAAATATTAATCTTAAGCATCAATCAGTGAAATAAAAGAAAAGAAGCTTAGTTCCAAAGAGACAAAAGATGATAGATAAGGAGGTTGATAAGCTCTTAAAAGCACAATTTATTAGAGAAGCTCAGTACCCAAAATGGATAGCCAATGTAGTGATGGTAAAAAAGATGAGCAATAAATGGAGGATCTATATCGATTACACCTACCTTAACAAAGCTTGCCCAAAGGATAGTTTTTCTCTCTTGAAGATTAATCAGATGGTTGATGCAACCTCCGGACACAAGGTACTGAGCTTCATGGACACCTTCTTCAACTACAACCAAATCAGAATAACCCCTGAAGACATAGCTTTTATCACCAATAAAGATGTGTATTATTATAAAATGATACTTTTTGATTTAAAAAATGTAGGTACCACTTATCAGCGCTGGTCAATAAGGTGTTCAAGCACCAAATCAGTCATAACATGAAAAATACATTGACGATATGCTAGTAAAGAGTGCAAAAGAAGATTGGCATATCACCGATCTAGAAGAAGCATTTGAGAAGCTCTGCAAATACTGAATGAAAGTCAACCCAAATAAGTATGCTTTCAGAGTAACGATCAAAAAATTTCTTAGTTTTCTCATGACTCAAAGAGAAATAGAGGCCAACCCCAAGAAGATCCAAGCACTACTCGAGATGAGGCCTCCAAGTACTATAAAAGAAGTATAATGGCTTACTAGATGAGTGTGAAGATACTGGTATGGCATACAGATGAGATGTATGGATACATCGTCAATGAACGTGACCAACAAAATTACATGAACTTGTTTAGATTAGATTTAAAGTAGTTTCATGCTTATCTTACTTGCATATTGATTATAAATCAAATATGCAACTTGATTGATAGAATCATGTTGTAAAAATATTTTACAAATATAAAAATTATTTTCGAAAAGCTGAACCCTAACTCTCAACTCAAAACTTAATTAAGAATTAAGAAGTTGTTTGATTAGGATCTAGGATTGTGAATTGAAGATCCTAAGATACAAATCATAACACATTAGGTTAAATAGATCAATGGGGATTAGGTCTACTAATTAGATTAGACCTAGGATTAGATTAAATAATGGATTTAATTAGAGAATTAACTAAATCTAATCAATTATTGTCTTAGATTAGGTCAAAAATTCTCTAGATCAATTACAATAGTTGTAGTTGGTCAAGTCTAGGTCTTTAACGAGATCCAAAATAGACTTGATTCTTAGTTACGCGGTCTAGCATGAACTATTAGGTTGATCTAATTAAAACTATTTAAATCAATTGGTGTCTAAGATAAATTAGACTAGTGATCTTTAATTGACAGCCTGCTTATCTGGTCATTTCTGATGGTGTCTAAGGCAAGCTTTAGCAGATCCTTCCACCGATCAAACTTACTTGGCCTCTTGGTGAAACTATGATTTGATTAGATCACTTGACTATTCGAACTGACCCATATTAGTTAGATAAATCAGTGTGACCGATTTAGGTACTCCTAGACCAGTCTATTAATGGTCTCTCTTAAGCTGACTTGGTGAAGTCAGTGGGAGGATCATGATAAGCAGGTTCATCTGACCTTCTCTCATCTTCAAATTAAATTTTTTAAAATTATTAGGTTTCTAAAATAAAATAGTTATTATGATAATTAGATCATAGCCTCTCATTAAGTGGGTGATAATGGATCCATTAGTTGGATAATCATTGGAGGTCCAAAGGCCTGGTGCTTATCGGCTAATAAAATTATCATTCATTATATGATTTCTTGACTGCATCTTTCTAAATGGTGGTTAGGTTAGCCAACCAAAGTTGGGCCTAATCATTCATTAGTTTGATGGGCCAAGTATGGTCATGTTAATGGTTAGACCTAACTGGAGGCCAAAGCTTACTGATTAGGGACTGAAAAAAAATTTAATTACTAAAAATTATTTAAAAAAATAATTGGTTATGAACCTATCCTTAGATGTACATAGATTGGCCAACCAAAGTTGAGCTCATGTGTAGTCTATATGGATTCTAGTACCTACTAAGAAACTAGGATAATTTCTCAAATTCGAGGTAGAGGCTACCAATTCGAATAAAATAGTAGGAGAATCTTTTGATTAAAGTCTAAATTTTTGGATTTAATGAATCAATTATTAATTAGGTTATGATTTTTCTTTGTGCAGATATGGCCATTTTTCTATCACTCCAATCATTGTTGGACAATGATAAGTTGGTGGGATCTAATTTTGATAGCTGGTATCGAAAGTTGAAGATAATTCCGAAGCATGAATGGATCTTATATGTGCTAATAGATCCTGCACCTACGGAGCCAGCTGCCAATGCACGTGAAACAGTTAGAGATACTTACCAGAAGTGGCTCAGTAATCGGACCATGGTGTGTTGTATCATGTTGGCTGTTATGAGCGAGGAGTTTAATCGCAGATTTGAGATGGCTCAGTCAAAGGATATGCTTCAAGTATTGGAGGATTTCTTTGGCACACTCGATGACGTGGAGAGGCACAAGACTAGTTATGCCATCTTTAATGCCAAGATGCGGGATGGTGCCTCTGTCATCAATCATGTATTGTACATGATCGAGCTGATAGAGCGATTGAACAAGCTCGATTTTTTCTTGCATAAATAGCTTGGGAAGAATGCAATATTGAACTCGCTATCCAAGTTTTTTCTCCCATTCCTTACTCGTTTCAAAATGATAAAGCTTAAAGTAGACTACCATAGGTTACTGAGGTTGCTTCAGAACTTTGAGAAGGATCATCAACTCCATAAGGAGTCGGTGAACTTAGTGGGAGGCTCATCTTCTGATTCTCGATCCTTTAGGAAGAAAAGAAGAACAAGAAAAAGAAAGCTAAGAAGATGCAAGCTCAGGCTGGGATATTTGTGCAGAGCTAGACCAGGAAGATCAAGTCCGATAAGAGTTAAGCTGAATGCTTTTTTTGCAAGAAGCGGGGGCACTGGAAGAGAAACTATCCTCGGTACATTGCCTCTCTGAATCCGAACAGGCAGAGAAAGAAGTAAACTATTGCTGTACAAGGAATTTATATGATAATTTCTTGTAATTTCTCTATTTATGATATTACTGACTAGGTATTGGACATCAGTAGCCCTTACCATATTTGCAATTTATTGCAGGGGTTGTAGATCAGTAGGAGATTTGAGCAAGACGAAAGATTCCTGAATATTGGAGATGGAAGATCAGTTTCAGTTTTAGCTTTAAAAATCTTGAAACTTGTATTTGAGTTCCATACCGTTGTTTTTAGTGATTATCATTTCTGTTCCAGTTTCTTTTTAAATACTATTTCTGTAGGCCTTCTAGCCAAAAATGATTATGAAATTTCAATAAAGAAATAAGTTTGTAATATCATTATGAATGGTATTACTATTTTTTATGGACATTTGAACAATGGTGTGTATATGCTATCATAATTTGTTAATATAGTCTATTTAACTGGTAAGCATCCTTGATTACATAGTATGTTAGATATCTATTTATGGTACTGTAGGCTAGGTCATATAAATAAGAATAGGATAAACATGTTGACTCAAGAGAGAATCTTCGAAGTTAGTGATTGTGAATCATCCCAACCTATGAGTCCTGTCTTCTTGGTAAAATGATCAAGTCATCTTTTACTAAAAAGGGTGAGAGAGCCATTGAGCTCTTAGGTCCAGTACATACTGATGTATGTAGACCTATGAGCATAAGTGTTAGAGGTGGATATTTCTACTTCATCACTTTCATAGATGATCTATCCAGATATGGATATATCTATATGATGAAACATAAGTTGGATTCACTTGAAATGTTCAAACAATTTTGAAGTGAAGTAGAAAAATAAACTGGAAAGAGTATTAAAACTCTTCGATTTGACCGAGGAGGGGAATACTTTTTCGGTGAATTTCTCACATATCTAAAAGAGAATAAGATTCTCTTCCAATGAACTCCTTCAGAAACACCACATCATAATGGTGTATCTGAAAGAAGAAATTGAACTCTATTAAACATGATCCGATCCATGATGGATTTTACCAGCTTGTTGATATCTTTCTGGGGATATGCACTCGAATCAGTTTGCTATCTATTAAATAGGATTCCAAATAAGTCTGTAGTTAAGACTTTATATGAGATATGGACAGGACGTAAGCCAGCACTTTCACACGTTAGGATTTGGGAGTGCCTGACTTATGTCAAATGGTTAGTTATAGATAAACTTGGATCTAGATCTGACAAGTGCACATTTATAGGATATCCAAAAGAGATCAAAGGATACTATTTCTACCATGCTGATGAACAAAAGATGTTCGTTAGCCTTAAGACAATCTTTTTAGAAAAGAAGTTTCTTGGTGAAAGAACTGTTGCCTCTAATGTTGAGCTTGATGAAGTTCAATAGGTAGAAAAATTGATACCTATAGTTAAACTTGAGTCAGATTTGATTAGATCAGATCTGGAGCCTAGTGTACCTACATCATTAAGATGATCCGATAGAGTACCGCATTATCTAGATAGATACTATAATTTTTTGATCCGGGATGGTGATCCCATCAAACTCAATGAGAATGATGAGGATCCGATCACTTATATGAATACTATGTAGAGACCCGATTTTGAAAAATGGTTTGAGGCCATGAAATCCAAAATGGAGTCCATGAAGGTCAATGATGTGTGGATATTGGTTGACCTATCCGAAGGGGTTAAATCCATTGGATGTAAATGGATGTTCAAAAGAAAAAAGAGTGCAGACGGAAAGGTGGAGACCTATAAAGCCCATCTGGTTGCCAAGGGATATCGTCAATATTATGGTATTGACCATGATGAGTCATTCTCTCCTATGGTAATGCTCAAATTCATTCAGATAATGCTTACAATAGTTGTCCATCTGGCAGATGGATGCGAAGATAGCTTTCTTAAATGGAGAGCTGATCGAAGAGATGTATATGATACAACTTGAGGGATTCACATCCATAAATGAGTCTAATGTGTGCAAGCTATAGAGATCCATTTATAAATTAAAGCAGGCATCTTAGAGTTGGAACATGCATTTTGATAAGATGATCAAAATGTATGGCTTTGTTAAGAATGGAGAAGAGCCCTGCATTTATAAATGAGCAAATGATCTAGCAGTGATATTTCTTATCTTATACATAGATGACATTCTCTTAATCGAAAATGACATCCCCACACTGCAGAAAATAAAAATTTGGTTGTCATCACTGTTCTCTATGAAGGACTTGGCTAAAGCATCTTACATCTCAGAAATGAAAATCTATAGGGATAGATCTAAAAAGATGCTTAGATTATCCTAGTCTATGTACATAGACACTGTGCTGAAGAGGTTTAGTATGAAGAATTTCGAAAAGAGCTATCTTCCGATAGGCCATGAAATTTTTTTCTCTAAGAAGAATTATCTGACAACTCCTGAAGAGAGAGCGTATGAGTAAAGTCTCATATACTTCGACAGTGGGATCTATCATGTAGCCATGACATGTACGAGATCAGATATGATATACTCACTAGGAGTAGTGAGTAGATACTAGTCTGACCCTAAAAAAAATTATTGGAAAGTGGTTAAAGCTATCCTTAAGTATTTGAGAAATACTAAGGATCAATGGTTGGTTTATGATGAGTCAGATCTGAAACTTATGGAATTTACAGACTCCAATTTTCAATCTGACCATGATGATAACAGAAGCATATCGGGATATATCTTTTCTCTAAATGATGGAGCTATCTGCTAGAAGAGTTCTAAACAGCATACTATAGCAGACTCTGTTTGCAAAGCATAGTACATCGCAGCATTAGATGCCACGAAGAAAGCTGTGTGGCTAAAAAAAATTATCATCAAGCTTGGAGTAGCACCCTTCCAGAATGGTCCGATCCTGCTCTATTGCAACAGCATTGGTGCCATAGCTCAGGCCAAGGAACAAAGGCACACAAACGAACGAAGCACATCATGCACCATTTCTACCTGATCCGAAAGATCGTGGATCGAGGTGATGTTGATCTTTAGAAGATCGATGGAAAGGAGAACCTGGCTGACCCCTTTACTAAAGCCCTAGCGATAAAGGAGTTCAACAACCATAAGTCAAAGATGGATATTGGATATTGTGCTGAGTGGCTTTAGGATAAGTGAGAGTTGTTGGAAAATATGTTCCAAAGTCAATCATTAGCTTGTTGACAGTTGAGCTATATTATAATTGTAATTGATTCATTAATAAATAAAATATACTTTTGGCATTTTCATCATAAAGTATTCATCTTCTAAGGAACTTCATTATCGTGATGAAGTTCTTAGGACTATTTAGCTTCGATAAAGAGAGAATTTATCGATTAGTCCTTAAATCTGTTCATGACCAATTGATAGGCTGTTAATTAGGATGATAGTATCTAGCATAGATCGCTGTATGCCATATAGGTTAGTTGTCCTCTTAACTAAGGAGTGTGGAGATACTGGTATGGTATATAGGTGAGATGTATAGGTACATCATCATTGAATGTGATCAACTCTAAAGCATTCTACTGTCAAGAATGTCTCTGATGGGATATAGGTATAAGTATCCCTTAGATTTGAGATCACCTCAGTGACTTGCAAGCAACTCACTGTACTTTGATACTACACTAACTAAATTTCTAATTCAGTAATGAAAGGCTTCTAGCACAGTCAAGTACTTGTGAAGTCGGTGTGTGATCAAGATGGAATTGACTACTCCAAGAGTTGGAGAACAATGATCACTATATTTCAATATAGCAAAACCTTGGTCAGGATAATGAATTTTATATTTTAAAATACAAAGTGGATAACCTGATCAGAGTTGATAGTTGAACTTTGAAGTATCCTATGAGCATTTTGGTCAAGAGGATGAATTATATGGAAACTATATTTACATGGGTTCTAAGGATGTTATTCTACACATTCGACCTATTCGGCCATTGGATACCATTGCTAGATGGTTATTTTGACTGGTATAGAAATCTATTCCTGTGCTACTGGCTTAGGTTCGAACCTATGAGGTCACACATATTAGAGCTCATGATCTGATCAAATGGTTGGTCAATGATTAAGAATCGTTCTAGGATTAAACGATCAATACGATTGATGTTTAACCTCACGCATATGTTGTAGGAGGATCGATTAGCAATTAGATTACTAATTAGCTTAATTTGATTAAGTCAGATGGTTGAGATTAATTCTAATTAAATATGATTTAGTTAGATTTGATTTGAACTTGGATCAAGTCTAATTGGCATATTGGATAAGTCAATTGCAAGGAAGAACTAGTCCTAGTTCAATTAGGACTAGTATCAAACTAATTTCTAATTTGATTAGAAAATTAAATCAAATTTAATTCTTATTTAATTTAATTTAATTAAGTTCTTAATTAGGTTAAGAATTATTTTAATTAGGATGATTTATTACCCAGCTATACAACCCAAGAGGGGGGGGGGGTGAATTGGATTTTTAAAATTTTAAAGCTAATTTAAAGACATTAAGATTGAATGATGATATGCAAGACGTGTGTGAAGCAATTTAGGTTAGAAAAAAAATATAAAAGACTAGAGAGCAAGAATTTAATAGACTTAGGAAAGAAAGATAGCAAGCACACCACAAACAATCAAGATTTATAGTGATTCGGTGCTTTTCTTGCACTTACATTTACTCTTCAAGCTCTTATTTAGAAATTAAAATTCACCGACCGTATTTAAACTAAATACATCATTGAAAACCTCTAATCCTAGCTATCCCAAGCTAGAATACTTATTTTTTGGGTACAAGCCAACCCAATATAATCCTATTCAAGGTTAGAATCAATCTTCCCAAGTTTTGGAACCCTCCCAAAACTTGAATTAAAATAGTAAAGTAGAGTAAAAGATTTAATGATAATCAAATACAAGTTTAGCTCTCTTTATGAGTAAATAAAATCTTAAGAATGCTTTTCACAATAATGGAGGAAGCTTCTCTGATTTTTTTCAAGGTTGTTGGAGATTTGAAAGAGCTCTTGAGAGGCAGGTGAACTTGAAATAAAGACTCCTTTGCTTGAAAATGATTTTTGCTTAGGGCTGAAATTGAATGGCACGAATCTCTTATGTTTTTTTCTGTTTAAAGCCTTTTAAATCTTCAATAGATAGAGAAGAGAATCCTAGGTGTTGGGGATAAACCCCGCTCCCATCGAAGTTCAGCCTGATGCTTAGCCTAATGCAACTGGTAATCATGGAAGAGCTTCGATCGAAAATTCTCCTTCAATGGTCAGACCCCAGTCGAACTCCTCTGGCAGTCAAACCTTAGCCGAACTGCTCCAGCGGCCAAACTCCTCCCGAACTTCTCTCAGCGGCCAAACTCCTCCCGAACTTCTCTCTCAGTCGGACTCCTCCAGGAGCCAAACTCCTTCCGAATCTCCCCTTCAGTCGGATGCCTACAGGAGTCGAACTCCTTCCGGACTTCTCTCCTTCAGTCGGATTCCAACAGGAGTCGAACTCCTTCCGAATTTCTCCTTCAATCAGATGCCTCTAGGAGCCGAACTCTTTCCGAACCTCTTCTTCAGTCGGATGCCTTGAGGAGCCAAACTCCTTCCGGACTTCTCCTTCAATCAAGTTCCTCCAGGAGCTGAACTCTTTCCGGACCTCTCCTTTCAGTCGGATTTCTACAGGAGCCGAACTTCTTTCAAACTTTTCTTCAATCGAATTCCTATAGGAGCCGAACTCCTTCCAAACCTCTCCTTCAGTCGGATTTCTACAGGAGCCAAACTCCTTCCAGACCTCTCCTTCAATCGGATGCCTCAAGGAGCCGAACTCCTTCTGGACTTCTCCTTCAGTCAAGTTTCTCTAGGAGCCAAACTCCTTCCGAACTTCTTCTTCAGTCGGATTCCTCCGGAGCCGAACCTCTTTCGAATCGCTCCTTCAGTCGGATTCCTACAGGAGTCGAACTCCTCTCGGACTTCTCCTTCAGTCAGATTCCTCCGAGAGCCGAACCCCTTCCAGATCTCTCCTTCAGTCGAATTCCTTCAGGAGCCGAACTCTTTTCGGATCTCTTCTTCGGTCAGATTCCTATAGGAGCCGAACTTCTTTCGAACTTCTTCTTCAATCAGATTCCTACAGAAGCCAAACTTCTTTTAGATTTCTACTTCAGTCAAGTTTTCTTTAGGAGTCCAAACTCCTCTGAAATTGATGTATGTCAAAGCTCTTCACCAACCAACGTCTGCTTCCTCCGAACTTCGACTATTAAATCTCAATGAATAGCCACATCATGACAACGAACACCTCTCTCCATAACAAACTCCACGTGGCTCTGAGCGGCCCACTACCAAAAGTTACGATCGTCAAAATCAATCTATTACAGGCTCCATCTGTAAAAGGGACCCTCTAGATACGTTTTCTCTAAGCTCTCTTCTTCTTCCTAAAGCTCTCTTCTTCTTTTCAAAACTCTACTGAATTCTTGTCTGAGCACTCCATTTTTGTTGGCTAGAAGAGCTGACTTGATTGTCGGAGGGTTTTGCTGGAGCCACCACCATCGACTCTGGATGGAACTTTATTTTGTAGATCATCGAAGGCGACCTCATCTTCCTCACTCCAGCTCAATCTGACATTAACCAGATTCTGCACCATCAGAATTGATGCTAGAGGAAGGATCCTCTATTTCTAAGATAATCTTATTCTTAAAGGAGTGCTCGATCGATCCTATGGATCTTCTTCTTTAAGGTTCATCTCCATCCTCTCCCTCAATCCCGAGAAATGCCTCCAAAGAGGATGACTACCCAAAGATCTACCGCTTCTACCATCAGATCTGAGCCAGATCCATCTGTCCTTACTCCATCACCGATGCTTCAATCTCCTCCTCCACCAGCAGTCATGGTAGACCCGGAGTAGTTTAACTTATTGATGCAACAGATTCAGGGCCTCACCGAAATGGTACAGGCCATGCGGTAGCCCTCGATGATGGTTCCGCTAGGGAACCCACCATCGGGATGTCAGAAACCGATTCCAAGGAGGAGCACTTGGGCTAGCATATCCATCACCCCTGGAAAGGAGAAATAGAGAGTAGAGGATCCTTGCTCGGATCATTATTCTTCTCTGATAGGAACGCGATGTTGTCGTTAAGATATCGTATTTATCAGTTTAATCCAACTTTTTAAAATAATTAAAAAATTACGTAGATAGTAGTGAGTCGGGTCGAATCCACAGGGAAGGTAGTATTTTTAGATTTGAAATCTTTGATTTTTAAAAAAGAAAAAAAGAAAAAAATTTTGAAAAGAAAAGAAGAAAAGGATTTTTAGAATCAAAAGTGAAGTCAAAAAATTAATAGCAAAAATTAAAAGGTACAGAAATTTAAACTTGGTACTAAGATCTATTAGTTAGATCTTAGCATCTACTTGCAATAAAATAAGAAGTAATAATTAAAGTGCAAAAATTAAATTATAATAAAAATAAAAAGCAAGAATTTAAAATATAAAAATAAAATTTTTATTAATTAAAATTTTAGAATTTAAATACATAAAATTTAAAAAGAAAAGATAATAAAATAAAATAGCCTGATCTCTGATCTTGGATCGGCATTGGCAGAAAGATGGTGTAGAAGCTCGGCTCTTCTTCTCGGCATCCGTTGCTTCGAAGCAGCCTTTAACCCATAGCCTGGCTTCGTCCTGTACCAAAGCTTCATCTTGATCGGAGATATTAATTTTTGATGGCATGGGGTCCTTTTTATAGAGCTAGGAGGGCTGGATATTTTTCTCTAAAGGCAATATGGGACTAATGCCTTTGTAATCGTTAAAATACAAATAAATTTTGATAAAATTTGAATCAAAATAGCTCTGATATGACTTTGATAAACCTGATAAAATCCAGCCATTCAATAGGAATCCAACGATCCAAAAATCATCAAAACCGGATGCAGATCAACTCAGATCGGGTCAGATTAAATTCTGGCCGTCCGATCGCGCTTCATCGAGGAAATCTGGCCGCAAATCGTGCTTCAGGAGTCCTGATCACCACCGGGAGCATTCTAGACCATCGGATCGAAGCTGGAATCAGGCACTGCCATCCGATGGTGATCCGAGTGAAATTGGCAATCGGAAAAAATGCTGACCGTCCGATCTTAACCGCAATCAACCGCACCCGTCCGATCGCGCAATCACTGTTTTCATGGACCGCGTAGACCGGCCGCACTGCACACCACAACCAATCAACGCTTCTATCGCCGAGTGA
This sequence comes from Cocos nucifera, assembly GCA_006176705.1. NCBI lineage: Eukaryota > Viridiplantae > Streptophyta > Magnoliopsida > Arecales > Arecaceae > Cocos > Cocos nucifera. The sequence continues at coordinate 317,440 of QRFJ01000618.1, forward strand.
AATGACCAGATTGCCCTATGAGCCGTGATAAATTTCTGTAGACCCTTTAAGGGTCTAGGTCCACCACGTGGCAGGCTCTGATTCGCCGGATTTTGCTGAGCTGGCGGTCCACGCCTGGATCGTAGACCGGCTGATGGCTTCAACGGCTGAGTCAGCTTGATGGCTTGGCTTGGCTTTGTGGCTCAGCTTACGAAGCCGGCTGAGCCATTTTCTTTTTTTTTATTTAATTTTTATTTATTTTATATCTTTCAAAATTCATATCTTTTCCATTTTAGCTCTGTTTTACTTGAAATTTATTTCGTTGTGATCAAAAAAATGAGCTCTTTCTATTGATAATAAAATTTTATTTTTTAATTTTTATTATTTTTTATTATTTTTTAATTAATTTTTTAATTAATAAAAATATGAATTTTTTAAAAATTATATATAAATTGATTAATAATTTTTAAAAATTAATATAAATTAATTAATAAATTAATATTTTTATTGGTAAATTTATGATGCTTATCACACCCTCCAACTTAAGCTTTGCTCGTCCTCGAGTAAAGAAAGAATTTAGTTTTAAATACCTTTTAACTTTAGAGTTTCAAATTTTACCTAAGCAATTTTCAAAATGGCCATTGATATTCAGTAAAGCTTAAATGAGATATATCATTGGGGTATTAATACTTATCAATAGAAAAATTAAGTAAAAAATATTAAACTTTTTAGAACTTTTTCTAAATTATTCTACTTTTATCTCTGATTTGTCTAAACTTTTATATAGGCAAGTGTATTGCTACTTCCATCCTTCATTTATTAATTTTTATTTTCACATTGCCCACTTTTTGATGCGAATATCATTGCTTACTTAGGCAATGGGACCCGGTTACTTGGTGGGAAACCAATGTTTCTTTTTTTTTTTTTTTTTTTTTTAACGTTGTACCACTATTGAGTGTCTTAACTCCTTAAGCTTTCTATTTGATCCATGTAGCGAGTCTTGGGCCAATGACTCCCAAACCAGTTGGCTTTAGGGCACTAGGTATAGAATACCCCTCGGGCTTACTAGCTCGAATCAAATAGGCTACGAGTTAAGACTAGCTTTACAACGAGCTTCTTTGTCCTTCCCACCTTTTGATGCGAAACTCAATGCTTGCTTAGGCAAAGAGGCCCGGTTACTCAGTGAGAAGTACTTGAAAACTATTTTATTAAAATAAATTTTTATATGAAGAAACGTATAGTTATCCTACACAAGCCTATAAAAAATAGACTTTTCTTTGATGCTAGTAGAAATAATTAGAAATGCTCCAAAAAATTTTTTTATGTTCTGGACTTAAATCTTTATTGAATTTTCTTAATACTTGATTCCTCAATATCTCATAGATTCTCTAATCTGTGCATCAATTTTTTTTTTTAAAATGCTTAGTTTAATTCGATTCTTAAGCGTAATCAAGTATCTAAATACTAAATACTAACTTTTTCGAGGACTTAAAATTTTAAAATTTTTATTTTTCTCTCCCCCCAACTTAATCGACATTGTCCTCAATGGAGAAGAGGAAAAAATAAAGGATGTAATAAAAAAAATGAAAGAATATACCTAACTCAGTATATTTATTTATTTATTTATTATTATTATTATTATTTTTTTGGTCCAGCACATGCCTTTACAAATTTGAGCTCTCCCTCCAACTTATTCAAATTATCCTAAAAAAAATAAGATAAATTAGATAAAAACTAAATATTGGGTTGCCTCCCAACAAGCGCTAAGTTTACCGTCTTCAGCCAGACACAATGTAGCTCACTATCCTGTGTCGAATATTGGATTGACAAATTCCAATGATTTTGGATTGCCAATCTCAGAAAGTTGATTTTGATTTTTAATCCCATTATTGATATATTTACTGTTAATTTTTGGGATATATTTTATGATTATATTCTCAGACCCATGTTTATTAAGAATTACTCCTATTTGTTCTTCTAAAATGCTCATGAATGGAGTTTTAGGAGTTAAGTTTGATTCAATGGGTGCTGGAATGGTGACTAAAGGCGGTTTTAATTCTGGAGGTAAATTAATGTGATCCTGCTTAAACAACTCCATTGATATTTCATTACATGCCTTTTGATTTTTATAAGAAGAACCAGCTTCTAGGGTTGAAGGAAATAGGATATTAGGTTTATAAGTCTCGGGTAAATCATCTATTCTCTTTTCCCTTATTTCTATCTCATTTAAACTGGAACTAGCATCAGTACTAATTTCTGGCTTGGGTTCTTCTATGTGGTTAGTCTTAGTACTAACCAATTCCTCTAAATTTTTATTTTGGCTAGCATCAGTACTAGCCTCTCTCACTTGATCTTGATATGGGTCCATAAGAATTCTATAGCTTTTAAGTTCAGGAATTACTTTGGTATTCTCAAATTGGAGATTCTTAGATGAAACATTAGATTGATAATTTAATCCAGGTGGTTGGTGGTCATTAGGTGGGTTATTTAAAATTGGTAGGTTCGATAGTTGATCTAGTTCTCTCCTCATGTTAGACTCAACTAATTATCCTATTTGAGCTTCTAGTCTGGCGATAGATTGCTGTTGAGTTAGAATTAATTGTTGAAGTTGGTTAAATCTATCATCAGCTAGATTGGTCTGTTGAGGAGGTGGGTATGAAGGCTGATTATAATATGATGGCTGGTTAAACTGACTAGGCTGACCATTATTATAGGCATAATTTTGATAATTTTGCTCAAGTAAAATTTGGGTCTGAGCCTGAGTCTGTTGGGATGTCCAAGAAAAATTAAAGTTACTCCAATCTGAATTATATGAATTTAAAAATAGATCATTAATCAATTTGGAGTATCCTTGAGCAGCTTGAACTTGTTCTTGGATAAAATACGAAAACTGTGCAGTCATAGGATATTCACTTACATGATGGGTTGGACTAGCACAGATTGAATAATTCTTCTGATAATTAGAAGATGATGTGAATTGTGCAGGAGATTGTTGACCTAGGGTTAGGAGTTGATCTATTTTCTGAGCAAGAAGGTCAACTTTACCTAATTTTTGGATAATTAGATTCATATTAGCCATTTGATTATTATGTTTAATGTGAATCAACCATTCAATTATGTTCAACTAAATCAGAAAAAATGATTTCCTATCATGCATGTATTAGTGTAACCCTAATGTATGGTTTAAAAATTTTTAGAATATTTTTTTATTTTATTATTATTATTATTATTTTATTATATTAAAAATTAATTTTTTTAATTATTTTTATTTATTAATTTTAATTTAATTTAATTATTAATTTTTAGTTAGTTTAATTTTTATTTTATTTTATTTTTATTTTATTTTTAGAGGAGTAAGAAAAAGAAAGAAAGAAGAGTTCTAAAGAAGAGGTCCTAAGGAGTCCTAGAACTAAGAAGAGAGAGAAGAATTAAGTTTAATTAGGTTTGATGTTCGTTAGCAATCAAATTGGTCAATCAATCCTGACTAAGGGTTATCCTAGATCTAGACAGCTCCTAACTGTCAAGGTCACCTTCAAGCCCTCCAAGTGTAGGATTAGCCAATCAACTGACCAGGTAAGTGTAAGGTTGGTGGGAGTCCCCCCGTTGCTTGCCTTAGACACCAATTGTGCTTGGCCAGGTAAGCGAACAGAACCAATTAGAAACCACCTTCCTTCGGGCGCAGTCGTCCCTGAACCACTTTCCTAGATACCAGTCAAATTAACTTATCCTAACCAGGTTCAACTCTTAGGATTCCTTATCCTATTGAGCTCGAGTTCCTAGGGTTGATGTCTAATTGATTTTAATTTAAAGGTTTAGGTCAATGCAGGATGTTGGTTGGTTGTTTGTGGGCTAAGGAAGGGTGATCAAATCCCTACCTTATCTTGTTTAATTGGGTTGTGCCCTTAATTTGATTTAATATGAATATGCACAAAAAAAAAAAAAAAATTCAATCAAAGGGTTTTATGCAATTTAAACTAGATGCATGCAACTAATTAAATTATGAAAGGCTTACCTTACCTCCAGCAATCACCAAAAAAAATAAAAATAAAAATAAAGATAAAAATAAAACTAATATGATGCATGCTCTAGACAGTTAGGATTTCTAATCTTATCATAAGATTTTTAATTAGGTTAAATAAATATTTTTTTAAAATTAATTTAAAAAATAAAATAAATAAATAAATAAAATAAAAAGAAAAGAGAACTAGGGTTAGGATTGATCTCACCAGGCAAAACTTCTGATTCTTTTTGTTCTTTTTTTCTTTTCCTGCAAAATAATAAAAAAAATTAGCAAAAAAATAAAAATTTTATTTATAATTTATTTATAGAAAAATCAAAGAGATCAAAAATTTAATATCCATGCCTTCCCCAGCAATGGCGCCAAAAACATGATAGGGACGCATTTGTCGGAATTATTTTTACTTTATTTAAAATAAATCAAAAAAATTAAAATCAAAAATCAAAAACCTTCCTCGGCAACGGCACCAAAAACTTGATAGGAACGCGATGTTGTCGTTAAGACACCGTGTTTATCAGTTTAATCCGACTTCTTAAAATAATTAAAAAATTACGTAGATAGTAGTGAGTCGGATCGAATCCACAGGGAAGGTAGTGTTTTTAGATTTGAAATCTTTGATTTTTGAAAAAAAAAAAGAAAAGGATTTTGAAAAGAAAAGAAGAAAAGGATTTTTAGAATCAAAAGTGAAGTCAAAAAATTAAAAGCAAAAATTAAAAGGTACAGAAATTTAAACTTGGTACTAAGATCTATTAGTTAGATCTTAGCATCTACTTGCAATAAAATAAGAAGTAATAATTAAAGTATGAAAATTAAATTATAATAAAAATAAAAAGTAAGAATTTAAAATACAAAAATAAAATTTTTATTAATTAAAATTTTAGAATTTAAATACATAAAATTTAAAAAGAAAAGATAATAAAATAAAATAGCCTGATCTCTGATCTTGGATCGGCATTGGCAGAAAGATGGTGTAGAAGCTCGGCTCTTCTTCTCGGCACCCGTTGCTTCGAAGCAGCCTTTAACCCATAGCCTGGCTTCGCCCTGTACCAAAGCTTCACCTTGATCGGAGATGTTGATTTCTGGATGGCCTAGGGTCCTTTTTATAGAGCTAGGAGGGCTGGATATTTTTTTCTAAAGGCAATATGGGACTAATGCCTTTGTAATCGTCAAAATACAAACAAATTTGGATAAAATTTGAATCAAAATAGCTCTGATATGACTCTGATAAATCTGATAAAATTCAGTCGTTCAATAGGAATCCAACGGTCCAAAAATCATCAAAATCGGATGCAGATCAACTCAGATCGGGTCGGATTAAATTCTGGCCGTCCGATCGCGCTTCATCGAGGAAATCTGGCCGCAAATCGCGCTTCGGGAGTCCTGATCACCGTCGGGAGCATTCTGGACCATCGGATCGAAGCTGGAATCAGGCGCTGCCGTCCGATGGTGATCCGAGTGAAATTGGCAACCGAAAAAAATGCTGACCATCCGATCTTAACCGCAATCAACCGCAGCCGTCCGATCGCGCAATCACTGTTCCCATGGACCGCGTAGACCGGCCGCACCGCACACCGCAACCAATCAACGCTTTTGTCGCCGAGTGAAATGACCAGATTGCCCTGTGAGCCGCGATAAATTTCTGTAGACCCTTTAAGGGTCTAGGTCCACCACGTGGCAGGCTCTGATTCGCCGGATTTTGCTGAGCTGGCGGTCCACGCCTGGATCGTAGACCGGCTGATGGCTTCAACGGCTGAGTCAGCTTTGATGGCTTGGCTTGGCTTGGTGGCTGGCTTGGCTTGGCTCGGCTTACGGAGCCGACTGAGTCATTTTCTTTTTTTTTATTTAATTTTTATTTATTTTATATCTTTCAAAATTCATATCTTTTCCATTTTAGCTCCGTTTTACTTAAAATTTATTTCATTATGATCAAAAAAATGAGCTATTTCTATTAATAATAAAATTTTATTTTTTAATTTTTATTATTTTTTTTATTATTTTATTATTATTTTTTAATTAATTTTTTAATTAATAAAAATATAAATTTTTCAAAAATTATATATAAATTGATTAATAATTCTTAAAAATTAATATAAATTAATTAATAAATTAATACTTTTATTGGTGAATTTATGATGCTTATCATTCTCCGAAAGGGACCTTTCCTATCCACAGCTAGAAGCCTTCTAAAATCTACGTTCGAGATGACGTTCTCGATCAAAAACTACAGAAGATGGATCGATGGATTAAGGAACTCTGCCACGTCATCCTGACTCACCATGACGACGTCTGTACTGATCTCCCTTTCTCTCTCCAAATTATGCAAGAGTCTAGCTCCTCCAATTTGAAAGCTACGACGAAACCTCTGATCTGGTCGATCACCTAGAAGCCTTCCGAACTATGATGCTGCTCCATGGTGCACCAGACACCATATTATACCGAGCTTTCCTATCTACCTTAAAGAGAGCAACAAGAAATTGGTACTCAGCATTGAAGTCGGATACGATTTTTTTCTTTGACCAGATGAGCCATCAATTTGTGGCTCATTTTGTTAGCAGTTGGCATCCCCACCAAGGTTCAAATTTTCTAATGAATATCAAACAAAAGGAGGGGAAATCTATTTGAGCTTATGTCACTTGATTTAATGCTACTGCGTTGGAGGTCTAGAATCTTGATCAGTCTGTTGCAATGGCCACACTTAATGGCAGCCTTTAGAAGAATGATTTGTTATTCTCCCTGGAGAAGAAGTACCCCAGGAACTTTGCCAATCTACTAGCTTGGGCCGAGGGATATGTCCGAGCGGAAGAAGCCTTCAAGTTGAAGGATGAGGAAGCTACAGGAGAGTGGCATAGACCCACCACTATTGGAGGGCCGAATAAAGTTTGGCCATGCTCACGAACCCCCTCCGAGCGTGAGCGAGCCCAAATTCCCCCTCGAGCTCGTCATCAAAGAAGCAACGACAGATGGGCATGAAGAAGTTTTCCCTCCGAAAGGTTCCACAACTACACCCCCCTTAATGCTTCTAAAGCTTAAGTTCTGATGGAAATCAAGAATCAGCTATCGAGATCAAAAGAATTATGATCTCTCCCAAATAAGTGCAATTGAAGCAAGTACTGTCTCTACCATCATGACCACAGCCACGACACTGAAGAATGCATTTAGCTCCAAGATGAAATTGAGGAGCTCATCAGAAGAGGTCGGCTGGATCGATTCCTCAGACGCCGGCTTGAAACAAAAGTAGATCAGCCAAGGGCACTGCCGTAGCCAGAACCATCAATGAGAAAGGAACAATAAGGAGATCGACTACCTCTCGGCATCATCGACATTATCTCAAGGGAACTTAGTGCTTCAGCGAGCCGCCATCTCTCAGCCTCAAAGCTAGAGGAAGCTAGCCCCAAATTGGGAAGACCCATATAGAATAGAGGAGGTGATCTTGGCTGAAACTTATCGACTGAAGGAGCTCGGAGGAACAACGCTCCCACAACCTCTAAATTCAGGAAATCTGAGAACGTACTGCAAGAAAGAAGCAATCAAAAGTGGCCATGTTAGAAACAGGAGGAGAACCTCATCCTAACATGAGCAAGTTGAAGGCCTCATTTATTTTAGACGAGATGAGGGGAGAGGCCCTGACAATGGCCCTTATGTGCCCCCATAGTCCGTTAGAAATAGGAGGAGAATCTCGTTCTAATGCGAGCAAAATCGAAGGCCTCGTTCATTTTAGACGAGATGGGAGGAGAGGCCCTAACAATGGTCCTTATGTGCCCCCACAGTCCATTAGGAATAAGAGGAGAACCTCATCCTAATGCGAGCAAAGTCGAAGGCCTCGTTCATTTTAGACGAGATGGGGGGAGAGGCCCTGACAATGGCCCTTATGTGCCCCCACAACCGTTAGGAGTAGGAGGAGAACCTCGTCCTAACACGAGCAAAGTCGAAGGCCTCATTCATTTTAGACGAGATGGGAGGAGAGGCCCTGACAATGGCCCTTATGTGCCCCCACAGCCCATTAGGAATAGGAGAAGAACCTCATCCTAACATGAGCAAAGTCGAAGGCCTTGTTCATTTTAGACGGGATGAGAGGAGAGGCTCCGACAACAATCTTATTGTGCCCAACAACGACAGGGGATAAGATCTCCTTCAATCTTTGCTGGAGATAAGATCTCCTCCAAGCTTCAACGTCTACGTCAATAGGAGATAAGATCTTCCGCGAGCTTTAACTTCAACATTGGAGACAAGATCTCTCCCAAGTTTCAACTTCAATGTTAACCTCGGCTGAAGATAAGATCTCCCCCGAGCTCCGACCCCTCAATAGGAGATAAGATCTTCTTCAACCTTGACTAGAGATAAGATCTCCTTCGAACTTCTACGCTAACAGGAGATAAGATCTCCTTCAACCTCAATCTGTATATGAACTTCTTTTACCTCGACTGGAGATAAGATCTCCCCCGAGCTTCTACAGCAATAGGAGATAAGATCTTCTTCAACCTCGGCTGGAGATAAGATCATTCTCGAGCTTCAACCTCGGCTGGAGATAAGATCTCCCCCGAGCTTCTATGTCAATAGGAGATAAGATCTCCTTCAACCTCAGCTGGAGATAAGATCTCCCTCGAGCGCTTCTACATCAACAGGAGATAATATCTTCTTCAACCTTGGCTGGAAATAAGATTTCTCCCGAGCTTCTACGTCAATAGGAGATAAGATCTCCTTCAACCTCAGCTGGAGATAAAATCTCTCCCGAGTACTTCTACATCAATAGGAGATAAGATCTCCCTCGAGCTTCTACATCAATAGGAGATAAGATCTCCTTCAACCTCGATTGGAGATAAGATCTCCCCTAAGCTTCTACGTCAATAGGAGATAAGATCTCCTTCAACCTCGGCTGGAGATAAGATCTCCCTCGAATGCTTCTACGTTAATAAGAGATAAGATCTTCTTCAACCTCGACTGAAGATAAGATCTTCCGCGAGCTTCAACTTCAACATTAGCCTCGACTGGAGACAAGATCTCCACCGAGCTTCAACTTCAACATTAACCTCGACTGGAGATAAGATCTCCCTCGAGCTCCAACCCTTCAATAGAAGATAAAATCTTTTTCAACCTTGGCTGGAGATAAGATCCTTCCGAGCTCCAACCCTTCAATAAGAGATAAGATATCCTTCAACCTCAGTTGGAGATAAGATTTTTCTCAAGCTTCAACCTGAATTAGTGCAGAGCCTGGAAGAGAACTTCGGCAGTTGCTTTTTTTGTACTTCCTTCCTTCAAATTTTGAACTCAAAAGTGGGAGAACTATTATTGGAGATAAATCTCGCTCCCACCGAAGTTCAGCTTGATGCTTAGCCTAATACAACTGATAATTTTGAAAGAGCTTCAATCGAGAATTCTCCTCCAGCAGCTGGACCCTAGCCGAACTCCTCCAGCGATTAAACCTTAGTCGAACTCCTCTAACGGTCGAACTCCTCCCAAACTTCTTCTTCAATCGAACTCCTCCAAGAGCCGAACTCCTTCTGGATCTTTCCTTCAGTCGGATGCCCACAGGAGCCAAACTTCTTTCAGACTTCTCTCCTTCAGTCAGATTCCTATAAGAGCCAAACTCCTTTCAAATTTCTCCTTCAGTCAGATGCCTCAAGGAGCCAACCTCCTTCCAAATTTTTTCTTCAATCGGATACCTACAGGAGTCAAACTTCTTTCGAACCTCTTCTTCAGTCAAATGCCTCGAGGAACCGAACTCCTTTCGAACTTCTCCTTCAGTCAAGTTTCTCCAGGAGCTGAACTCCTTCCAGACTTATTCAGTCGGATTCCTACAGGAGCCGAACTCCTTCCGGACTTCTCCTTCTATCAAATTCCTCCAGAAGCCGAACTTCTTTTAGATTTCTTCTTTAGTCAAGTTCCCTTTAGGAGTCCAAATTCTTCTAGAATTGATGTATGTTAAAGCTCTTCACCAATCAACGCCTGCTTCCTCCGAACTTCGACTATTAAATCTCAACGAATGGCCACATCATGGCAATGAATACCTCTCTCTGTAACAAACTCCACGTGGCCCCGAGCAGCCCACTACTGGATGGTTATGATCATCACTATCAGTTTGTTACAAGCTCCGTTTATAAAAGAGATCCTTCAGATATGTTTTATCTAAGCTCTCTTCTCCTTCCCGAAGCTGTCTTCTCCTTTTCAAAACTTTGTTGAATTCTTGCTTGAGCACTCCATTTCTATTGGCCAGAAGAGCTGACTTGATCGTCAGAGGGTCCTGCCGGAGCCACCACCATCGACTCCGGATGAAACTTTATTTTGTAGGTCACCGACGGCGACCTCGTCTTCCTTGACTCCAGCTCGATCCGACATCAACCAGATTCTGCACCAACACTAGGCAAGATTTGTAGCCATTGGAGATATTAAAGAAACTATTAAAACCTAACAAAATAAGAAAAAATAGTCATTGCAGAAAAATTTTCATTGCAAGGATCGACTCATGGCACAGGGGTCAACTCATGGGTCGACTCATGGCACAAGGGTCGACCTTGAGGTCGACCTCTGAGATAGAATTTAGAAAAATAGTTGTTCTATATTTTTAGCCTTTGGAATAGTAGAGGTCAACCTTGGAATTAACCCTTGGCATAGAGACAGCGTGCCAAACAGTCCTTTTCAGCAGGGGACGACCTAGGGGTTGATCCTTTCACTTCAAACTTGATTTTCTCCCAAAATAAGCATCCAAAAATCATGAAACTACCTCCAAAGGATTAAAAATCTTCTATACTTACTCTTGAGGCTCTCAGATAAAAACTTAATAAAATTATGATTTTGCTCTTGAAATACAAAAAATCTTTTTCCAAGCCAAATTTATTAGTAATCTCCTCAAATGCTTTGTAATCATCAAAATTAATTCTTGGAGCAATAATCTTCCTCTTTTTGATGATGATAAAATATTTGAGCATAAGCAAAAATAAAACATGTAGAAGCATTGATTGAGGTTTATACTACATCACATACTATGATATTATATTTAATTATTTGATCAATATGGCATCAAAAGTAGTTTGATGATTACTTATAGTCAGATATTTAAATAATTTGTAAAAGTGTTTGACTTACTTATTTTTTTTATCAATTTTACTTCTATTTTATTTTTTTATCAATTTTACTTTAATTTTGCTTATAGCCTAATTTTATTTACTCTACTCCCTCTTTTTGACATCATTAAGTAAGATCTTAAAAGATTTTAAAATTCAAAAATAGAAAAAGCCTCCTCCTTAAGTTATTTCATATATTTTTCTATTAGAACAAGAGTTTATAACAAAACTTTCAATTTACAACATAATGATCATAATAAAATTCAGCCAATTCATAAAGGTTTCAGTTCACATCATTCAAATGACATCATCATATATTTACATCCAAATGATTATCATAACATCAAGTCATCAAAATATATAAGTGCTCTAAACATACAAAATATAAAGGTATCAAAAGTATTCAAGAGAATTAGACCATCAAAATATACAAAATTTATGGATATAACTATCCATGACCCAAACAACCAATAGTATCAATGCCATAAGTTTGATCCCAAAAAAATATTATCAACTATAACTTGATCAACAACTCATAGAAACAACTAAGAGATACTAGATTATAACCTAATATAAAAATGAGTAAACTAAATATAGTAGAGATCATGACTAAAAGCATCTGAATTAGATGAGAAATCAGAGATGTGATGGGATGTATTAAATGACAAATGTATCAAATTCACAAAATTGAATCAAAAATTCAAAAAATTGAATCAAATCAAATGAATTAGCTTCCCTTTAAAAGCTTATCATTTAAAATTTTTTCTTTACAAAAAATTAGTTTAAACTCAAATATCAAAGACTCTTCCCCTTTTTGAATGAATATTTTCAAATATGTACTTTTAAGTTTTAAGAGAATTAGAGCTTTTCAAAGATTTAAATAGTAGAATCAAGCAAAATATTTAATTTATTATTTATTTTTTTCTTTTCTTAAATAAATTTCAATCAATTAAGCTCGAAAAAGATATATATCAGAAATGTATCGAGTAAAACAAAGATAGTATCAGAGCAAAAATGATTTTACAAAAATTTTCAAAGGCATATTAAAAATTCTATATTATATTCATATTTTTAAATAAATTTTAAAATTAGAAGTATGTATCAAAATTAATTTTCTAGAGTAAAAATATATTTTAAATTAGTTTTAACTCTAATTAGTTATCAAAAATAATTTGGCAATCAAATTAATTGAATTTAAACTAAATAATCACATGAAGGCTTTAGTTAAAAGGATCATAAAATAATCAAAGTTCATTATTCTTAACTCAAATTAATTAGAATATTCAGTCAAGACTAACTAGATAATATTTAATAAACAAACATCTTTTTTCTTATTTTTTAAGAGTAAATACCAAAAAATTCATCACATAATATTTTCTCCCCCTCTTTTCCATAATTATTGTTGGATAAATTTACCTTTTAGCTTTTTTTGTCCATTTTGAAAGAATACAATAAATTTAGAATGAATATCTTTTTTTTTAAATTCTATTTATGAACAACATAAAATAAAAATACGTCTTCCCCTTTTTGAATAATATAAATATATTAAACAAAATTATTTTGAACTTCAAAGATTTAAGAGAGATAGAATATTTTAAAGATTAAAGATTTTAAATAGATCATTCAAAGCAAAATATAAGATATATTCAATTTTTCAGGAATCATCTCTTTTTTTTTATTATTATTCATATATTAAGATCAATAAAATATAAGATAAATGTCAAGCTGTCTGATATCAATTAATTAAAAACTAAAATCTTCTTTGAATATTTGATTTTAATAGCTTCTTTGAAATATTTTGCTTGACATCAATATCAAAAGACTTTAAAAAAGTATTTTTTTTTTAAATTTATTTTTTAAAATTAATCAATCTAAATAAGACATGAATATTCATCAATAATCCTCTTTTAAGATCAAAAATAATTTCTTGATACTAATTAATTTTAAAAAAATAATAATATGATCAAAATATGTAAAATATAAATAGTTGCTTAAAATGAATCAAATTATCAAAATCATTAGAATGATTAAATAAATTCATGAGATAAATAAAGTATAATTGTTTATCCATAATTTTTCTTATTAAGTTCAAAATTATTTTTTCTTCTTATAGTCAAGAAAAAATAAGAAGGATGGATAATTTTTAACTTAAAACAATGAAATTAAGTCTCAAGGATTAATCCAAAAATATTAGTAGAGGATAAGTTGGGATCAAAAGAAGGATATTTAAGCAAAAGAATCTAGAATTCTGAATTCTCTCCTAATTTCATAAAATTTATCTTCACTCAAGGCCTTAGTGAAAATATCAGCAAGTTGATTTTCAGTATAAACATAATCAAGAATTATGTTATTATTTTGAACATGCTCTCTTATGAAATCTAACTAAGACATCATTTTATGGCACTAGTATTATCACATCTTATGGGAGTTTTGTTTAGTTTGATGCCAAAGTCCTCAAGTTGTTGCTTAATTCATAAGATTTGTGCACAGTAAGTTTCGGCTGCAATGTATTCGACCTCGATCGTAGATAATGCTACCAAATTTTGCTTCTTGCTAAACCAAGAGATCCTAAAAATTGACAAGTTTCACTAGTATTTTTTCTATCTAATTTACATCTAGCAAAGTCTACATCTGAATATCCAATTAAGTCGATAGATGAATTCTTAGAGTACCATAAACCTATGGATTGAGTTTCTTTTAGGCATTTAAGTATTTTTTTACAGTATTTAAATATGATTCTTTTGGATTAGATTGAAATCATGCATATAAATAAATACTAAACATGATATCTGATCTACTAGTAGTTAAATATAATAAAGAACCAATCATGCCTCTATAAAATTTTTGATCAATACTTTTAGCTCCTTCATCCTTATCAAGCTTACATGATGGACTCATGGGGGTACCAATTGCTTTGGAGCTCTCCATCCTAAATCTCTTGAGTAGTTTTCTTATATACTTACTTTGAGTGATGGAGATCCCTTCTTTTATTTGTTTGATTTGAAGTTCGAGGAAGAATGTTAGTTCACCCATCATACTCATCTCAAACTCTCCCAACATAAGCTTAGCAAAATCTTGACATAAAGTTTTATTAGTAGATCCAAATATAATGTTATCAACATATATTTGTATTACTAAGATGTCATCATGATCTCTTTTAATGAAAAGGGTTGTATCTACATTTTCTCTTGCAAATCCATTATTAAGCAAGAATTTACTTAGTCTTTCGTACCAAGCCCTAGGTGCTTGTTTTAAACCATAAACTTCTTCGGCAATATATCCATTTAGAAAAGCACTTTTAACATCTATTTGAAATAGCTTGAAATTCATAAAGCATGCATAAGCAAGTAAAAGTCTAATTACTTCTAGTCTAGCAACAGGTGCAAAGATTTCATCAAAATCAATTTTCTCTTCTTGATTATAACCCTTTGCAACTAATCTTGCTTTATTCCTAATTATATTTTTATTTTTATCTAATTTATTTCTATATACCCATTTTGTATCAATTATTGGATAATTTTTAGATCTTGATACTAAGGTCTATACATTATTTCTTTCGAATTGATTAAGTTCCTCTTGCATTGTATTTATCCAATTATAATCTTTTTTGGCTTCATCAATGATTTTGGATTCAAAATGAGAAATAAATACAAAATAATTGTATGCATCTCTAAGTGAAGGACGAGTTCTTATCCCATGTATAGAATCACCAATAATTAGTTTTTTGGGATAATTGTGAACATACCTCCATTCTTTTGGAAGATTATTTATACCTTGAGGTTGTTTTTGTTGTCCTTCATCCTCAAGTTTTTGCTTGTCTTCATGATTCTCTTCATTTTGAATTGTTGAATCCTTTAGGATGATCTCCTTCAATCTTTCTATAAGAGGATCTGCATCATCAATACCCTCATACTTTCTTGATGGAAGATCATTAGTCTCACAAAAAATAATATGTATTGACTCCTCTACTACAAGGTTCTTTTGTTAAAAATTCTAAAAGCTTTACTAGAAGAGGAGTAACCAAGAAAAATAGCTTCATCAGATTTTGCATCAAATTTATCTAGTTTTTCTTTACCATTGTTCAAAACAAAACATCGGCAACCAAAAACATGAAAATATGCAATGTTAGATTTTCTTCCTTTCTAAAGCTCATAAGATGTTTTCTTTAAAATTGGTTTGATTAGGACATGATTTAAGATGTAACATGCTATGTTAATTGCTTTCGTCCAAAAATATCTTGAAAGATTGCTTTCACATAGCATAGTACGGGCTATTTCTTCTAGAGTTCTATTTTTTCTTTCTACTACATTTTGTTGGGATGTCCTAGATGCTGAAAAATTATGGTTGATTTCTTTTTCATTACAAAATTTTTCAAAGTCTTAATTTTCAAATTTGGTTCCATGATCACTTCGAAGGCTTTGAATTGAAAATTCTTTTTTATTTATAACTTTTCGATAAAATTTTATGAAAACATGAAAATTTTAATCTTTGTGTGTCAAAAAGAAAAATCATGTAAAACATGAGTAGTCATCGATAATTATAAAACCATAACATTTTTCACCTAAGCTTGTTGTTCTTGTAGGATCAAATAAATCCATGTACAAAAATTTCAATGGCCTAGAAGTTGAAACAATATTATTAGATTTGAATGAAACTCTTGTTTGTTTACCTAGTTAGCATGCATTACAAATTTTATCTTTTTCAAAATTCAATTTTGGTAAATTAGTAACTAATTCCTTTTTGATAAGCTTTGAAAGTGAATGCATACTAATGTGTGCAAGCCTACGATGCCAAAGCTAACTAGTCTCATTAATTTTGGTATTCATAGCTACTAAACATTGCATGTTTATCATAGAAAGATCATTCAAATCTACCATATAAATATTACCATGCCTATGATCAACAAACTTAATGCCATCATCATTGGAATTAGTTATAATGCACAATGAAGATTCAAAAATAACTTTGTAACCCTTGTCACAAAGTTGACGAATACTTAGAGATTATATTTTAAACCATCTACTAATAAAATATTTTTAATATACTTGGAGGGAGTGATACCGACATAACCTATACCAATGATCTTTTCTTTACCATTATCTCTAAATGTGACCATCCCTCCATTTTTAGCATCAAGCGTGATGAATTGGAACTCATCACCGATCATGTGTCTTGAGCATCTGCTATCAAGATACCATCTTTGATTTTTTTCTTTGGATGCAAGACACATCTACATACAAAATCAACTCCTTACTCTAGGTACCCAAGTTTTCTTGGGTCCTTTAAGGTTAGTCACAATGGTTTCTTTTGGAACCTATATTTTCTTTATATTTGAATTGTTAGAGAAGCATGTATAAGATTTGTGTCCTAGTTTACCATATTTAAAGCAAGTAACATTTAAAAATTTATTGCTTTGTAAATTTACAAAAATATTTTTCAAAAACTTTTATTTTCTCAGGGGGTTATAGCCTAGACCAACCTTATCATAAATGGCCTTTTGATTTTCAAGAATTATATGAAGTTTATTTGAACTCAAAGTAAAATTTTCAACTATCAATTTTAAATTGCTGATTTTATTTTTTAAATTTAGATTCTCTTGAGTTAAGACTAGTTTTTTGTTAGATATATGTGCCCTAGAAGCCAGAATTGGCTAACACTTATAATACACTTCTAAGGTCAAAATTATAATTTTGACTAAAATCAATAAAATGTGTTATTTTCTATCACATATGTGTATTTAGTGTCTGTGAGATATCCTTTAAGTTAATGGTAATGATAATTCATATTTTTAAGAGTTGAAAATTTAAGACATGAATAATCATTATTAACTCATAAAATGCTTCCGACCATAGGATCATCACGAGGATGATGATTGATTCGGAAGGTTGGTGTACAATCACTTTTCTTTAGTAGATGAGTCTTCAGTCTATGGTGTGGAGACACCGAAGTAAGAGTACAGATACTCATTAAAGAATGTGGGCATTGAGCGTGACCACATCGAGTAGTCATTAGAAAGTCTACCTTCTCGTCAATGACTGACTCGATGCTACAGTGGTGTGTCTGGTTCTTTGACCTATGGTGCATCGATAGTTCACCATGAGGGTGTTATAGTTTGACTACACCATAACTCGATCTCCTAGCCATATGGAATTCTGAGGTGTATGTTGGCTATAACATGCTCATTGTAGGAATTGGATTGCATCAAGATGGAATCTATCTACCTCGATGGTAGAGGAGCAGTCCTATGATGATCATGAGAATCAAGTCTAGAAGCCCATGGCCATGGCAGAGTGAAATAATAGAAAGAGTTTCTATTTAGATTTTCACATCGAACTTGAATCGAATGATTACATCATATGATAGAAACTAAGGTTTGACGAGTTCACCTTAACCATAATCTGATCGGAGCTTAAGATAGAAGAACTTAATCACACAGGTAGCTGCACCAAGAGGTTCGCATTCAGTTCTGATGGATTGCCATCATATACTGCTAGGTGTCACTAGTGGATTTTGGGAGCAATTAGAATGATTTAATTGATCTATCATTCTAGCTGTTCGAATCAGAAGAGTTCTGATCCATCGAAAGAAGTTTCGATGATGTCGATGATAGAGATCATGACATATCCCATTACCATATAGAATTGAACCTAATTGGGTCACACAAACAAGGGTTTGAATCTGATGATAATCAATCGAACTGATCCAGTTCAATTGATCTGAATGAGATTCAATTAGGTTCAAAGAAATCGTGCTAGCACTCGATTGAACCTAATGTTCTTCTTTTACTATCATAAATAGTTGTCCTGATTGAGCCAAAGAAGTTTGTGCTCAATCAATTTTACTTAGTCTGACTGGAGCTTGTCCAGGTCAAAAAAGGGTTGCCTTATTTTGTAAGATAATACCTTCCATTTTTGGTCATCTATCATTTCTCGTCCTTTGACTTTGGTCAAAAGTTGACCTTTGACTGGTCAAATGTTGACCATTGACACTTTGACTTCTGTCCACGTGTCATGCACCTATTGGAGAGCTGGTGGGGGCATGTTTTTCTATCAGAACCTGGCAAGGAGGAGGGCGCACACCACCCTTGGCGTGTGCCCAAGCTGGAGGCGCTCAGGAGTCCCTGTTGGATAGGGACTCCATCTCCTTTTTGGATTTCGATTAGACTCCTCCTAAGAACCAACTTTGATTGGTCTTAGGCACCATCTAAGGATGAATCCAAGGGACTCTATTCTCACCAATTAGATTTAGATCTAATTTCATAAAGAATTATGATTGGTTGGGAAGTAGAGGAGTTGGATCACGCATAGTCTATAAATAAGACCCTGCGCCCAACTCAAAAGGTAATACAATTATCCATGCCCCTAGCCTGCCTCTCTCCTCCTCCTCCATGCCAAGACCATCTTCTCCCTCTCCTCTCCACACCCAAAGTAGTTTGGGATCCAAGTTGGTGCAATCCAGATGAGAGAAAGGCAACAGAAAGCTAGAAGGCTGCGCTGTTGCAAAGGACAACTGCTGATCTTTGAAAGGTATTTTGAAGATCCTCCAAATCAGATTCAGATCTAATTTTTGGAGACGTGATAGAAAAAAAGAGGATCTCCAGATTCAGTCCAAGTGGATACCAATAGAGGTCAGGCACTTGCGTGGCTAGATCTAGAACTTTCCGCTGCTTACAGGATCATTAATGGGTAATAGGATTACCCTACATCAAGATAAATTAAATTTAATTTAATTTATCTAAATTTATTTTAATTATTAAAATAATAAAGATCAGATCTAAAACATCCTAGATTTGATCTAGATTAAAGAGAAAATTTTTTTTAAAATATATCTCTTGATCCGATCAGATCTGAACGAACCTGATTCGAAAAATGTGGATTTTCCTTCAACTGGTATCAGAGCTAAGATTCTAAAGTGTTTAGATCTGATTTTAAATTTATTCTAATCAAAAAATAAGTAATTTCAGATGTCACATGAGATGTGATCAGATCTAAAATCAAAAAAATTAAAATTAAATGATTTGGATCTAAGATTAGAAAATATGCATGACTAGTTCTAAAATAGAATAGTTCTATAGAATAGTCTTGCATGTTTACAATTTAATTTGATTAAATCATATTTTAGATCTATTTATTTATTATTTTTTAATATTATAATTATTATAATAATATCTAAAAAATAGTAAATAAAAAATTATTTAATTTTAAACATCATATGAGATATGATTGATGCATGTCTAGACTAGTTTAGAATAATTCTATATAGTTGTCTAGATTAGAGTTTATTTTGATAAGATCAATTTAAATCTATTTTTTAGATTATTATGAGATAATTTAGATCTAAAAATATGCATGATTCGATACATGAGATGTATGCAAAATATGCCATGATTAGATTTAATTTGTATATGAGATATATGATATAGATCTAAAACTGTTTTGTAGTATTACATGTTCCTGATTAAGGCATTCCTCTTGACCGTTCGGTCATAGGAACGAACAAGAATTTAAAGGACCTCTCCTCCCATCCGATGGGGCATTCTTATGATGTATAGGGGTGCTGCACGTTCGTCCTTAATCAGAAATCCAAAACTTACTTTCTGCAAAATCCTAGATTCTGAAACCCTAAGATTTATTGTGCATATTTTGTTTATGAATCCTACTTAATTAAGAATTAAGATTATAAAATATTAATTAGATCTAAAATTAAAAATTTTAGATCTAAGATATATTCATAATACTGGGTTCGGGCTTGGGTAGCTCAATTAGGTCTAAGCGGTTGATCAAATCGAATCAAGAGTTAGTTAGATGGGATCAATAGTGCTTAAATTGACCAGCCTAATAGAATTAAGTCTGGGTCAAGATCGAGTCACGATCAAGTAAGACCTAATTAGGCTCAGAGGTTAAAGTCTGGATTGTAGGCAAACCTAATTGGTTCTGACTCAATAATTTGATATCTAAGATAAGTTTGGGCACATACGACGGACTGATTTTTAATTGGGAGCTACTCGACCTGAATGCATTCTTGTATGAGTTAATAGCATATCCCTTCCATCGGTCTCACTTACCTGGCCATATCTGTCGACTCAGTTCTAATTTGAGGTGGTCAATAATCCAAGCTAACCCATGCCACTAAGTTAGTCATAATTGTTATGACTATGACAAGTCTAGTTTAATGAGACCTAAATCAATTCTCCCTAAGAAAAGATTAAGTCTGAGGTCTTCCACCATTGTAGATGTGCGGGCCCTTTTCGAGGTTGATTGTTTTTGACTGAATACAGTGGCTCAGTTGCATCGAAAAGATGCAACCATGTCTATTAGGCATTGGATGCTATGGACTGGAGGATGAGTCGGGCTCAATATTTCGGATACGGTGAGAGACTCAATTAGGAATCCAATCTGTGCAAATGGTGGGTCTGACTTAACTAAAGAGTGGATCAATATTTTGGATACGGTGAGATTTCATGAATTAGAGATCAAGTTTGGATGCACCATGATTGAGAATCATTGAACAGAGTTGTTCACTCATTGGCTAACCCATCACCAATAACTGTTAGGTGAGGTGATGAGTCAGTTGGTGAGACCGCACCACCCACTAGAAATCATTAATCATAGAGATTTTTACATCTCTACAGAGAGAGTGTAGGGATCCAAGAAAATAATGGGAGCTAATTTATTTAAAAATAAAATTTTAAATAAATTGGTCAAATCATAATTACAGTATCTAACTTGAATCTTTGACTCTCTACAGAAAAATGTCTGCATCCAACCCATTAGCACGTATCCTAGACACACATAGACTGATCGGATCCAATTATAAAGATTGGCTCAGAAACTATAAAATTATTTTAAATTTTAAGAAGTTAACACATGTATTGGACCAGGACCCTTCCACCTTATCAGTCCGTCCATCCACTGAACAGAGAGCATCTCTGAAAAAATGGATAGACGAAGAATAATAGAGCTAGATATTACATGTTGGCCCGATGTCTGATGAGCTCCAGCACCAACATGAAGATATCAGGATTGCTCACCAAATGTTGGCTCACCTGTAGGAGATGTTTGGTGAACAGCGTCGCGTAGCCAAATATCAAGTCATAAAATGACTTTTTAAGGCTAAGATGTTGTGATGGGCAGTCGTCTAAGATCACTATCTGATGATGATCAAGGACTTGAAAGAGCTTGAGAAGCTCGTGTGTGAAGTTAGACTTGGATCACAGAACGATATTATTCTGCAATCCTTGACTGATCAATATGGGCAATTCATCATGAATTACCACATGCATAAACTTCAAAAATTCTTTGGCCGAATATATGACATGCTGGTCACCGCTGAGCTTTCTATGAAAGGTTTTAAAAGGCTCGATTCTTGCTATGGAACGGACTTCTTCCAAAAGAAAGTCTTCGAAAAGAAAAGAAGTCTACGAAAAAGCAGAAGGTGGAAGGGAAAAAAGAAGAAGGTGAGCCGAAGATGAAAGCTGCTGCCAAAGAAAGTATTTTCATTGTAACAGCCTGGGCCACTGAAGCGGAACTGTCCTACTTACCTGGCCACCTTGAAGAACAAGAAGAAGGTCCTTCTGGAGGTATGCTCTTATTGAGTCTACCTTACGAATTCTCTTCTGCTCCAGTTGGGTTGACTCTGGTTCTAGGTTCATTTGTGCACTTCCATGCATGGGTCTTGAAGGATAGTAGGAGCTGAGAGATGGAGACCATGATCCTGAATCGCATCGGTAAATTGGTACGCGGAGTTTCGGTAGTTGGGCTACTTAACGTTGTGGGTAGTGTGGAACACTGTAGGCCTCGATGTAGAATTAACCATCTGGTTTATGACTTGAGTTTTGAAAGACATTATTATTGCCTGCAGCTATAAGATAATTCTGATATGTCTATTTGTCTGGGGCTTAGGCATCTAGAAGGCTATGTGATATACCTTCTTTAAGGAACCATGTATAACAGTTCTTAATGAAAAAATAAAATTACAGAAATAGTTTTTCTCTTATTAACGGTCTTTTTTGGGTTGATTTGCATGCTACATACTTTATGCGATTATCTGTGTGCTGAGTTAGGAGCATGGTGTGGTTTTGTTTATTTGTTGCGTCGGTGTAGTTGCCAATATGGTGTTTTACACTTGAATAGGTTTTGGGGCCAAGAGCCGTTTAAGGATAGTCAAATGATAGGTATCTTGGCAACGTGGAGATTAGGTCGTATAGCAAAGATAGGATCACACAAATTGAGAAAATGGCTATTGAAGTCCCGTTGACTTCGAGTCAATATCCCAACTTGTGAAATCTTGTACTTCAAGGGCAAATGATAAACTTTGCTTTTGTTGGACATTGGGAAAGGGCCACTAGATCTTCTTGCCTTCTAGTACATGTGATTGTACGGCCAAATTTGATGTGCCAGGCTTAGAGATAATTTTGTCTACTTCATTATCTTTACTGATGATCTGTCTAGTATGAGTATGTGTATCTTAATGAGACACAAGTCCTGAAGCTTTTGAAAAGGTTCAAAGAATTTCAGACATGAAGTTAGAAAAATAAACTGAAAAATCCACTTAAGTTTCTTCGATCGATCGAGGAATGATACCTTGCTAGGAATTCCTAGACCTATCTCAAGGAAAATGGCATAGTTTCTCAATGGACTCCATCAGGTAACACTCAACTCCCAACGAGATTTTAGAACAGAGAAATCAGACTCTATGGATATGGTCCGATCCATGATGAGCTTTTCAACAGATCTCTCTAATTTTCTTTGGAGTATTCATTATTAACTTTCAATTTATCTACCCTAAATAGGAATTCCTCTAAATCGTTTCTACCACACTATCCGTATGAGATATGGCATGGTAAGAAATCAAAGTAGAGTCATCTTAGAATTTGGGTTGTCCGGCTCATGTTCAAAAGACAACAAGCAGACAAAGTTAGAGTTTAGGTCTCCAGAGCTCGATTTCATAGGATATCTAAGAGTCATTAGGATACTATTTCTATATTCCAGAAGACACAATATGATTGTGAGTCGACAATGGCCATCTTTCTTAAAATAGTTTATTCAAGATAGTGGCATTGGAAAGCAGATTAAGCCTTGATGAGGAAAAGTCTCACAAGTACAACAACGAGCTAAGGACCAAATTGGAAGCGAAATCAGGTTGAGCCAATAAGAAACACTAACCTCCTCCACCTCGTAGAATCGAAAAGAAGTTTCTGCCAATCCGCCTGAAAGATACTTAGGTATTATTTCAGAGAAAGTAGAAAAAATGTTCCTCGTAAGTAATGGTGCTCATGGTGATATTCCAAACCTACAATGGAGGCGATATCAGATATCGACTTTCCGAGAAATGCTAGAAGCAATGCAGTTAAAATTGACTCGATGCACTCCTGGACTAAGTCTGGACCTTGGTATAAAGTCCACCAGAGGTATAGTACCTATGGGTGTAAATGGATATTCAAGAAGAAAGATTAGTGCAGATTGGAAATATGGAGACATTCCCAATGCTAGACTAGTGGCAAAAGGTTATAGTCATGTGAAGGCATTGAACTATCAGAATACCCTTTTCTTCTAGTGCTATGCCTAAATCCATGCACATTGCTTGCCATTGCGCCTATTTTGATTATTGAAATATGGCAAATGATTGTGGAATGGCATTCTTAAATGGATCCTTAGGAAGATTCTATATGGAATAGCCGCTAGGTTTCACATCCTAAGTGATACTGATCACTAGGTTCTGCAAGCTACGAAGGTCCATATATGACTTAAGCAAAGCCATACTTAGGAGTTGGAACACTCATTTCAATGTGTGATCAATAAGTTTGGGTTTCATAAAAAATGAAGGAGAAACCATGTATCTTCAAAAAGATCAGTTGGGAGCGTTGTTGTCTTTCCTCGTATGTACGTGATGACATCCTCCTTAATTGGGAAATGATATTTCCTCATGCTGACTGACATCCAAAATGTTGTCCAGAAATTTCTCCATGAGACCTAGGTTGATAGCCATCCTTTAATTCTAGGAATTAAGGTCTATAGGATAGAACCGAATAGGATGCTAAGGATCTTTCAACAGAAGATGTACATAGAGGAGTACTAAGAGGGTTTTTTAGTATGGAAAACTAAAAGAGGAGATTAATACCTTCGACTGGATTCATACTTTCCAAGAAGATGTGCCCTAGCACACCTGAGGAAATAGAAATGGCTGAGCAAGATCCCTTATGCTTCTGCAATAGGGAGCTATGTATGCCATGCTATGTACACGACCTGAATATAGCCATGCTGTGAGGTCACAAGCAGATAATCAGTCAAATCCAGATGAAGAACACTGGACTTCTGGAAATATTAATTCTTAAGGTACTTAGAAGAACTAAGGATATGATTTTGTCTTTGGTTAACGGAGACTCCAAGTCCAGGGAATACATAGACTCTCTGAATTTCATGTTCCGATGTAGATGATCGAAGTCCGAACATACTGAAAGTTCCTGGTTTGTGTGCAATGGTGGTGCTGTCACTGGAAGAAGTTAAGGCAATCGTGATAGCAGATTCCATCATGAAAGCCAGAATATTATCGCTGCTCAAGGCTGCAAAGGAAGCATTCTGTACAAGAAGTTTGCTGCAGAAATCGGAGTAATGCCATTATATGCCATTCCCTTTACTGTGATAACAATGGGGCGCCATAGGTCGCCCTTTACCTAGGAGCCAGAGTCTCACCAGAATCCAAGCACATTGAGCGGTGATACCACCATCATCACGATTAATCCTCCAAGGAAGGGTTGACGTCGAGGTCAAGAAGAGTTCGACTCCCATAGATAATTGTGGCAGACGCCGCTTACAAAGCTATTTTGGGTTTGCCGGGCTGCGGCGAGCGGGGGGCCCGGATGACTTACAGAAGATCGAAGCCCATCTTGAGAAGATGTGACTTAGACTTGTAGCCAATTTGGCAGTTAGGATAAGTGGAGATTGTTAGATATATGTACCTAGAAGTCAGAATTGTGCTGACCTTGTAATAACACTTCTAGCAATTATAATTTTGACTAAAATCAATAAAATGGGTTTATTTTCTTATCAACCATATGTGTTTTAGTGTCTGTGGATACATTTCTTTGAGTTAATGGTAATGTAGCTCATATTTTCAAGAGTTGAAAATTTAAGACATCGAATTAATCATTATTACTCATAAAATGCTCCTCGACCAATAGATCATAGATGATGGTGATTGATCTGGAGTTCTGTATAATCGCTTTCTCTTTAGTAGATGAGGTCTTCCAAGTCTACAGTATGGAGACATCGGAGCGAGAGTATAGATACTCGTTAAAGATGAGGGCACTGAGCGTGGACACCTCGAGTAGTCCATAAGAGTCTACCTCTGTCAATGACTGACTTCGATGCTGTAGTGGTGTGTTTGGTTCTTTGACCTGAGGTGGCAATCGATTAGTTCACTTTGAGGAATGTTATAGTTTGAACTAACCACCATAACTCGGTCTCCATAGGCCATACGGACCTCTGAGGTGTATGTTTGGCTATAACAATGTTCATTAAAAGGAACTAGAATTGCATCAAAGTGGAATCTAATCCTCTACCTCGGTGGTAAGGAGCAGCCTATGATGAATCATGAGAATTTAGTCCAGAAGCCAATGGCCATGGGCCAGGTGAAATAAATGAAAGAGTTTTTTCTTTTAGGTTTTTAAACATCGGACCTTGAATCGAATGATTAGCATCATTGATAGAAACTAGGGTTTGGATAAGTTTCACGCTTAATCCCTAATATGATCGGGGCTCAAGATAGAAGAAACTTAATGACCACAGTAGCTGCACCAAAGATAATTTGCATTCAGCTCTGATGGTTGCCACCGATTAGACCTGCTAGGTGTCACTGATGGATTTGGAGCAATTAGTAATAATTTAGATGAATCGCTTTCATTTCTAGCCTATTCGAATCAGAAGAGTTCTGATCCATCGAAAGGAGTTATCGATGAATGTCGATGATAGAGATCATGACATATCTCTTACCATACAAATAACTGAACCTAACCTGGATCACACAATAAGGTTTGAAATTGGTGATCATCAATTGAATCTGATCAGTTCAATTGATCTGAAATTAGATTCAATTAATTTCAAGAAATTATGCTAGCACTCGACTTGAACTAACATTCTTCTTGGTTAATCATATCATAAATAGTTATCCTGAACTGAGCCAAAGGAGTTTGTGCTCGATTAGAGACCTTCCTTGGTCTGACTAGAACGCTTGTCCAGATCGAGAAAAGGTTGTCCCTATTTTTGTTAAGAAATAATTCTACTACCATTTTGGTCACCATGCTATTTCTCGTCCTTTGACTTTGGTCAAAATTGACTTTTTGCTGGTCAATGTTCCATTGAACTCTTGACTTTCTATCACTCTTGTGTTCACCGCATATCTATTGGAGAGCTGTGTGGGGGCTTGTCCCTCCTCCAGAACTGGTAAACGCCACCCTTGGCGTGGTTGCCCAAAAGCTTCGGAGCGCCCCAGGAGTCCCCTGTTGGATAGGGATCATCTCCTTTTTTGGATTCCGATTAGACTCCTCCTAAGAACTAACTTGACTGGTCTTTAGGCACTCAATCTAAGGAATGATCCAGGGACACTATTCCACCAATTAGATTTAGAATTCTGATTTCACAAAGGACTTGTGATTGGTTTTGGGAAAAGAAGAGGAGTGGATCAGGCATAGTCTAAAATAAGACCCTGCACCCAACTCAAAAGGTAATTACAATTTCTTCCATGATCAAGGCTGCCTCTCTCCTCCTACTCCATAACAGACCATCTTCTCCATCTTCCTCCCACGTCCAAGTAGTTTGGGATCCACTGTTGGTTGCAATCGACGAGAGAAAAGACGATAGAAAGCTAATAGGCTTGCGCTTGCTATAACAAGGAACAACTGCTGACTTTCGAAGGTATTTTTGAAAGATACCAATCAGATTTTAGATCTAATTTTTTGGAGATGTGTATGAGAAGAAGAGGATCTCCCAGATCCAGTCTGAGTGATATCGATAGAAGTCAGGCAACTTGCGTGGCTAGTCCAGAATCTTTCCGCTGCTTTTTACAGGATCATCAATGGGTATAGGATTTATCTCTACGATCAAGATAAATTAAATTTGATTTATTTATCTAAATTTTTATTTTAAATTATTAAAATAATAAAACTAAGATTTAAAAATATCACCTCGATTCTAATCTTAATCAAAGAGAAATTTTTTTTTGAATATATTCTTATCCCGATCAGATCTGACAACGAAACCTGAATCTGAAAATCCAGGATGTTATTCCTCAATTTTTTTAACCTTGACGATAAGTTTCCATTCTTCCTTTAGCAAGATCTATAGGATTTTTTTTAATTTTAGTTCATTTAATTTATTAGTCTTTAAGGTTCTTAAATATAAATCAATCATATCTAATCATGAGAAGTGCTTCCTGAAGTTTTTCGATCACATGTGAAATTCCATCCAACTCTGAATTATCAGCCTCTACATACCTATCCTCGTAGCATGTGCCATATAGGCAATTAGGTTTTGGCTTGTTTCCATGTAGAGCTTCTTTCCTCTCGAAGCTTGAGCTTGTCAACTTATCATCCATGTTGCCACCATAGCTTTTTTGTTTTGTATTTCTTGAAAATCTTTTTAAGTTTGAGGATAATTTCAGACCTAAAGTACCCCAATCTTCTTACATTCATTAGCAAATTAAGAGCTCTTTGCTTCCTATGCCTTTTTTTCTACTAATGTCTTTTTTGGTAGGTAAGCCTCTTTCCTCATCCCTTGTTTTCCTCTTCAAAAAATATCTTTTAACTTTTTTGTGATAAGGGCTATTCTTCATCTTGTTTCTTCAATCTTTTTTTCCATTTCATCGGATTCTTCATCTTGTTGAATGGTGAATATTAAGTGTATTATCCTTCTTTTTTCTTGACCATCTTTCTTCTTGATGTTATTTCATGCTTTAGCTCGTGTGTCATTAGTGATCCTAGAAGTCCTCCAAGGATAAAATTTATTTAGATCCTTGTGGCTTCTTCGAATTGTAATCACCTTTGGCCTCTACCATCGTCCTTGTACTGTTTTGGCAAAAATCTAAGAATCTTTTCTCACAAGGTCCACTATTAGAATAAGACTTGCCAGACTTTTAGACCATTTATAATAATCCATAAATCTAATAAATATTATAGTTATTTGACCTCATCATGCTCTCCATTTTGAAAAAGTTATATTTGTGCACAACCATGTTAATTTTTGACTCATTAACTTGATTAGTGCCTTCAATAGAGTTTTACTCAATCTAACCTATCCTATTTTTTTTTTAGCCTCACATGTATGTTATAAAATATGATTAAATTCCATAGCATCTAGAGCACAATATAAAACATTCATGGCTCTTGGCATTGAGTTTAAAGCCATTTTTTTCAATATTATGAATCTCTCATCCATTTCTTTTCGGATTTTGATTGATTCCTCACCATCAATTATCTTATGTGGATGTGTGTGGTCCATTAACTATGATACTGCCCATATCATTAGTTCAAGTGCAATTGTATATAAAAATTCTCATCCGAGCTTTCCATAGGTATAGTTTTTGTTCCAATTGAAAGTGAAGGTTAGTTTGGTGGACTGCACCTGCGACTAGAGGAAAATACTAAACTTGGGTGCCATTAAGATCTTAGCTCTTTGATGGTTAAATCAAAAATATGGACTAGATGCACGAGCTCTAATTCCCCTTGTTGCCCATCTATGCAACCCAAAGCGAGGGGGGGGGGGTGAATTGAAATTTTTAAAATTTGTAAAAAGCTACATTAAAGATATCAAGATTGAAGGATGATTATGCAAGACGTGTTTGTGTGGAAAGAGTTTAGGTTAGAAAAAAAATATAAAAGATTAGAGAGCAAGAATTTTATACAACTATAGGAAAGAAAAATAGTAAGCATAAACACAAACAATGATAATTTTATAGTGGGTTCGATGCTTTTCCTTGCACCCTTACATCCACTCTCCTAAGCTCCTACCTTTGAAGAATTAAAATCCACTAACCGTATTCACTGAATACATCATTGGAAACATCCAACCCTAGCTATCTCAGTTAGAAAATACTTATTTTGGATATCAAAATCAACCAAATACAATCCTATTCCAGGTTAGGAATCAACCTTTCCCATTTTTAAGAATCCTCCCAAAACTTGAAATCAAAATAGTAAAACAAAGTAAGAGGTAAAAGATTTATGACAATCAGATACAAGTTTTAAAGCTCCCTTTGTTGAGCAAATAAAACCTTAAGAAATGCTTTTCCAAAACAAATAAT
>QRFJ01000618.1:346813-441112 GCA_006176705.1 Cocos nucifera
ATTTAAAAATTTATTACTTTATGAATTTATAAAAATATTTTTTAAAAATTTTTATTTTTTTAGGGGGTTATAGTCTAGACCAGTCTTATCATAAATGGTCCTTTGATTTTCAAGAATCATATGAAGTTTATTTGAACTCAAAGTAATATTTTGATCAACTATCGATTTTAACGAATTGCTGATTTCTATTTTTCAAATTTAGATTCTCTTGAGTTAAGACTAGTTTTTTCACTTTAGGATAGTTTCATTTTCTTTTAGCAAGACCTTGATTTTTTAATTTTAGTTGCTTTATTTTTAGTTTCTAAGCTTTCTTTAAATCAATCTACTAAATCATGGAAGGCTTCTTGAAGTTCTTCGAATGTAAATTCATTTGAGATTTCAGCACTTACCTCATTCTCATGTGCCATAAGGCATAGGTTGGCTTGTTCATGAGCTTCTTCCTCTTCGAAGCTTGAGTTGTCACTATCACTCCATGTTGCCACCATAGCTTTTTTGTTGTATTTCTTGAAAATCTTTTTAAGTTGAGGATATTCAGACCTAAAGTACCCCAACTTCTTACATTCATAGCAAATAAGAGGCTGCTCCCTATCCTTTTTCTTACTATGCTCTTTTTTGGTAGGTAGCCTCTTCCTCATCCCTTGTTTTCTCTTCAAAAATCTTTTAAACTTTTTGTGATAAGGGCTATTTCTTCATCTTGTTCTTCATCTTCCATTTCATCGGATTCTTCATCTTGTTGAATGGTGAATTTAAGTGCTATTATCTTCTTTTTCTTGACATCTTCTTCTTGATGTTATTTCATGCTTAGCTCGTGTGTCATTAGTGATCCTAGAAGCTCCTCCAAGGATAAAATATTTAGATCCTTGGCTTCTCGAATTGTAATCACTTTGGCCTCCCACGTCCTTGGCAAAAATCTAAGAATCTTTCTCACAAGGTCACTATTAGAATAAGACTTGCCAAGACTTTTAAGACCATTTATAATATCCATAAATCTAATAAATATTATAGTTATTGACTCATCATGCTCCATTTTGAAAAGTTCATATTTGTGCACAACCATGTTAATTTTTGACTCCTTAACTTGATTAGTGCCTTCATGAGTTACTTCTAACCTATCCTATTTTTTTTTAGCCCACATGTATGTTAAAATATGATTAAATTCATTAGCATCTAGAGCACAATATAAAACATTCATGGCTCTTGCATTGAGTTAAGCCATTTTCTTATCAATCTCATCCATTTCTTTTCGGATTTGATTGATTCCTCACCATCAATTATCTTAGTGGATGTGTGTGGTCCATTAACTATGATACTCCACATATCATAGTCAAGTGCTTGTATAAAAATTCTCATCCGAGCTTTCCAATAGGTATAGTTTGTTCCATTGAAAAGTGAAGGTTAGTTTGTGGACTGCCCCTCGACTAGAGAAATACTAACTTGGGTTGCCATAGATCTTTAGCTCTTTGATGGTTAAATCAAAATAGGACTAGAGCACCGAGCTCTAATTCCCCTTGTTGCCCATCTATGCAACCCAAGCGAGGGAGGGGGGGTGAATTGAATTTTTAAAATTTTAAAGCTAATTTAAAGATATCAAGATTGAAGGATGATATGCAAGACGTGTGTGTGAAGAGATTTAGGTTAGAAAAAAAATATAAAAGATTAGAGAGCAAGAATTTAACAAACTAAGGAAAGAAAAATAGTAAGCATACCACAAACAAGCAAAATTTATAGTGGTTCGATGCTTTCCTTGCACCTACATCCACTCTCTAAGCTCCTACTTGAGAATTAAAATCCACTAACCGTATTCAAACTGAATACATCATTGGAAACATCCAACCCTAGCTATCTCAAGTTAGAATACTTATTTTTTGGATACAAATCAACCAAATACAATCCTATTCAAGGTTAGGATCAACCTTCCCAAGTTTTAGAATCCTCCCAAAACTTGAATCAAAATAGTAAAGTAGAGTAAAAGATTTAATGACAATCAAATACAAGTTTAGCTCCCTTTGTGAGCAAATAAAACCTTAAGAATGCTTTTCACAATAATGGAGGAAGCTTCTATGATTTTTCTTAAGGTTGTTGGAGATTTGAAGGAGCTCTTCAGAGGTAAGTGAACTTAAAATGAAGGCTTTTTTACTTGACGATGATTTTTGCTTAGGACTGAAATTGAATTACATCAATCTCTTGTGTTTTTCTCTATTTAAAGCCTTTTAAATCTTCAATAGGTGGAGGAGAGAATCTTGGGCAAGATTTGTAGCCATTGGAGATATTAAAGAAACCATTAAAATCTACCAAAATTAGAAAAAAAATAGTCGTTATAGAAAAATTTTGATTACAAGGATCGACTCATGGGTCGACTCATGGCACAGGGGTCAACCTTTGAGATAAAATTCAGAAAAATAGCTGTTCTATATTTTTAGCCTTCGGAACAGCAAAGGTCGACCCTTGGCATAGAGACAGCATACCAAATAGCCCTTTTCTATAGGGAACGACCTAGGGATCGATCCTTTTGCTTCAAAATTTATTTTCTTCTAAAATAAGTATCTAAAAATCATATGACTGCCTCCAAAGAATTAAAAATCTTCTATACTTGCTCTTGAGACTCTCAGATCAAAACTTGATAAAATTATGATTTTATTCTTGAAATATAAAGTCTTTTTCCAAGCCAAATTTATTAGTAATCTCCTCAAATGCTTTGTAATCATCAAAATCAATTCTTGAAATAATATGATTTGATTCTGATTTAATTGGTTTAAATAACTTATTTGACCAAGTCAAATTGAAAGTCCTAGTGTGACTAGGACTCCCTTCTCCTTATGCCACTTGGCTTCCCAATGCCCCCCACCCTATTTTCTAGGATTTTGTGCATGGAAACACTTCTCCCCAAGCCTTCATGCATGCCCTAAGCTTTCCCCTCTTTCTTTCTTACATAAAATGTGGTTGTGGACTAAGTCAAAGTGAGAATTAGTTTGGATTTCAAATTCTATGAGATAGAATTTTAGGAAACCGAAACTCTTCCCTTATGGCATCGATTTTACCTAGATATTTTTTGGGATTTTTATGGGTTTTATGGCACATATTGTGTGCCCTTTGCTGGTGGTCCATGGTAGAAAAGAAGGAGGGGGTGTCCAAGAGTTGGGCACCCTAAGTTTTGCCCTTTTTGGAC
This sequence comes from Cocos nucifera, assembly GCA_006176705.1. Taxonomy (NCBI): domain Eukaryota; kingdom Viridiplantae; phylum Streptophyta; class Magnoliopsida; order Arecales; family Arecaceae; genus Cocos; species Cocos nucifera. The sequence goes on from QRFJ01000618.1 coordinate 349,980, forward strand.
ATTCCTTGCTAGGTATTTGACCTAGACAAGGAGTCTTTCCTAACTTATTATTTAGAATGAATTTTGGTTTGATTTTTGGTGAAATTCTAGACCATTGAGAGACCTTTGGAGCATATAAAAATTAGGAAGAAAGAATATTGGAGCTTGGGGATTTCATAGATACCAAATTAGGTGTTTAGGTGAGAGCAAAGAGAAGAAGAAGAGGATCATCTTCTAGGATTGCTGTGTTCACCTCTTTCCTTCCTCTTTCTTTGAATTTTTTAAGAGTGTCTCACATCTAAAACCTTCTCTCCTCCTTCTTTTGGAAGAGTCTAAATTTAGAAGAAGGGGGTATCTAATTGATTGTAAAAGAAGGATCAGTATCGTACTAGCATACTATGCTAATTTTCTGCATCAGGACTTCTGATCGTGATTCGTAGGCTCTTGTGGATGACTCCTAGAGGTTGAATGTGTGTGCGGCTCGCAACTTTATCCTCGAGCTTAGATCAGTAGGTTAGAATGTCTAACTTGCATAGGTAACAGATCTGATCTATTATTTTCATACCTACATTAGATGTAGTGTATACACATATTGATGTGATTAACATATTTTTGTTTCTTCATTATATTTTAATTTCTGATTTAATGACATGTCATGATCATATAATAGATTTCTAGATCTAAAAATATTTTTGATATTTAAAATTAGTTTTGATTAATTTTAGTTTTTTACTGTCTGATCTTGAAAAAGTTTCAAGATCTAGTCCTAAAATTCAAGATCTGATTTCTTCAGTTCAAGCACCAAATCGATCATAATATGAAAGTATACATTAACGATATGCTAGTAAAGAGTGCAAAAGAAGATTGGCATATCACCGATCTAGAAGAAGCATTTGAGGAGCTCTGCGAATGCTGAATGAAGCTCAATCCAAATAAGAATGCTTTCTGAGTAACAGCCAAAAAATTCCTCAATTTTCTCTTTACTCAGAGAAAAATAAAGGCCAACCCTAAGAAGATCCAAGGACTACTCGAGATGAAGCCTCTAAGTACTATAAAAGAAGTACAATAGCTTATCGGATGAGTGGCGTCGCTCAGCAGGTTTATATCTAGGTTGGTTGAAAAGTGTTTTTCTTTCTTTAAAACCTTGAAGTAGATTAAAGACTTCAAATAGTTAGAAGAATGTCAATCCATCTTTGACAATCTCAAAATATATCTTGGTTCAGTCCCATTACTGTTAAAGCCAATCGAAGGTAAGAATTTATTCATATATTTATCCATTTTACCTAACATTGTTAGCTCAGTTCTAGTCCGAGATGATGCAAAAATACACAGACTAATTTATTATACTAGTAAACTATTACGGGATGCTGAAACTTGATATTCTAAGATCGAGAAAGTGACATATTCTCTGGTCATATTAGCCAAATGGCTTCAACTATATTTTCAAGTCCATTCTATCATAGTCTTGATAGATCAACTATTGAGATTGATCCTTCAATGGCCAGACACATCTGATCGGCTAGCTAAATAAGCCATTGAACTCAGTAAATTTAATGTCCATTATCAGCCCAGACCCTCTATGAAAGTCCAAATATTGGCCAATTTCATGGTAGAATGCTCCATACCCGAAGAAGAATCCACTTTGGAAATCTCGAGGGAAGTTATTGGAGAATCCTATTAGCTTCTACATGTTGACGATGCTTCGAACGCCCAAGAAAGCGGAGCTAGTTTAATCCTAGCTAATCCAAAAGAAGCTGTCACTGAGCATGCTCCAAGATTTAACTTCAAAACTTTCAATAATGGCATCGAACATGAAGTCCTCATCATAGGACTTAGAATGGCAAAAAAGCTTAATGTCAAGAAACTCAAAGTCTTCACAGACTTACAACTTGTTGTCAGATAAGTACGAGGTTAGTTTGAAGCTAAAGACTCTATTATGTCTCAGTATTTGAATAACATAAGAAAATTATCAAAAAATTTTGATGACCTTGAGATCATACAAATATTGAGGTCGAAGAATGCTCGAGCTGATACACTATCACATCTAGCCACATCGGACTTTTTTGAGATTAACCAAAGGGTATTTATTGAAGTCCTCAAAAAATCTAGCACAGAGATTCTAATAATTGCTCAAGTAGATCATGAACTAAGTTGGATAGATCCTCTGATAGATTATCTAGATAGGGGAGTATTGCCAAATGATTCTGCTGAAGCAAAAAAAAATCAAAAAACAAGCCCCATGGTATGTCATTTTAGATGGAAGGTTGTATAAAAGATCATATTCTTTTCCGTTACTCCGATGCCTGAGACCCTTAGAAGCTGATTATGCTCTTTGGGAGGTGCATAAGATGATATATGGAAACCACTTGGGGAGCAGGTCATTGGCATACAAAGTAATCTAGTAGGGTTATTACTAAACGACTATTCAAAAGGATACTGCCAACTTCATCAATAGATATGATCAATGCCAGAGGTATGCAAATATTCAATATCAGCCCACTGTCGAGCTTATATCCATCACAGCTCCTTGGCCTTTTACTATTTGGGAAATGGATATTCTTGGATCCTTCCCCATGGCGATAGAATAAAGAAAATTTTTAGTAGTGGCCATTGATTATTTTACAAAATGGATAGAGGCCAAACCGAGACTTCATCTAGAAGTCAATCATTTGTTGTTTTAGCTTACCTCGGATCATCATCATCGATAATGGAAGGTAGTTCGATAACTCGAGATTTAAGAAATTCTACTTCGAACTATATATTGACTATAGGCTCACTTCAGTAGGATACCCACAGTCAAATGGAAAAGTCGAGGTCATCAATCGAACAATTCTCTAAGGTTCGAAGGCCAGGCTTTTTGAAGCTAAAGACCTCTGGGCAGATGAACTATATAACGTTCTCTAGGCATGTAGAACCACCCCTAGGTGACCAACCAGAGAAACACCCTTTAAACTTATGTTTGGGGTAGAGGCAGTTATATCCGTGGAAATTAGTCTTCCAACGTTGAAGATAGAAAACTTTCATGAGAAAAGCAATTCAGATCGGCTAAGAACCAACCTAGATTTGCTAGAAAAAATCAGAAAGAGGGCTCAAATTCATATGGCGACCTACAAATAAAAGATGGCCAGATATTATAATACCCAAGTAAAGCCAAAACCTTTTCATAAAGGCAATCTAGTCCTTCACCATTTTGAAGTCTCAAAACCTTTGGAGTAGGAAAAGCTTGCCCCGAACTAGGAGTGGCCTTACCAAATCACTGAAGTGGTGCACCCGGGGGCATACAGAATCAAAAATCTAGATGGCTCAAATATTCCAAGGACATGGAATGCTGAAAACTTCAGAATATATCACCAATGATTCCTAAATAAAAGCTTTGAAATTTTGTCTCATTGAAGATAGATCCCTATTCCAGAATAACAAGCCATCTCTCGGCTACCTCAGTAAAAAATTGAGCAAATTTAGAAACTTGTCCAAACAGGACTATGTTGTCCAGCCAAGCGAAGATAAGGTACAAATTCAAAAACCTGTCTAAATGAAGCTATGTTGTCTAGTCAAATAGAATAAGGTACAAATTCAAAAGCCTATCCAAAGGAGGCTATGCTATTCGGCCAAGTGAGGATAAGTAAAAATAATGTTTGTCCAAAGGCTATGTTGTCTGGCCAAACAAGGATAAATTAGATTATGAGACATCCAATCTCTATATTGGACCACACAACTTAGATCGTAAGATACCAGATCTCCAGATTGAATCTCATAACTCAGATCGTGAGACACCTGATCTCTAAATTGGACCTCAAAGCTTAAATCATGAGACACCCAATCTCTGAATTGGACCTCACAACAAATCATGAAAAAAGAAAGAAAATTGGGAAGCAGCTAGTTAGACTGCTATCAGATGGAAGGAAAAACTAACCTGTCAATCCCAGACTCAAGTAAAGGTACCCCTAAAATTCCCACTTTATTTAAGTCACAAGTTCAAATTTTGGTTGAATATATGGTTTCATATTTTTACTACGTCCATCTATATCGAGACCCGACCAAGGTTAACTAACATAAATCTGACTATGGTCAATTGTTACCCATTTTGCATAACTTATGAAAGATTTTTGGAATGAAAAAAAATCATTCTAGCCCATGTTGGGTGACATCAAATCAAAAATGTCTGGCATCACAAGCAAACACAGATAGTTAAAAACCAAAAGAAAGTTTTCACTACTTGAAAATTTTTTACAAAGCCCAAACCAAGCTGATATAGAAGTAGGAGAATAAGACAAAAGAAGAAAACAACAAAATTAGGCATCTACCTGAGGAGCTTGCACATGGGCTGCCATTTGGTCTTTGGTCGAGGACTCCACCGATATGATCTCGATGGCTACAGTCTCGACGAGGATGGCTGGAGTCTCAGTAGGGGCAAGTTGCTAGAGGGCTACCTCGGGAGCAGGTGGAGGTGCAACAGTAGAAGGAGCTGCACCCGATGTCGGCTCGATGACAGTCTCTGACATCAGTGGAAGGGCGACTTCTTGTGTAACCCCGCTCAAGTCCAAATCAAGAAAGAGCTTCTTAATCAGACTTTTATAGTTGTTAAATCTATAGTCGAAGGCCTCCTCTGAAGCCTCCATAACCTCCTCCTGAAATGCTTCAGAAGACTTATAATCCTCTACGACCTTGGTAGTGACAGTTTTCAGTCTCTCCACATCTTTCTATAAAACGAGGAGAGCCTTGTTCCAAGTAGCCATCGTGTCATCCCGGGAGGACACTATCTCCTCCAGCTCCTTCATTTTGGTCTTCAGCTCGGGAATCTTAGAGACCTCCTATTGCAGCTCCAGTAGCCTCTTCTTCCTCTCATTGGCCTTCCTCTGGTGATCCATCAAGGCCTTATTCTTCTCCTTTATTGTGGCCAACTTCTCCTGGAGCTGCTTCTTCAACTCCTCGATGATCTTGGCCTCTTTCATGGCTTTCTCCTTGGCCAACTTCTTATAGTCCTTTATGGACTGCAGTACCTCTTCCATGGTCTTCTTATTATCAAAAAATCGTGCCATGTGCTCAGTAAGAAGCCTGAAGAACATGGCAGACTGAAAGAAATAAAAGAATAAAGTATGAGATCAATCATGAATTGACATCAAAGAGAGAGAGAGAGAGAGAGAGAGAGAGAGAGAGAGAGAAGAAAAGAAAAAGAAAGAGACTCACATCCAAAATGTTGTTGAAGCCATAGTTGAGCAGCTCCTCCATCCCGAGGTCCCTTCTATAGGTGTTCAAGACCTGTAGTGGCATCATAATGCACAACAGGTTCCTGTCGAGCCTTAGTGTGTCAAGCAGGGAAGCTTAGGCAAGGTCAAGCTTGTTGCCTTGTAAGACAACCCAAGAGGGGGGTGGTGAATTGGGTTTTTCAAAATTTAAACAAACTATGTGCTATTTTTGAAACTAGCAAAGTTTTGAAGTGTGTTGAAATGTAATGTAGCTAAGTATGCAGAAATATAAATACAATGTAAAGTAAGAAACAAAAGTAATCATAAATACAAGGGATTTATAGTGGTTCGGTGCCCCTTGCACCTACATCCACTCCCCAAGGTCCATTTGAAAATTTTACTATAATCTTTCTAAGATTATAGCCAGATAGTTTAGTTAGGCTTACCATCTAAAATCTAGTTGGTTTTACATTGGATCACCAACTACAATAAAATCCTAAGCCAACCCTTGGCTTACAATTCACTTCTCAGGCTTGGATAGGCCTTTTCCTTAGCTTCAAAATCCTATTGAAGCTAAGTTACAAGAAGTATAAAGATTAAACAATAAAAAGAACACAAAGCTTCTTTAATGAGCAAGAATGTCGATAAAGCTTTGAAATCTTCTTTGATGAAAGCTTTTGATCAAATGAGCTTATCTTCTTGTTAAAAAAAATCTCTTGATTTGATGTTTTAATGAATTGGGAATGAAATGCTCTCTTTTCAAGACTTTTTTTAAAGACTTTTTCACTTCACTTTGATTTCTCTCAATGATTGATTTTTCTTAGTCTCTTCTTTCAGATGTTTTGTAGCTCTTTTTCAATGTTTGGTAGGCTGGAGAAAGATTTTTGATTATTGAAAGACTAAAAATAGCTATTTAGAAGCAAACTATATAGTTTTGAACATTTTACAGAAAATTAACCGTTGGAGCTTGAGTCGACTCGTCGTTTTCCTCGAGTTGACTCGACCATCTTGTGAGTCCACCTCTAAATTTTATCCTAAAAATTATACTCTTTATATTTCTTTGAGACCTTGACTCGAGGAACTCGAGTTGCCTCGGTCCTTTGCTTGAGACCACCCCGAACTTTGTCCAAAATGTTACACTCTCTATATTTTCCTAAGAGCTCGACTCAAAGAACTTGAGTCGACTCGACCCACTGCTCGAGATCAAAAATTTTTTAAAATAATTTTTTTTGCTACTATTCACTTGAGTCGACTCGAGCTCAACCATGAGTCGACTCGAGAGCATGCCGGTTGAAACTTTTGCATGCCAGACTTCTTTATCTTTCTATTTCAGCTTAAGTAGTATAGCAATCTTCAGGGTTCAACTCGAGGGCTTTTATACTGAAAATTTTTACTTTATCCAATTGAATTTTTTTTCAATTTGGTCTTGAAATACCTTTTTTAAGTCTTGCTTTGGATGTATTCATATTTCAAAAGGTTCCACCTCTTTCTTATTAATTTTTAAATGCACTTCTAGGGATTTTTCTTTTGATACTCTATAATTTATCCTGAAACATGATCTCAAATAATTCATTAGTCTAAATATATACTTAAATATTTTGTTACTCATCAAAATCAATCCTTGGGGTTAACAAATTTTTTTTTTTGATAATGATAAAACTTTGAGTATATGAGCAAGAGATATATAAAATGACTGTATTGGAGATAAAGGTGTAGTCTTTTCATAGTTTTATATTTAGCTTTTCCTTAGTTCATGCTTATGTCTTTAATGTATCTTATCAATTTAGATTTAAGTTTGCTTTATATGCTTGCTTGAATGGTGAGTTGTTAATATTTATCAGTATATGTGCCAAGCATGGATATTGAACAGCATGTTTCACATGTGCCAAATTTATATTCAGTACATAGGGTGTGTATCAAGGCACAAGCTCATAATGCTTATTATTTTTTATATTGCTTACAATGCCTATGCTAACTCTATTGCTTCCTTCATCATTAGTATTCAATGTTAATAAGTAATATATTCAGTGCTTATAGATATTTACACCAAAATATTCATAAAAATTTAAGAGTGCTCATGTACATCAAAATGTGCTGATGTAAATTAAAATGTCTAAAATGCTTAAACTCTCAAAAATCCAAAAGTGCATATCATATATGCTCATATACATCTTACTTAACTTTTTTGTCATCAGTCCAAAAGGGTGACCATATGTCATAGATGAACATCACACAAGATCATATCAAGAGAAGAGAATAATGTAAAGATAAGTGATTATATGTGATCTTCATTGCATTTACAAAATGAATGTGTTGGACCAATATCGATCACAACACACCAAGATACAATGACATACATGTCCAAACCAAGACTAAGTCAAGCAACTATAGATAAGTGTTCAGAAAGCACCTAACATAAAGACAAGTACAAATATATACTCCTTATACAAAGATAAGCCTAAATACATAAACTTGAAATATCAAGTGGTTAGATATCAGCTCCCTATGATGCTACTCATCATCTGAAGGGATCTTTAGTGTCTTGGATGATGAGGCTCGAGATAAGGATGGTCTAGCTCTCCTGCTCTTGATCCTAGCTGATGGCCCAGCCATCTATGGAGTAGGCCCCACACCAGCATGAGTATAGATTCTGAGTGGTGGTCTACTCTCATCAGTGGATACCTAAGTAGACTAAATAGGAGACATGGATGGAGGAGATGGAGGACGAGGCATGGCGGCACTGGCGACTGCATCTGCTACTGGTATCATGCTTAGAGTAAGTCTCTCAATTTTTTTAATTAGACTACCCATCGCTCCAAGTATAAAAATAATCTCCTGCTATTGTGCCTAATCTAACCCACTGATAGTTGCCATCATCTCCATCCCACCTGACTCAACTCTCCCCTTGAGTCAAGCAATCTCCTCAGTAAAGCTAGAGAGGTCAGTAGGTATATCATGTGTCTGCTCTCTCTGCTCTAAAATAGTGAGCCTCAGAGAAATAGATCTCATCTCTATCTGTACACCTTCTATCCTCTTAGATAAAGCCTATATCTCTCTACTGACTTTAATAGAAATCATATGTTCCAATCTCTATATGGATGCAAAGTTAGAAGTTGGTGGCTGAGGGAAGGTGCGTGCAGGTGGAGCTCAAGGAGTCATTGGTGGACTAGGATTAGGTGCAGCTCTAGGTACAGTAGGAGTAGAGGGCTCTCCTATCTTCTCTACTGTCGGTTCTCTCCTCTCTTGACTAGAGATGTTCTTAACCCATCTTCCTACTTTTATATAATACTGCATCCTAGTCAAGGCTCTCATATCATAAACATCAAAGCGAGATAGTCTTTTGCATCCTTCATTTTCCAATGACACTCCCGTTGTCTTCAATATCTGGGTCAAAGCCATACTATATGGTAAACATATTTTGTTCCTAGCAGCTGCCTCTTTAATTTGATGCATCATAATACTAGGTAGATTTAGTAGAATACCCTGAACAATATGGTACATCATGCACAATTCCCTCTCAGAAACAAAGTCATGTCTTCCTAGTTTTGAAATAAAAATTTCACCAATAATGTGATGCAACACTTTCATTTCTCCTGACAAGGTAGGTGCTAGGACATCTCCTACTATATCATCTCTTCCCACAATCAGTCTTAGCCAAGCTTTTTTGTTAGATAATCTATCGAGTATGAATCCATCTCTTGTAATCCCAAAAATCTGTGCTAAGCTTTTCTTTGAAACCTCAAGTTGAACTCCTTTCATAGTTGATACAATATCAGATCCACCTCTTTTAAGATTTTCATAGAATTTTGTAACTAGTTTAGGGTACATGAGAATGTTCATTTTGCAAAAATCCTTCCATCCCATTTTTTTTTAATCCAACTCCCAATAGAAAAACTATAATTTTCAAAGAAATCGAAATCAATCCTTCTCCTCACAGCTATTGCCCTAATGGCCCTTTTATTTATGGAAGAGGGTTGTGGATGAGGGAAGCTCGAAATACCTTGATTCGGTTCGGGTTCTTCTTGAATGGGTTGCTCCAATGGTTGAGAAGGTTTGGAGGCTCGAGATGCTGCTCATTTCATCCGAGCTTTTCTTTTTCTTTCCCATTCCTCGGCATTTTGGGTTGAACAAATTTTTCACACACCCTGCTTATCCCGCACCATTTTGATTCCAATCCGACCTTAATCGAATAAATCTAGGGAGATGGAGGGCAAAGATTCAAGTAGATACTATTTGAGAAAGTTTGGGGGGAAGAGGGACCCTCGGCTCATCGTTCTCAAGTGGACCTAGGGCATCGCGAATAGTCATGGGTCTATTTTAAGCACTTGTGGCCTCGACCCTCAAGTCGACTCGTGATTTTGAGATTTTTGCTCATGCCAACTTGAGCACTAGTTCTGAAACTTTTATAGTTTCAGTGAAAATTCAGTGCATAAACGATATTAAAAGATTTCTTATGATATTGATCATTGATTGTGCATACAAAATTGCCTTTTAAGTTTGATTCAACTTGCTTTAAATTATAAACACAAGATTTATTCTGATGATAGCAAAGTCCTAATTCTCTTCTAATGATATTAAATCTTTCTTTACTAAGAGTTTTTGTGAATATATCAGCTAATTATTTATCGGTACAAATAAATTCAAGTATCACATTATTATTTTGTATATGGTGTGTTATGAAGTGATGTCTTATTTCAATGTATTTAGATCTTGAATGTTGAATTGAATTTTTTGTTAAGTTAATTACACTTGTGTTGTCACATCTTATTAGGATCTTGTTAAGTTTGAAATCAAATTTTTTAAGTTATTATTTGATCCACATGATTTGAGCACAACAACTTTCAGTAGTAATATATTCGACCTCGATCGTAAATAATACTACTGAGTTTTATTTCTTGCTAAACCATGAAAATAAATTAATTTCAATAAATTAACATATACCACTAGTGCTTTTTTTATCAAGTTTACATCCAGCAAAATCAGCATCAGAATATCTAATTAATTCAAATTATGATGATCTATCATACCATAATCCTATATTAAGTGTCCTAGATAAGTATCTAAAATTTTTTTTAACAGCAAGTAAATGAGACTCTCTAGGATCTGATTGATACCTAGCACACATGCAAACACTGAATACTATATCTGATCTACTTATAGTAAGATAAAGAAGTGAGCCTATCATACTTCTATATAATTTTATATCTACTTTTTTATCCTTTTCATCTTTATCAAGTTTACAGAATGTACTCATTGGTGTGCCAATTAGTCTTCAAATCTCCATCCCAAACTTCTTAAGTATCTTCTTTGTATATTTCATTTGGTTGATGGAAATTCCTTCTTCATTTTGCTTGATTTGGAGCCTGAGAAAGAAATTTAACTCTCTCATCATGTTCATCTTGAACTCACCCTGCATAAGCTTGGCAAATTCTTGATAAAAAAATTTATTAGTAGTACCAAAAATGATATCATCCACATAAATTTGTATAACCAATAGATTGTCATCTTTTCTTTTTAGGAATAAGATTTTATCAACATTTTTTCTAGTGAATTCATTGTCTAATAAAAATTTGCTTAAACGTTGATACCATACACATGGAGCTTGTTTTAATCCATATAAAGTCTTATGTAGTTTAAACACATGATTTGAAAATGTATAGTTTTCAAAACCAGGTGGTTGTTCAACATACATCTCCTCAGTTATATAACCATTAAGAAATACACCTTTTACATCCATTTAATATAATTTAAAATTCATAAAATATACAAATGCAAGTAATAGTGTAATTGCTTCTAAACTAGCTACTGAGGCAAAGATTTCATCAAAATCAATGTCTTCCTCCTAGTTGTATTCTTTTATCACTAATCTAGCTTTGTTCCTAATAACGGTGCCATGTTCATCTAATTTATTTCTATACACCCATTTGATTAAAATTATTGGATAGTTATTAGGCCTATCAACTAGAGTTCATATCTTATTTTTTTCAAATTAACTTAATTCTTCTTACATAGCATTAATCCAATATGGATCATTTTTAGCCTTTTCTATTGTTTTAGATTCAATTTGGAATATAAAGGCTAAGTAATTGTTAATATTTCTAAGATAGGATTGAGTTTTTATCCCTCGTGATGAATCATCAATTATTAGATTTGTAGGATGTCCATGTGCATACCTCCACTCCTTTAATAATTTTTCTTTTGGATTAGGAGTGGGCTCTTCATTCTTTTCTTCTTCTTCTTTATTATTTTCAGTGGGTGCATCTTTTAGTATGAGACTATCCATCTTGTCATTGAGATTACCTTCATCCTTATCCAAAACTTTTTTTCCATAAAATTTGTCATTATATTTATCAAAGATTATATGGATAGATTCTTCAACAATGAGAGTTCTCTTATAGAAGACTCTATATGCTTTGCTCGATGAGGAGTATTCCAAGAAGATACCCTCATCTAACTTGGCATTAAATTTTTTAGATTATCTTTTTCATTATTAAGTATAAAACACTTACAACCAAAAACATGAAAGTAATTGATATTTGGTTTTCTATCTTTTCAAAGCTCATATGGAGTTTTCTTTAAAATGGGTCTTATTAATACATGATTTAAGGTATAACATATAGTATTTATAGCCTTAGCCCAAAAGTATCTAGGTAAATTACTTTCACATAACATAGTTTATGCCATTTCTTTTAATATATGATTTTTTCCTACCACTCCATTCTATTGGGGGGTCCTAAGTGTAGAAAAATTGTGATCCATTTCTTTTTCATTGCAAAATTTTTTAAAATACTAATTTTTAAATTTCATACCATTATTACTACGTATTTACACAATCGATGTGTTCTTTTCATTTAAAATCTTTTAATAAAATTTAAAAAATACATTGAATGCTTCATCCTTTTATGCTAAAAACATCATCTAAGTAAATCTTGAAAAATCATCCATAATTATAAGACCATATTTCTTACCTCTTAGATTAGTGGTCCTTGTGGGTATAAATAAATCCATATGAAGCAATTCTAGAGGTCTAGAAGTTGAAATCATTTATTTTGATTTAAAATAATTTTTAGTTAATTTTTTAAATTGACATGCATCACAAATTCGATTCTTCTCAAAATTTAATTTTGATAATCCTTTTATAAGATCTTTCATAATTAATTTTGAAAGCAAATTCATGCTTGTATGACTTAATCTACGATGCCACAATCAACTAGTCTTATTGACTTTGGCATCTATTGCAATAAGATATTGACTATTCTTCATGTGTAGATCATCTAGATCCATCATGTAGATATTATCATCACTACTACAGAAAAGGACTACGATAGCATATACTATGGTAGCAGTTCTCGAAACCACTGTAATAGATTTTACGATAGTAGTTAATCCTAACCGCTATCATAGGTCTGATCTATGGCAGCAGTTATAACTAATCGCTGCTATAGATCAATATATGGCAGCGATTACGCGTAACCATTATCATAGGTCGGACTTATGGCAGCGATTAGAATTAACCGCTGCCATAGGTCGGACCTATGGCAGCGGTTAGGGTTAACCACTACCGTAGATTAACCTATGGCAGTGGTTCTTTATAACTGCTGTCGTAGGCTCAACCTATTACAACGGTTAGTCATAACTGCTGCGATATCTTTTTTTTTATATTTTTACTCTAAATATTATATCATTTTAAAATTTAATGTCCATCTTCATTATTTATTATCTAAATAATTATCATTAGAGTGTCATCATAAAAGACCGCCTCGATTTAATGGTCCTAGTTTTATCAATTAGAAAATTTTGATTTCGACGATCACGAACGACGATGTGATGACCTAATAGATGGAGATCTTGGATGTATCCAAAAATCTGCAATGATGATCTTGGTGATATTTGTAGCATACTATCAAAGTTTCACTTCAATCAGATATCGTTATCATGATCAATTAGCATGAGATGATTTTGGCCGTTAAATGAGAAACGAGTGATCAAAGGATCAGATGGCATCCGATTATTAAATAATTTTTTAGATAAATGAACTATTGCTCCAAGAATTGATTTTTATGATTACAAAGTATTTGAGGGGATTACTAATGAATTTGGCTTGGAAAAAAAAATTTATATTTCAGGGGCAAAATCATAATTTTATCAAGTTTTGATCAGAGAGCCTCAAGAGTAAGTATAGAAGATTTCTAATCCTTTGGAGGCAATCCCATAATTTTTGGATGCTTATTTTGGGAGAAAATCAAGTTTGAAGTGAAATGGTCGATCCCTAAGTCATCCCCTGCTGAAAAGGGTTGTTTGGCATGCTGTCTCTGTGCCAAGGGTCGAACTCAGGGTCAACCTCTATTGTTCCAAAGGCTAAAAATAGAGAACGACTATTTTTCTGAATTTTATCTCAAAGGTCGACCTCGAGATCGATCCCTATGCCATGAGTCGACCCATGAGCCGACCCCTATGTCATGAGTTGACCCCTGCAATGAAAATTTTTCTACCACGGCTATTTTTTTATTATTTTGGCACATTTTAATAGTTTTTTTAATGTCTCCAATGGCTATAAATTTTACTCAGAATTCTCTCCTCCTCCTATTGAAGATTTAAAAGGCTTTAAATAGGAAAAAACATAAGAGATTGGTGTGATTTAATTTCAGCCCTAAGTAAAAGTCATTTTCAAGCAAAGAAGCCTTCATTTCAAGTTCACCTACTTCTCAAGAGCTCTTTCAAATCTCCAATAATTTTGAGGAAAATCAGAGAAGCTTCCTCCATTATTGTGAAAAGCATTCTTAAGATTTTATTTGCTCACAAAGGGAGCTAAACTTGTATTTGATTGTCATTAAATCTTTTACTTTGCTTTACTATTTTGATTTAAATTTTGGGGGATTCCAAAACTTGGAAAGGTTGATCCTAACCTTGAATAGGATTGTATTGGATTGGCTTATTTTCGAAAAATAAGTGTTCTACCTTGGGATAGCTCGAGTTGGAGATTTCCAATGGTGTATTTAGTTTGAATACGGTTAGTGAATTTTAATTTCCAAGTTGGAGCATGAAAAGTGGATGTAGGTGCAAGAAAAGCACTGAACCATTATAAATCTTGCTTGTTTGTGGTGTGCTTGCTATCTTTCTTTTCTTAGTTTGTTAAATTTTCAAGTAGGAGCATGGGGAGTGGATGTGTGTGTGAAGTGAATTAGGTTAGAGAAAAAATATAAAAGATTAAAGAGCAAGAATTTAATAAACTAAGAAAAGAAAGATAGCAAACATACCACAAATAAGCAAGATTTATAGTGGTTCGGTGCTTTTCTTGCACCTACATCCACTCCCCAAGTTCCTACTTGGGAATTCAAATGCACTAACCATATTCAAACTGAATATACCATTGAAAACCTCCAATCCTAGCTATTCCAAGCTAGAACATTTATTTTCTGGGTACAAACCAATCCAATACAATTCTATTCAAGGTTAGGATAAATATTTCAAAGTTTTGGAATCTCCCCAAAACTTGAATCAAAATAGAAAAGCAGAGTAAAAGATTTAATGACAATCAAATACAAGTTTAGCTCCCTTTGTGAGCAAATAAAATCTTAAAAATGCTTTTCATAATAATGGATAAAATATTTTTGATTTTTCTCAAGGTTGTTGGAGATTTGAAAGAGCTCTTGAGAGGTAGGTGAACTTAAAATGAAGGCTTCTTTGCTTGAAGATGACTTTTGCTTAAAGCTGAAATTGAATCACACCAATCTCGTGTTTTTTCCTATTTAAAGTCTTTTAAATCTTCAATGGGTGGAGGAGAGAAATCTGAACAAGATTTGTAGCCATTGGAGATCTTAAAAAAATTATTAAAATCTACCAAAATAAAAAAAAATAATCGTTGCAGAAAATTTTTCGTTGAAGGGGTCGACTCATGCCATAGGGATCGACTCATGGCACAGGGGTACCCCTCAAGGTCAACCTCTGAGACAAAATTCAAAAAAATAGCAATTCTATATTTTTAGCCTTTGTAACAGTAGAGGTCGACCCTAGGGTGGACCCTTGGTATAGAAACAGCATGCCAAACAGCCCTTTTCAGCAGGAGACGACCTAGGGGTCAACCCTTTTGCTTCAAACTTGATTTTCTTCCAAAAAAAGCATCCAAAAATCATGGGACTACCTCCAAAGGATTAGAAATCTTTTATACTTGCTCTTGAGGCTCTCAGATCAAAATCTGATAAAATTATAATTTTACTCCTGAAATACAAAAAGTCTTTTTTCAAATCAAATTTATTAGTAATCCCCTCAAATGCTTTGTAATCATCAAAATCAATTCTTGGAGCAGCAACGATTTTCAGTAACCACTGCCATAGTTTATGATAGTGATTTTCGCTATAGACCTATGGCAGTGGTTTTCAATAACAGCTACCATAGCTTATGGTAGTGGTTCGAAAATCTCTACCATAGGTTAGATTATTTCCAGTGCCCGCCACCAAATTTTTTTTTCTCTCCATTGATTGCTCTCTCTCCCGCCTCTCCACCATCGATGAAACCTCACCCCTCCCTTTCCTTCTCCGACCGGTGCCACCTCCTCCTTCGCCTCTAATTGGCTCCCTGGCCGATGCCACCTCCACCCATGCCTCCCCTTTCTTCCTTGGTCGGCACTGCCACCTCCCCCTCCTCCCTTTCCTTCCCCTTCTTCCCCGGCCTAGGCCTGCGGCTTCTCCATGGCTGCGCCGCAACCCACCCCTCGCCCCCTCTGACTCTGCCCGCAACCCACCCCTCGACCCCCCATCACCATGCCACCCCCTTCCCCTTCTTCCCCAGCCTAGGCCCGCGGCTCCTCCACCGGGTTGCCACCGCAACCCACCCCCAAGCCCCGCTTTGGCTCCGCCTGTAGCCCACACCCTAGCCTCCCCATCATCACACCACCCCCTTCCCCATTTTTTCTCGACCTAGGTTGGTGGCTCCTCCATCGGGCTGCCACCCATACCCACCCCTCGCCCCCCTCCGACTCCACCTACAGCCCACCCTCCAGGCCATCTCGTCACTGTGCCACCCCCTCCTCCTCCTTCCTCCCCCTCCTCCTCGGCCACCGACTCCACCACTCTCTTTCTCTCCTCTCTTCCTTGGCCCAGCCATCGGCCCGACCCTCCCTGCTCTCTCTCTCTCTCTCCTTTCTTCCTTCGGCCCAAGCCCCCTCCTCCCCTTCTTCCCCAACGACCTGGCCGTCGGCTCTGCCACATCCTCTCTTCCCTCGGCCTGACCTCCCTCCCTGCTATATCTCTCTCTTCCCTCTTTCTCTCTCTCCTCTTTCTTTTCTCTCTTTTCTCTCTTTCTAACTCACTATCTCTCTTGATCATTTCATAAGTGATCTCTAGTACCGTCGTCTTCCTCTAGCGCCGCTATCGGTGACCCTCGAAGCTCTCTATGTGATCCCTCTCTAGAGCCACAGGTATGATTTTTTTAATAAAAATTTTAAAATATTATTTATTTATCAATTATAATATTTATAATAATATTTAATTATAATTTTTATAATAAATATTATAAATATTTATTATAAAAATTATAATTATCTATCGGTCGTGGGTCATGTCGATGGATAAGAGAACTCCTGTCGGTGGGTTCTGGGTCGAACCATGCAGTGTCGACAGTCATGGACGGTCTGGAGCCGTGCCGTGTCGGTGGCTGTGGATGGCTCTTGAATCGTGCCGATCGATAAGAAAATTCTCAATGGTAGGTTTTGGGCCGTGTTGGCAGCCATGGGTCATGTCGACAGATAAGAAAACTCTTACTAGCTGGTTTTGGATCGTGTCGGTGGGTTCTAGGCCATGTCATGTCGGTGGCCTTGGACCATACCATATCGATGGTCGTGGACAGCCTTTTGGCCATGCCATATCAACAGCTATGGACGGCCCTTGGGCCATGCCGATCGATAAGAAAATCTCCACTAACGGGTTTTGGGCCATGTCGACGATCGTGAGCTATGCCGGCTGCTAAGAAAATCCTCATCCCTATTGACAGGTTCTAGGCCATGCCGGCAGCCTAGGGCCATGACATGTTGGCAGCCTTGGGCCCTAGGATGATAAATTATTTACTTACTGGTTGTTTACTTATCCCATCACTCTCAACCTTGAATCATGAAAATATAAACAAATCAACTTACTGCTTTGCTTAATGCTGCCTTAGGATGATATCGAGAACCCGCAAAGCTTCTTAACAGTTTTCTATCTTAATACACATATAAATATATTTACTTCTTGATTTCAGTACAAGATAAGAAAAAAATTCTAGAAAGAATTTTTTGGATGTTTATATGTTATTGCTTTTGTTTATTACATTACATAACAATAGACCCGTCAATTGATTAGTGTACATAATCTTTGATATCCGTACATTTATATGTAATTATATAGATGGAAGAATTATATACAATGATCAATTGATTATCCAATTTGAATAGTTTAAAAATTATAAATAATTCTATAGATAATTCGAGTAATCAAATGGTATGCTAAAGATTTCGAATGAAATTTTGGATAGTATTTTCTTTTTATTCTTCCTATGCAAAAGAACTAAGGAAAAATGCTACTGAAATTTTATTCAATCCCTATTTTATATGGTTTGATTACTATAATAAATCTATAGAATTAATGTAATTTCTAAATTGGATAGAACCTATCTTTACCTATTAGTTGCTGATAGGATGCATTTATTACATATCTGAAAATGATATTTAATGTAAGTTCCACACATGATATTTATTTTGATCCTTATTTATGATGAATTTTTTATTTATAATGCATATTTGTTTATAATGTATTAGTATATATTGTAAGTTGAATGCATGATTTAATTACAGTATCACCAATTTTTATAATAGATAGAAAGTGGATGAAGTTTAGTAGGCTCTTGTCAGAATATAAGGCCGAACTTCAAATTTTTTTTGATTTTACTATAGAAAAATTTGGCGACCATGAACTTATCCAATGTTCTTGTAAAAAGTATATAGATGGGTCGTGGCTACCTCGTCAAGATATAAAAGATCACCTCACTATTTATGGCTTTAAATTTGGTTATGAAATTTGTTAGGATCAACATGGTGAGGGCAGGCCGTAAGAAGGCGATCAACATGATGGAAGAGTAGAACAAATGGTTCATAATATTTTTTTTATTTATTGGTCATAATAATAGTGCATCTACGTCCATGCCTAATCCTATGATTGGTAGAATGACAAATAGTGAGAATGTAGAGAAGATCCATAAGTTAATGGAGGATGCTAATATTTTGTTGTATCCCGTATGTAAAAAGATGGTGAAGCTCGAGTTCTTAATCCAGTTGTACCATGCAAAATGCTCCAATGGATTCAGTAATAATGGAGTGAACTGCATGCTAGAGCTTTTGGAAGATATTCTTCCAGACAATGCACAAATCTCGAATAATAATTATGAGGCATTGAAGATTATTGAATAGTTAGGCTTTATTTATACCAAGATACATGCATGTCCTAATGATTGTATGCTCTACTGAAAGAAGAATGCCAATCAGAATGAGTGCACGATGTGAGATGTATCAAGATAGAAAGAGAATAAAGATGGCATATCGACCTGTGTACCTCAAAAGTTAATGTAGCACTTTTCTTTAATTTCGAAACTACAAAAGTTATTGATGTCAGTAAGAATATCGAAGGATATGAGATGGCATGAAGAGAATCGAATAAAAGATGATGCATTGAGGGATCCAGTCGATGGAGAGGCATAGCAGAAGTTTAATGAAATACATTTCAATTTCACACAAGAGATACATAATGTGAGGTTGGGCTTGTCATGCGATGGTTTCAATCTATTCAAGCATATGAATATCGTTCATAGTGTATGGCCAATATTTATTCATGTTTACAACCTTCCATCGTGGATGTGTATGAAAAAATCCTTTGCATTCATGATAGTGCTCATCCCTAAATCGATGGAGGTAAGTAATGACATTGATGTCTATTTGCAGCCTTTTATTGCCGAGCTGAAATAGTTGTGGAGCATTCAAGGTATTCCAACTTTTAATGCTTTGCTGAATGAGTCATTCTCCATGCACGTAGTGCTTTTATGGATAATAAATAACTTTTCAGCCGATACCCTAATGTTTGGTTAGAGTATAAAAGATGAGCTAGCATGCCCAATTTATGAAAAAAATATCCGATCTAGAAATCATCCATACAGAAGAGATGCATGCTCCTTCGATGGCACTGTTGAAGAAGGTGAGGCACCCAGCTGGATGTCTGGGAGTGAAGTACTGAGAGAGTTGGATGGTCTCAATGTTGAATTTGGAAAAGATGATCCGATTGATGGTAAGAAGAGAAAGCATTAATTAAAGAAAGATGACGCACACTTTAATTGGAGAAAAAAGAACATCTTCTTTGACTTGCCATATTGGAAGATAAACTTACTGCGCCATTGCTTAGATGTAATGCATATTGAAAAGAATGTGTGCAAGCTCCTATTGGCAATAATCTTAAATATCAAAGATAAGACCAAGGATGACTTGAATTCTTGATTTGACTTGAAAGAATGGGATATTAGAAGATCACTCCATCTAGAGCCGACAGGAGGAGAATAGTGGAGGCTCCCTCATGCATGCTATATTATGAATGCCTCCAAATAGTCCACATTTCTTCATGTGCTGGAGAATATAAAGATCCCAAATGGATACTCAAGCAACATATCAAAGCGTGTGAATAATAAAGATGTCAAACTTGGAGGATTAAAGACTCATGATTATCATGTGCTGATGCAGGAATTGATCTAAATAGCTATTCATCGTGTGTTACCAAAAAATGTTAGAATGGCCGTTATTCGTCTTTGCAACTTTTACAGAGATATTTATATAAATAGATTGCTTAAGAAAGATATGAAGAAAATGAAGACAAGGATGGTGACTATATTATGTGATCTGGAGAAGATATTTTCATCATCATTTTTTATGGTTATGATGCATCTCACTGTGCACTTTGCGGGAGAAGTTGCACTTAAAGATCCAATGTTCTACCGATGGATGTATCCTATTGAGAGGAATATTCAAACTCTAAAATCTTATGTAAGAAATATGAATCACCCGAAAGGATCCATAGCAGAAGGTTATTTGGATCAAGAGTGTATGAATTTTTGTACCATATACTTAAACAAGCTCGAGACACGTCATAATCGATAAATGAGAAATCAGGATGATTAGTATGAGCCAATTGAGCCTGCATTTGAATCCATTCCACAGCCAGGTAGACTTCCTACTTCATACCACCTCACTGATTTGAGCATTGAAAAAAGAGATAAGACGCACCGCTTTGTGCTCTTCAACTATAATGTTATTAAGTCGTACATAAGATGAGTCACTCAGCCATGTTTATTTCATAATAATTAGAAAAAAATATCTAATTACACCTAAATTTATTCTTTGTACATGAAGCAAATACAAAGAGGTCATAAGAGAAATATGGTGCTCTAACTATGCAGGAGAAAGAGAAAATGCACAGCAAAAAATTTTTTGAATGGTTCAAAGATCATGTAAGCGATTATATATTCTTGCCTTATGCAACTTATTTGAACATGTTTACTAATTAGGTGTCATCTTCTTAATTAGGTGTGAAGATTATCGCTCGATGATGTGAGCTCTGAAGTGCATGCTCTTTCAATGGATCCTAATCATATCATGCATGAGTATAAATAGCTCACCATTAATGGCTACAGGTTTAATATTTACAGTAGGTCCGTAAATATGGCAATATAAAATAGTGGCGTGATGTTGAGCGCCACCACCGAGTGTTATGCTAGCTCGAGGGATTCATCACCTCATATGGAGGATTTGAACTATTATGACGTGGTGGAGAAGATAGTCATCTTGGACTATTATTCAAAAGGAAGGATTGCATTAATGAAGTACGATTGGTTTGACACCTTATCATAGTCAGGGATGAAGACTGATGAGTGTGGTTTTACTCTCGTTAACATGCAACGCCATCTTCGCACTGAAGAATCGTATATACTTATCTCTCAAGCTAGTCAAGTCTTCTACGTTAGTGATCCCTTGGAGCCTCAATGGGGTATTGTTATGAGGATGGTGCCTAGGCATTTTTTGATGATACTGAAGTTGATGATGATGTTGGATCATGCATGCAAAGTACTCCTTTAGGACAAAACTTATCTCGTACTATCGAGGTCCCAAATACATTTGTCAGGAGTGATGGTGATGTCCATATTGTAGATGCCACTAGGCGATAACTTCAATATTTTGGTATAAATATTTTAATCTATTTATTGATACTATATTAATATTATTGTTCAACATGTTATATTAGTTAATGTTCATTAACATTATAGATCATGATGGCACCTAAACATCATCTAGCTTTCACCTCTGTCCCTCGACAAGTTATGCAGAGCTCGGCATCGAGGAGCAGTCAGAGCATACTCCATCTACCTGTGCATTGGCTGCTCAAGGACCATCAGCATCTACTCCACCACCAGCATCTACTCCATCGACATTTGAGCCTCCACCATCAGCCACATCTCCGACACATGCCCTAACACCAATATCTGAGTGTACATTTTTATTATATTATTTATTTATTTTTTATATAGTATTTATATATTTATATATTTGTATAACATATTTTCATTGCAGGTGCATCATCCAGTAGGATATTTTACGGTCCCATACGCATGCCACGTGTGTGGAACTGCTAGCATCAGGTAATGGTGCAATATGATGCAGAGGAAAGGCCAGTAGAGAAGACCACATGGGAGATGCATTCATTTTTTGGAGTGCTTATGAGGCGATCCAACATCATTTCAATATTACCCATAGACTGGCAATTGATGGATGTTGGTGTCAGGGACCGAATGTGGGAGGAGATATGGGTAACTAAATCTTAATTATATATGAATTTAATATATTTACATTTTGTTTAATTAGAATAATTTGGTAACTGACTTTTGATTTTATGCAGAGGAGGTACGACTTTCTAGATCATGAGAGGACTTGGGATGTCCGAGTGAAGAAGATTGAAGAGTCGTATCGGGACTGCAAGATCAAGCTCCATAGAGGATGGCTTGAGCACCGACGAGACACTCCTTAGGAGCTTATTTCTTAGATACAGGACTGTCTCCCGAGTCAGTGGGAGGAGATGGTTAGACATTGAAGGAGCCAGGAATTCAAGATAAAATTTTTAATTTTTTAATTTTTTTAATATACTTAAAATTATATTTAAATTTTTTTAAATATTTATTATTTATTTGAATACTTATTAGGCTACCTTCCATTAGAATTAGGAGAATCGGACAGTTCAGGAGTACATGCACACTCTAGGCCGTGAGTCTATGGCCCGTCGTGTGTATATAGAGGTAATGAATTCTGAATCTTACTAGATAAATTAAATTAATATTTTTTTTATATTTCTAATAAACTGATCCATTATTATAGCTAATGAGAGATGGAGTGATGCCTAGCCATAGCGAGATCTTCCGATCCAACCATACGAACATGAAGGGCAGGTCGATGAATGCCACGATCAAAAAATTTTTTGTAAGTAATAAATATATTAGTATATATTATTAGTATTATAGTATTTTTTATAAAATTTTATTTAAATTTATAATTATAGAAGCAGTTAGATGCGCTCGTGAGCGAGGGTCCGAACATCTCTAGCCTCAGTGACCATCTATCTCAGGTCTTAGGGCTTGAGCACTCTGAAAGGATCTGATGCAGGTCCGAATATACGCCGACGAGCTACTGGTCTGAGGTGAGCATCTCTTCATATGCTTCCAGTATCGACAGTCGATAGCAGCTTGAGGAGGCATTGGTGCAGGCAGCTCAGGCCATGATGCATGTAGATCAGGCTACGGTGCGGGCTACTCATGTTGAGGAGCGCACATCTCATTTGGAGAGCATCTTGAGTGCCATGGTGATGAGGCTCAACATGTATTTTGGAGCACACTTCACGAGCCTTGGGGACATATTGATCGACGTTCCAGCTTTAGCTCCGGCTCCAGCTCCAGCTCTTCCATCTCGTGCTCCAACTTTCGATGACAATGATGATGTAGATTTAGGAGACTTCTGATATATTTTTTTAAAAAAATATTATAAAAAATTTTATTCAACAATAAAATTTTAGCATTTTAGAAATATTCTTATATTTATAATATTTTCTTATATTTTTTGTTATGTTATATATATCTTTACATTTATTAGATAAAATATATAAAAAATTAAAAATTTTATATTTTTTTAATTATTCAAAAGCTATGGTAGTGCTTGCAAAATTACTGCCGTAAGCATGCCAAGCGAGACGGCAAGTTACGTGCCAACCGCTGCCATTGACCTATGGCAGCGATTACAAAATCGCTACATTAGATCTATGGCAGCAATTTTATAATCGCTGCCATAGATCGAGATATGATAGCAGTTATGATCTATGGTAGTGATTATAGAACCACTGCCATATCTCGATCTATGGTAGTGGTTACAGAATCGCTGCCATAGGCCTGCCATGGGCTATGTATGACAGCGGTTCGCATAACTGCTGCAATAACTACTGCCATAGACCTACGACGATGGCCGCATTGGCAACGGTTAGCTAACCGCTAGCATAGCCTATGGTAGTGATTTTTTAGACTATGGCAGCGGTTACAAATCACTGCTGTAGTCTTATTCTTTAGTAGTGCATATCTATATCTAATGAACATGATACTTTTGTCATTGGGACTAGAAACTATACACAATAAAGATTCAAATGTAACTTTAAATCCTTTATCATAAAATTGGCTAATACTAAGCAAGTTATATTTTAATTCATCAACCAATAATATATTTTGAATAGTGGTGGAAGGAGTGATACGAATATTATCGATACCAATGATACATCCTTTATCATTATCTCCAAATATAACCACTCCTCCATCTTTAGATTCAAAAATGATAAATTAGGATTTGTCATCCATCATATGTCTTGAACAGCCATTATCAAGATATCAAAGTCTTTTCTTCTTTCAGGCTATAAGACACTCCAACACAAGAAGATCAAGTTGAGTTTTTAGGTACCCAAATCATCTTGAGTCCTTTGGGGTTAGTGCTTAAGATTTTTTTGGAATCCAAACCATTTTAACCATTTGTCCATTTAACTTTCTAAAATCATATGCATAGGATTTATGATCAATTTTATCATAATAATAGCATAAAAAGTTTAAGGTAGAATTTAATGAAGCTTTAATAAATAGATTTTTGAATAGTTTTTATTTCTTATGTGGTTTGAATCCTAATCTGGTCTTATTAAAAATTGCTCTTTGCTCATTTAATAGTATATTCAATTTTTCAGAGCTATAAGTAAATCTCTCTATAAGTAGTTTGATTTTTGTTAATTCATCATTTAATTTTTGATTTTTATGAGTCAGTGAATTCAATTTTTTAGAAATTATTTTTTTTCATGAATAAGCTTAAAATTTTGCTTTTTCAAATTTTTATTCTTCAATGTTACTTTTTCTATATTCAGTTATAAGTTTAGAAAAAGCATCTTGTAATTTATTAAATATGAAATTTAAAGTATTTTCAGCATTTACCTCCTCATGATGTGCCATTAAGTAAAGGTTGGCCACTTCTTGTGATTCTTCTTCGAAGCTAAAGTCCTCACTATTACTTCAAGTGGCTATATATCATCTTCTTCTTGATCTTTTTGAATGATTTCTTGAGAAGAAAGTAGTCCATTCTAAAATGATCGAATTTCTTGCATTCGAAGTAAATTGGTAGCTCCTTCTTCTTTTCTTTCTTCTTTTTCTTGCTTGGCTCACCTTTGAAGGCCTTCTTCTTATATCCTTGCTTTTTCTTTTTTATGAACCTTTTGAACTTTCTTGCAATCAAGGCCAAGTTTTCTTCTTCCTCTTCTTCATCGGACTCTTCACTTTCATCATTCTTGAAATAATGGTCTTGAGAGTGATGGTCTTTTTTTTTAGTTTTTTTCTCTATATTTTACCTCATGTTCAATTCATGAGTCATTAGAGGCCCAAGAAATTTTTCCAATGATAGCTTGTTGAGGTCCTTGATTTTTTGAATGGCGGTGACTTTCACTTTCCAAGTCTTTGGAAGTGATCTAAGAGTTTTACGAACAAGCTCACTATTAGTATAAGACTTTTCTAAGCTTTTCAAATTATTGATAATATTGGTAAATCTAGTAAATATTTTAAAAATAGATTCATTAATTTTTATTTTAAATAATTCATATTTATGTATAAGCATATTTATTTTGGACTCCTTTACTTGATTGGTATCCCCATGGATAATCTCTAACCTATCCCAAATCTTCTTAGCTAAAGTACAAGTAGAGATTCTATTAAATTCATTAGGATCTAGTGCATAATATAGGACATTCATGATCTTAGCATTTAATTCTATCATTCTCATGTCATGCTCATCCCAATCCTCTTTGAATTTGAGAATCTTATTATCCTCTACTTTAATTATTGGAGTGTGTAGACCTTTGATTATAACTCTCCAAAATTGATAATTATGTGCTTGTATGTAAATACGCATGCATGCTTTTTAATAAGTATAATTTATTTCATTGAATAAGGATGGACAGTTGATCGATTGTTCTTTGACAAGGATGGACACTCATATGGGTTGTCATTTGATCTTGATTGTTAAATTAAATAAAGTGAGTACCAAGGCTCTAATACCACTTATTGCCCAATAAGACAACCCAAGAAGGAGGATGAATTGAGTTTTTCAAAATTTAAACAAACTATATGCTATTTTTGAAACTAGTAAAGTGTTGAAGTGTGTTGAAATGTATTGTAGCTAAGTGTGCAGAAATATAAATGCAATGTAAAGCAAGAAACAAGAGCAATCATAAATACAAGGGATTTATAGTAGTTTGGTATCCCTTGCACCTACGTCCACTCCTCAAGGCCCACTTGAGAATTTTACTATAATCTTTTCAAGATTACAATCAAATAATTTTTCTAGGCTCACTATCTAAAATCTAGTTGGTTTTACACAAGATCACCAACCACAATCAAACTCTAAGCCAACTCTTGGCTTACAATCCAATTCTCAGGCATGGATAGGCCTTCCTCCTAGCTTCAAAATTCTATTGAAGCTAAGTTACAAGAAGTACAAAGATTAAACAATAAAAAGAACACAAAGCTTCTTTAATGAGCAAGAATGTTGATGAAGCTTTGGAATCTTCTTTAATGAAAGCTTTTGAGTAGATGAGCTTGTCTTTTTACTGAAAGAAATCTCTTGATTTGATGTTTTAATGAGTTGGGAATGGAATGCTCTCTTTTTAAGATTTTTTTTTTTGGACTTTTTCACTTTACTTTGATTTCTCTCAATAATTGATTTTTCTTAGTCTCTTCTTTCAGATGTTTTGTAGCTGTTTTCTAATGTTTGGTAGGCTGGAGAAAGGTTTTTGATCATTGAAAGACTAAAAGTAGTCGTTTGGAAGCAAATTATACAATTTTGAACATTCTACAAAAAATTAGCCGTTGGAGCTCAAGTTGACTCGTTGTTTTCCTCGAGTCGACTCTACCATCTTATTAGTCCACCTCTAAACTTTATCCTGAAAATCATACTCTCTGTATTTCTCTAAAATCTTGAGTTGACTCGGCCCTCTGCTCGAGACCACCCCAAACTTTGTCCGAAAAGTTACATTCTCTATATTTTTCTGAGAGCTCAACTCGAGGAACTCGAGTCGACTTGGACCACTGCTTGAAACCAAAACTTTTCTAAAATAAATTTTTTTCTACCACTGTTCACTTGAGTCAACTCGAGAGCATGCCGGTTGAAAATTTTATATGTTAGACTTTTTATCTTTCCATTTCAACTCGACCTGAATAGCCATTTTCAGGGGTCAACTCGAGAGCTTTTATACTAAAAACTTTTATTTTATCCAATTGAATTTTTTTTTCAATTTTGATCTTGAAATAACTTCTTTAAGTCTTGCTTTGGATGTATTTCATACTTCAAAGGCTTCCAACTTCTCCTTATTGATTTTCAAATGTACTTCTAGGATTTTTTTTTTTGATACTTTATAATTCATTCTAAAACATGATCTCAAATAATTCATTAGTCTAAATATATACTCAAATATTTTATTACTCATCAAAATCAATTCTTGGGATTAATAAAGTTTCTCGACAGAGGATGATGGTAGATCAACCTCAAATATCTTTGACCCTCTGGAGGATCGAGACTGACAAATAGATGTCGAGATCGGTGCAGTTGATGGACTAGACCTCGACGATGCAGAAAATGGGCCCGACTTTGGATGGGCCACCAATTCCCTAGAAGGTAGGCGGACTGCCTCAGTAGATTGCTATGTCCTCAGGACACTGGAGATGGGATGGCAGAGACTGCATTGATGGGGGCTGCATCAATCATCAGCATTCTCAAGGTAGAAATTGGGATATATCGAGAAGATGCTGATGTGGGCATGATAACTTCCTTCTCCTTTTTCCTCTTTGCAAGAGGATGGCTGACGGGTTCCTACTTTCTGTTTTTCAGCTCCACCAACCTCTTAGGATCAAACTTCATGAGTACTACCGCAACAGAAGAAACTCATCAGTTAGAAAAATGTATATATACACAAATATGAAAGAAACCTAGTGACAGACTTATCCTAGGGAGAGATCTGGCTAATGCTGGAGTCGAACAATAACTGGTCTGTCACCAGCTACCTAAGCTTGGGCACCTTCATACCCAACAACTCCTCAAAGACCTCTTTATCCTCAAGCAAAACTTAGTTATTGAAGTTCCACTTAAGTCAGAGGTTACCCCAGCTATAACTAAAACCCTAAGGGACATCAAAGAAAACAAAGAAAAAATGAATCTTCTTGTCGTGAATGGAAGAAGGGAGAAAGGGACCAAATTTACAATGAGATCAAGGTAAAAAGTACTACCAACCCTTTTCTATTGGATGCTTTTTTAGGACATATAGTGCTCTGAAATAAGAGATCCTAAGCTCTAAAGTGGCGAAGATACAACAAATGATGAAAAGTAGGATAATTCTAATGGCAGTGGGGATGACCTACATCAGATGCAACCTATAAAAGTCCAAGACATTGCAAACGAAAGGGTGTAAAGAAAAATTGCAATCCGGACCGGAGTGCTACATCATAAAAAGCAATATAGCCTTCGGGAGGCTACATGACTTGATCATTCGGACCGAGGGCTATCAGTTGGAAATACTCGAGGATATGATACTTATTCCTAAATTTCTTCAGGTTGGAGTTGACCAAGATTGAAGGTTTAGTACCTGAACCAAAATAGTCCAAAAATCCCCTTATTGGAGACTTTGAACCATTTTTGCCAAAGGTACTAGCCCTGATGGTCGTGCAATATGGGTCATCCATCTCATGCTCGAGTTAGGGTTGAGTAGAACAAATTCTCCAATCACCTGAAATAGTTTTCCCCCTCCACCTATCATCACCGTAAGAGGTACTTTCTTGGAAATACATTTTCAAAGAAAGAAAGAATGAAAAAAGAGAGAGAAAGCAAAAAAAAGAAAGGAGGACTGGATAGAAGAAGCATGTGAAAGAAAACCCTAAACAAAAGATACCTTGAACTCTGAACATAGGAAGAAGAGGTCTACCTAAGGGAAAAGAGACCTTCTCTCTTGGTTTTAGTGGTCTTCTTTAACTCTGATGTCGGCCAGAACATCCTTCTTCTCTAATCACCTGTGCACTAAGAAGCTTCCAGAGCATCTTCTGGCAGAACCTCCACACTGAAAGGAGCAGTAAAATGATTCTCAGGTGGTTGCCACTCTATTTATAGAAAGTAACAATGGCTCAAATCAATCCACTCACCATTGGATTTTAGCCACTTGTCGGTAATCAGGAATGACCACAGAAAGGCCATTTTGATGCATTCCATTATGATTAAGCCACATAAGCATAATCCATGCAGTGACCCGATTGATTAATAAAAGAGTGACACGTGCCCCCATTGGCTAGATTACAGTAGAATGGGTGATGATGATTTTTCACTCTCCCATGTTTTCTTAAATACCAACTATGACGACCATGGTGAAATCCCTTTAAATGAGATGGCATATCATTTCAAATGATTAAAAAATTAATTCTAACGACCGTGCGGTGCAGTTATCGGGGGAAAATTTAAAGAATGCCTTTCAGAACGACTTTCCATACCCATCACGAAGAATTTCATCCTCGATCTAGAAAGTGGGAGACAAGTATTGGTACAGTCAATTACCACCAGCCATGTGGCAGCATTAGGAAAAGATTACTAAATCGATGAGCCGCTGAACATGGAAATTGATGGTTATCGAATCCAGGTTGGTAAAATACCTTACCAACCTGGGAACTTCAATCGATTCGTATTAGGATCAAATATGATAGTCATTACTTCACTAGCACCCAAAACAATAATATACTATGTAGGTGAGTTAGACCGAAACATTACGACCCTTGAGATCATGTCAGGACTGGAAAATTATGCAAGGAGGCGAAGATCGATAATTAGCCGACCTGAAGATAGGGCACTTTCATGCCAAGGTCGAGATACAACTGACCTCCCCAACAATTACCGACAATGATACCCTAAGGTGAGATCGGTTGAAAGCCGATCTATCAACATGGTATCCGACCCAATATCAAGAAGGATCCAGAATTCTTCAACCTTAATATAGCTATCTTCTAGAGACTCTACAGTCGGATCTCCCAAGGTCTAATGGCTCACAGCTACAATCTAGCTATTCATTTTGTTAAAACGATCTAACGGCCTAACGAACCTTTCTTAGGACCTAAGCAAACCCTCCTATAAATAGAAGAATAGGGTATCCTTCCAAAAGTAAGTTTTTAGCATAAGATTCATAGAGTCAATACTTTGTTAAAATTTGCTCTCGACTTTTTCACTGAAAGAAGATCGAATCCCTTCCTACTCAAACCCCCTTTTCTTACCTTCTAGCCTTCCATTTTCATTATTTGTTCTCAAGGCTTCAGCTGACTTAAGCATCAGAGGATTCTAAACCGAAGGGTGCCCTATCGATTTTTGGAACTTTCTTGTAGGTTGGTTTGCGATTCCCATCGACCCAATCCAATCCAACTTAGATCTCCAATGCAAGTTTTTCCCAATAATCTGAAGCCCTATTGCAACATCCTTTAATATAAAATAATTTTTTAATACTAGGATAGTATTGTCATCTTTAATTAGTTTTTATATGATGACTATAATCACATAATACTTTGTATAATGCCATCTCTATCTTAATTTTTTTACAAAAGCTCTATATTGAATGAGTTTTAAAGGATATTAGAATAAAATCAATGATTATATATGCAGCTTCATTGGAGATATTTTTATCAAATATGGATTACCATCACTCAAAAATTTATTAAATATCGATCCTCCCATGGTATTTTTTTACCTTCTCTCTCCAAAAAATAAGCATGGGGTCCACTAATTTTTTTGATCATCTCTCTCATCCACTTTTCATACCAAATATGGTAATCTGACATGAAAATCATTTTTCATACCAGATTACCCCTAATCAAATGGCCTATGATAGTAATTCTAAAGAAATGGATAATCTAGCATAACTTTTGCAAAGTTTTAAATCCCGTAAGATAGAATTATTCTAATTTTTTTATGGAACTGGACATGCCGTCGTCCCATCCCATCCTGATACTTGGGACAGAGGATGTCTCAAGATGTCTCGATCGGGATGCTGGGACACTAGCAAGATGGTTCTGTTCTAACACATGAGATGGTATCCTGTTCTGCTATCTCGTAGGATGTCTCGCTGGGACTTGAATCCTTGATTTTTTATAAAATGAAAAGTTGGATGATGGGGGAACAGTTTGGGTGGGTGTTACTTGAGTTAATATACTACTCTTCATAGTAGCATGAAGCAGCAATAAAGAATAGTAATCATTCATCAACATATTAGCATCTCAATCCACAAGATACCTCATGTTGTAGGAGAAGTCTGCCAATCGGGACCAAACCCCTCTTGGGGGACACCTAAAGTCTCTTGGTGAAATCGTACCGCATGCAAGCCCAGGATCTCGACCCAATGCTAATTTTAGACCATCAACTTGACTAGCCATGTGGATGAAGCTTGTAATGGATATCCGTAACTAACAACCTTGACTCAAAAAGTTAATAGGAGACCTTTGCCCCCACCAAACAGTGAAAATGTGGCCCAACGGCCTGGAGAGTTGGATCTAACAAACCTACAGATTCCAGCTAACAGCTTATGGGCTCTACCTCCATATAAAGGAGGTCCGAAGGGGACCCTCAGGTAAGAGAGAGAAAAAAAAAAGCAAAAATTAGGAGAAGAATGAAAAAAAGAAGGCTCCACTCTTCCTTCTCTCACTCTTTCTTGGCTATTTCCAAACTCCAGCTAACTTAAGCATCAGAGGATCTCCTACTAGAACACCCTCGATGAGCATGGTCTCTTCTTGCAGGTACCTTTCGATATTTCAGATCCCAGATAGCATTTAGCTCCAGTCACATCAACATCCTCTTGGAGCCTTATGGCAATAGATGGCACTAAATGAAGGACCTCATCCCTGTTCAAAAGAAGAGAGATCATGCTGTGAACAAGAGCATAGAATTCCACCACCTCCTACCAATAATCCACCCATCGCAGTCGAAGCAGTGTTGCCCATGGGTTCATGGTAGTGCAACCTTCAGCTATAATAGATCCACCATCGCTTAACACCCTAGCTCACTAGATCTAGACACTGATCAATGTCGTCCAGCAACTCCAACAAATGATGGAGCAGCAATAATGCATGGAGCTGAACCCTCAAGCGATTCCTTTCTGTCACAATCAGCCTGCTCCCAAAGCTTGAGATCTACCCACTGATGGCACTCCTAATGTTCCTCCACCTTCGTGGCCCGATGGTCCTCAGCCTTACCTTCTTGGCCATTCTTAGGAAGTTGGCACGGGCATGGTATTCAGAAATTCAACCTAGATTCATTCATTCATTCAAGCAGCTTGGCAGGCTATTTGTTCCCACTTTGGTAGCAACCGAGCTCCACCAAGAAACTCCAACAGCCTCTTCTCCCTCCAACAAGAAGGCAAATATGTAACATCCCAAACTAGCAAAATGGAGAATTTAAAGATTTGTATTCGTGTATGTGTGGTATAGTAGTTTATTTATAGTATAGTTAAGCTATTTAAGCATAAATTATAACTATCTATCATTTTGAGTCCTAAAAATTTTTTAAATCTAGAAACTAGTGCCTATAAGGAGGGCTATATGAAATATGTATTTTCTTAGAATAAAAAGTCTCGGTAATTGGTCCTTAGGTGTTGGTGAGTAGCAAAATGATTTTTAACGAATTGGGAAGATTCTTTAACCTATTCGTTCTGAAGCAAGAAAGTTTTAAAAGTTTCATATTTAAAAAATTTGAACTAGAACCCAAATTTTGGTATCTCATTCTTGAGAATTTTGATTTTTCTAGTATTTTTATTGAATCCAAATAGGGGGATGTTTCTTATTTATATTTATATTTTAAAGTTAGTGAAAAGTAAAATAAATAAGAACATTATCTTAAAAAAGAAATGTAGATAAGAAGAGTTTTGAGTAAAGCTGTGAGCAGAGTATGAAAAATAAAATTTTTGAAATCTTGGTATCCGAGCTGATCTGAAGTGAAATCGAGCCGGCCTGAGTCTTGGGCTATAGTGATTGGTGTTCTATTTTTTTGAGAGAGCCAGCTCGATTTAAGTTGGAGCTAATCCGGCTGATATTCAAGCTAATCCAATTTAGAGCCGAGCCAGCTCGATCAGCGAGAAATTCTAGAAGTAGTTGTAATTGATAGCATTTTAAATTATAATTTTAAATGGGATGATAAAGTAGCTTGAGGATATAAACAAATAGCTACAAATTCATTAGGGCAACATCTGTTAAGTAGAAAATTGGATGGTAAAACCTGGGTGTGACACCTAGCAAGGTTTTCCTAATTTAATGCTTCTTCTAAATAAAAGGCCACCGATTACTCTTCTATGGTTTTGAGTTTTACAGCTATTCAGAAAGAAAAGAGGAGAGAAAAGAGTTGGAAAAGGTGGGTTCCTTAGTCAAGAATATAAAGGAAATTGGTTAGGAAGAGGGGTTAGCTATAAACAAGGTGAAAGAAGAAGAAAAATTGCTAAAGTTGAAAGAAGAAAACCTATTTCTAGCCAGCTACAGTATTTTAATCACCTGAGGTAAGATTTTTAAACTTCAAACTATATTTAAATTGATCATTCAAGTAGTTTTGTTAGACAAGGTGTTATAGCAAAGAAAAATATGTCATTTAAACCTAGATTTGAAGGTGAATTATATTGTTTATGTTGCTGAAATTATTTAAATAGTTTAGCTATAAGTTGAAATGATGTCAGCTGATTTTGAAATTATTTGTGAGATTGGGAAGTGTAGCAAATGTCTAGAATTTCTGAGTGATAATAAAGTTTCGTTAAATCTAATCTAGAATAAAGCAAGTATTGAAGTCAAATAAGAATAAGAGTTAGAAGAGTTAAGAATCAATCTAAAGTAGAGCATTCATCTTTATTTTTTTTCATGTGTCATATGGTAGGATGTTGATATGTGTGTGTACCCATTTGAATAGGGAAGGAAGAAAGCTCAAGAGAGTGCTTGTAGTGACTTAAGCGCCAAGGATAAGAAAGATAGCACAGTAGCTAGTTAGAACTTGAGGTGAGTGGGTTTTCTATCTAACTCTAATTTTTCTCATATGGTATGTTTTATGAAAGAGGCAAGTTTTACAAGTAAATAAGTTTAATTCCTATTGTTTTCAGCTTATGGAGTTTATATGAGTAGCATGGTATTATATGTTGAAAGGTGTTAAAATAGTTTATTGACACTCATTTGAAAGTGAATTGTTCTCCATTAATATTGCATTGATTGTGTGATTGCAACTGTGATGATGGAAGTGGTTGTTATGGTTGACAAGTTTTGTATATATATGATGTGTATGTTTGTATATTCCTATGGGAATAGCAAAGCAAGCTTTAAGTAGAAAGTATTTATTGAATTTATTTTCAGCAGGTGACTCACAGGAGTGATCAACCTATGGGATGAATTATGATATTATTTATGAAAAAAATATTCAGTTGGCTCTTAGCAGTGAAACTTTGCTTAGTGGGACTCTATACTTTGCCTAGTAGGGCTCTATATTTAGCTGGCACCTCCACAGTCATTGCCTGGTGCGGTTCTATACTAACAATGTCGTATCAACTACCCTTGGTAGTGGTGCGCTGGGGTGTAGTCGATGGTACTAATGAGCTGGCACCTCCATAGTCTTGTTTGATATTGTAGCAGTGACCATATTGACTGCCTTTGGTAGGGGTGTGCTGGGGTATAGTCGGCGGTAGTTAGCAACTTGATGTTATTCAAATAGTTACATGGTTGAAATTTGTTTCAACAAGCAAAGTTTTCTTGAACGTGTTGCTACTAGGTGATGTGTATGTGAGACATAGATCTCAAAAGAATTAGTGTACTGTAATTTATTTTAGCTCAGCATAGCTTTCTTTCAGCAAAGTGATTCCACTATGATTTTACTCTTATTTGATTCATACTTCTTTGAAAATACAACAGAAATAGAACTTATATATATATATATTTGATAATGAGTATCACAGCTATGTTTTCTGAATTTTCATTGATAGATTGATTATTTACTCACTAAGACTTTTCCAAGTCTCATCCCTCACTCTTTCTATTATAGTTTGGGAGTTGCTTGGCTTAGAAGTATATTTTAGCAAATGTATCAGTAGTATTTTCCTTGAGAAGATGTAGATCATGTGTAGCATAGAAGAGGCAATTGATAAGTTTGAGTTGTATTATGTTTTGTGGTTGTTTAAAATAGAAATGGCTATATGTATTTGATTTAGTTTGTTTTGAAACAGTATCTATTAAAAGAATGGTTTTATGGAGGAGATATATGTACAAAGAGTAGTTTATAAATGAATTGTGGAATTGTTGATCTAAAGTAAAAAGTTAATTTAGAATATTTATCTAAGCAAGCCAAAGAAAATTAAATTGAAATGCTTGTGTCACAAATTAAAGGATTGATTAGATTAATTATCTTGAGCAGGTTTAAGTGATGTTGCAATTCAGCTATAGTTAGAAATCTTCTTAACCATTAGATAAGGATGGGGTGTAGCATCATCATCTGGATTCAGGGGTGGGGTGTTACAAAATTGCTGTGTGACTATATCATGTGCTTTAACACCGCCATGCTAGAGGTGTGCAACCTTGACGAGTCGATAGTAATATCGATGCTTAAGTGAGGATTACACAATGAGTGTCTCATCTTCTCACTTGACAAAATTTTCTTAAGAGACTATGCTGACCTACTAGCTTGAGCCCAAAAATAGCTGAGGTGGAAGAAGCCCGAGTGCTGCACAAGCAAGTGAAAGGAAGAAAGACCCCCAATAAGAATAGGGGTTGTGAAGATCCTCGGATGGCCCAAGCCTAAAAGGAATCTTCTCAACTGCCAAAAAGCTATAGACCGAGGAGCCCACTCCAATGGTTCGATAGCTACACCCTTGTGTCCACCTCACGATCCCAAATCCTAATGGAGATCAAGGGCTAAAGGTATCTACAATGACCTAAGCCAATGAAGACCCCTCTGGATAAGAGGAGTAAGAGGAAGTACTACTATTTCCACCATGATCACGGCCACAACACTAAGGAATGCTAGCTCAAGGATGAGATTAAGGTCTTGATTTGGAGAGGTTACCTCAGCAAGTACATTTAGAAGCAGTGAAATCAAGACCCGATGAGGAAAATAATAGCAACCGACCAACTGCTGGCGTCATTTACACCATCTTTGGCTTCGTCAGTGGCATGGGGGCAGAAGATTGAAATTTTTTTTTAAAAAAAAGAAGAATTATATTGTTTTCCTTTCTTGACAATGATTTTAGAAAGGAGTACATTCCTCGCTATGATATTGTTATTATTGTAAACAAAATTTTGATCCATAGAAAAAGTTTAACTGATATTTTATCTTATGATGTTTTGTGAAGGATAAAATTGCCCACTCAAGGAAGGCATCGACTGAGCTGAGGCAAGATTGAATGAGGTTCGATCCCAATGATGACTCCTTTGATGTAGTCTGAAAAAGCTCCTTAGAGTCTTGACGACTCAATGAGGAAACAGGCATAGAGAAAGCTAGCCAAGAAAATCAGGTCCTCTTGTCGGACCCCACGTGCAGATGAAGCCTTGAATTTTCAAAAGCTTGGGGACTAAAGGCGGCTCGATGTTCGGAGAAGCATGAAGAGATTCTTTAGGTTCTCCTAAAATTTGGAGATCCCCCAAACACAAATATCCTAAGACACTCAAGCCAACACTTGACCTCACATGGCCCACTTAAGCCAATATGGGCCTAACCCTCCGAGGATCCCATATGATCCATTGAAGCCACATGGCTCACTGAAGTCTCATGGCCCTCTCAAGCCAATAAGGGACTAACTCTCTAGGAATCCTTCATGGTTTACTAAAGCTGCATGGCCCACTGAAGCCAATAAGAAGGTAACCCTCTAAAGACTCCGCACAGCCCACTGAAGCCACATGGCCCAGTACTAAAACCAATAAGGAGCAACCCTTTGAGGACCCTGCTTGGTCCACTGAAGCCAATAAGGAGCTAATCCTGTAGGGACTCCACATGGCTCACTGAAGTCACATGGCCCACTCAAGCCATATAGCCCACTGAAGCTAAGAGGGGCTAAACCTCGGGGGACTCCGTGCTACTAGCAGAAGTTGGCAACGATGATAGTTATTATTGCAATCACTAAAGATAGAAATTTACTCTGACTCAACTATTATGTAGAATAGCGTGAGATTAGGTATCAAATCCTCAGAGATCAATAGGCTAAGTTATATTCAATAATAAAAAAAATAATAATGTGGTGATAGTTTTTAAGGGTTAAGAAGAAACAGAAGAAACAAGTTGATAGAGATAAAGTTGAAAAAAGAAAAGAGAGAACATTCTCTCAAGTTTTCGAATATATCCTTTAGCTCCAAATTGATAATCAAAGCAATCTAGACCACTAAAAACTACAAGCCTTGGTGGTGATTAATGGATAAATTTATGAAATGTCAACATACTTTATCTAGTTGAGCATGAATTGTATCTTCAGATCACAATTCACCTCTATGCAGTCATAAACTATTCTAGAGCAAATATCTTTTAAGTAGTTGATTGCATGAATAAAAATTTACAATAAGATTCATAAATTAAAATATAGATCTGGGCTTGAAGGTTTCATTTACTCTTCTAAGGACGAGGAGTTTAGCTACTCATGGGTTGGATCTTACTCACCTCCAAAGGCTCCATCTTTCTTGAATGTTGGGGAAGAACTTGAAGAAGAAAATTGCTCAAAAACTTCCAAATTCCCGATGCTCCAAACTCTCAAAATCCTATGCATTCCCCTAACAAACCTCTCTCTCATTTTTCTAAAAATTTTTCTCCACCTTAAAACTCTCTATGCTCCCTACATTTAATCCCATGCGCGTCCACATCCTTTCCGCATGTTGTGCACGTCCACGTCCTTTCCACATGTTGCGCACATTTGGCATGCAAGCTCCAAGGCTTGGGCTTCATCTTGGGCTTATTGACTATGGCAATAGAGATGACAGACTGATAGCATATAAATGTTGGGAACCTTACTAATTATTTTGTGAATAAGTCCCTATGATTAACAATTTTTGAAAAAGAAAGTAAGAAGCATCAAATACTAATAATAGAGATTAAATAGTATAGGTTCTAATACTTCTTGTGTCATATTTAATACACTAATCACATCCTCCAACTAAAACTTTTCCCATCCTTGGGTAAAACAAAAATAAATACTCTGACTAGCTACTTTCGTAGGACACACGATTGCATTTAGCATATGCAACAAGCCTTTAAACCTCTAGGCAGCCCTAGACGATGAGTTGTAGTCTCGTAAAAGTTTTTTAAAAAATGTTATCCATAAACATTAGTGTCATATACTAGGTTGTTTGGATATAAGTGTTCTTCAGACACTTTTCAAAATAAATGATATTTACCCAGAAAATTGGTGAAATTTGTCATTGGGGTATTAATTTTATACAATAGAGTAGTTAAGTAGAAAACATAAAGTTTTTCAAAGCTGTTTCTTGATCGACTCTCCATTTGTATCTTTTAATTATTAAACTTTAAGGGATGCTGGTGTATTATCTTCATACAAGTGTGTGTGTGTAGTCGATGAAATGCCTTAATCCTTTAAGCTTTCTATTTGATTCTTATAATGAGTTTTAGACCAATGACTTCTAAACCAATTGGCTTTAGAATATTAAGTATAGAACACCCCTCAGACTTGCTAGCTCGAATCAAACAAGCTATGAGTTAAAACTAATTGTACAACAGGGCTTCTTCACATTTTTTACTTTTTGATGTGAACACTCAATGCTTACTTAAACAAAAAGGCCTGGTTGCTCAGTGAAAAATGCTTAAAACCTGCTTTTATTCAACAAAATTTATTTTTTTTATATATTCCATGAAGGAATTTTTGCATCCATCAACATATTCCACTCATACACACAAGAAGTAAATTCTTCTTTAATGCTAATAGGGAGGATTATAAATGCTTAGAAATTTTTTTTCATTCTAGACTTAACTATTTATTAAATTTTATTAAATATGGTCGCTTGATATTCCAAAAAACCATCTATAATGCTCATTAATTACTTATTAAAGTGCATGATTAACCTCAAGTTTGAAGCATAATTAGATACATGAACATGAAAGCTCTTGAAGATTCTTAATTTATCCCACTCCCCAACTTAAATGACATTGTCCTAAATAGAGTAAGAAAAATGAAGTATGATAGGCAAAAAGAAAGAAAAAGGAGAGATGTTACCTGGGATAAGTGTGCTCTTGAATTGATAGGTGTCTTCAGAATTCCAACATAATACCCCTCCAAAAGTCAAGCAAATATGACTTAATCATTTTATGTGTTTTTTTTAAAGAATAAACCAAAATAAAAAAGAAATGAAATTAATATGAAGAAATTGGATTGCCTCCGAGAAATGCTAAGTTTAAAGTCTTTAGCCAGACTTCATGAATCTTAACATATCTCGTATACCGGATCCATCAAGTTGATGGTGTCAATTTGTCCTTCATTGCTATCTCCATCTACAAATGGATTTAAACATTGACCATTGACTTTAAAAGTGTTGCCATTGTGAAGATTCTGGATTTCAATCACTCTATGAGGGAATACCTGAATGATAATAAATGATCCATCCCAACGAGAGCGAAGGTTACTGGGAAAGAGGTGCAACTTAGAGTTGAAGAGCCATACTTTTTGGTTAGGCTTGAAAGACTTCCTTAAAATATACTTATCATGGAATGCCTTGGTTCGAGCCTTGTAAATGTGTGAACTCTCATAGGCATCATTGCATAGGTCCTCCACTTCATTTAATTGAAGCCTTCTATTAAAATCTGCATTTGTCATGTCAAAATTGAATTTCTTAATAGCCTATACTGCACAATGTTCTAATTCAATCGACAAGTGACATGCTTTCCTAGAAACTAATTAGTAAGGGGATATGCCAATAGATGTCTTGAATGCAATACGGTAGGCCCATAATGCATCATCTAATCGAAGGGCCCAGTCTTTCTTGTCATGCCTTATCATTTTTATTGTCGTCCACAATGTCCTAGGCATCACCTAGCTCTGATACCAAATTATAGACCCATGATATCGCTCGAACGCCAATCATTCTTGACATCACAAGCCCCGATACCATGTTTCTGATCTTTAGCACGGACCTGAAGGAACCTATGTGTTCTCTATGGGCAGCAAACCATAGATCCAACACCTAGATCTATGCTGGGGCACCTCCCTCCTTGGGCTTGAGGGAGGTGCCCCCTCTCTCTAGGACTTCTTTAAGAACCTAGGATAACTCTAGAGAGAAGAGAAGAAGAGAGAATTGAGAAAGAAAAGATCTATATTCCATAGCATCATGAAATCCTAATACAACCTATGTATTTATACATAGCCATTAGGCCCGATCAAAAAACTTTCTGGCTAACCCAATACATGAAAGCACTCACCGAGCCCATGTACACCCATGTCTCTCATGCTCTGATCCTCTGAATTTAGACCGGATCTATACATGAATTAGCCCCCTTAAGACCTC
Organism: Cocos nucifera; assembly: GCA_006176705.1. Classification (NCBI taxonomy): domain Eukaryota; kingdom Viridiplantae; phylum Streptophyta; class Magnoliopsida; order Arecales; family Arecaceae; genus Cocos; species Cocos nucifera. Next base: position 390,284 of record QRFJ01000618.1, read on the forward strand.
TCAAATCAGGCCATAAGATCCCTAAGATCAACCCAGACCCTAATCCAAAATAAACCCTCACGTAACTCTACCCATGCACTGAGCTTGCTCAGTCTCAGGACTGAGCTGGCTAAGTTTCATTAGGTCAGCTCAGTCTAAAATTGAGCCGGTTCAGTTCTGTACCATGCCAGTAGTACCAAATGCGCAGCTTTCGATTTTGCCTATGTATTAAGACTTAGCCAACCCAGTTTTGGACTGAGCCAGCTAATCTCTAAAAAATCTTTTTTCTACAGTCTTAATTTTTCAGCTTTGGTTTCTTGCTTCATTTTGAATTTCAGATCTCCAAAGCACCAACCAAGCCCCTGGAATCTCCGAAGCCAACACCCTGACTCCTCCTGTGGCCTCCTAAGGCTTGAAAGCACCACAAATCCTCACAATTTTTTTTAAAATATTCTTAATTTTCCTATTGGACACTTGTAGCTAACCATTGGTTTGGGGGTGGTAAGGAGTGGCTACTTTGTGCATGATATAATATTTTTTCACTAATGCTTCATAGTGTCGGTTCGTGAAATGAGCACCCCCATCACTAATGATTATCTTTGGAAAGCTGAAACAACTAAAAATATTACTCTAAATAAATTTGATCATAATCTTATGATCATTGGTCCTTGTGGCTGCAGCCTCCACCCATTTTGATACATAGTCTATAGCCACTGGAATGTACTCAAATCCATATGAGGCTAGAAAGGGTCCCATAAAGTCCATCACCCAAACATCATAAATCTCAACTATTAAAATAGAGTTTAATGGCATCATATCCTTCTTAGATATGTTCCTTGTTTGTTGGCACCATAGACAACTATGGCCAAATTCATGAGCACCTTTAAAGAGTGTTGGCCAGCAAAACCCATTCTACAACAATTTTTGCTATAGTTTTTCTTTCACTAAAGTATCCCCCACATGCAACAGAGTGATAGAAATTGAGAATGCTCTGAAATTCACTCTTAGGGACACACCAATAAATTACTTGGTCAGGATAATACTTAAATAACTTAGGTTCCTCCCAAAAATAGTACTTGACTTGTAAAGAAAATCAGTTCTTCTCTTGCTTTGACCAATGAGAAGGAATCTGCCCTATAACCAAGTAATTAACAATATGAGCAAACCAAGGAGGAAGATTGGAGGAGAGTGCAAAGAGTTGTTCATCTAGAAATCCTTTCTTGACCATGTTAGTGCTTTTTGTTTGTTCAACTAAGATTCTAGAAATATGATCTGCTACCATATTTTTAGAACCCTTCTTATTTTAGATTTTCAAATCAAGTTCTTATAGTAGAAGGATCTATCTAATTAATCTAGGCTTAGTATTTTTCTTGGAAAGCAAATGTCTTAAAGTAGCATGATCGGAATATACTAGAATCTTGGATCCTAAAAGATACAATCAAAATTTATCTAGGATGACCACTACCGCTAGTAACTCTTTTTCAGTGGCAATATAATTTAATCAGGCATCAAAAAGAGTTTTACTAGCATAATATACCGTATGTGGTTCCTTATTTACTCTTTATCCTAAGACTACACCTATTAATCAGATGCATCACACATGATTTTACAAGAAAGGGACCAATCAGGAGGCCTAATAATAGGTATTGTTGTCAAGGCAGCATGAAATTTGTGGAAGGCTTTAAACCAATCATCATCAAAGACAAATGGAGTATCCTTTGCAAGCAAGTTACACAAGGTTCTGAAAAATTTTACTGAAGTCTTTGATAAACCACATATAGAATCTGACATGACCAAGAAAGGATTGTATTTGTCGGACTGAGGTTGGAGGTGGGAGTTTTGAAATTATCTCAACTTTGGCCTTATATACCTCAGTCCCCCTCTCAAAGATAATGTGTCTTAGCACAGTCCCTTCTCGAACCATAAAGTTGCTCTTTTTCCAACTTAAAATCAGATTTATCTCCATACAATGTTCTAGCACTTTGACAAGATTTTGGAGATGATCCTCGAAAGTAGTATCGAATATAGAAAAATTATCCATAAAAATCTTAAAAAATTTATCCACCATATTAGAGAAGATAGATAGTATGCACCACTAAAATGTAGCAGGTGCATTACAGAGTCCAAAAAGCACACGTTGAAAAATGAAAGTATCATAAGGGCAGATGAAGATGGTTTTCTCTTGATCATCCGGGAAGATGGATACTTAGTTATATCCTGAATAACCATCCAGAAAGCAAAAGAAGCTTTGACCTGCTAACCGTTCTAGAATTTGGTCAATGAATGGCAATGGAAAATGATCTTTCCTAGTAAAGGTATTAAGTCTCCTATAATCTATGCACACTCGCCAACTCGATGCTGTGTGAGTAGGGAGCAATTCACCTTTTTCATTTTTCATGATAGTAATACCTGATTTCTTAGGTACTACCTAGGTGGGACTAACCCATTTACTATATGATATGGGGTAGAAGATTCCTATATCTAACCATTTTACTACTTCTTTCTTAACCATCTCCCACATGTTAGGGTTTTGCCTCCTTTACATGTCCCTAAATGGTTTGGCATCTGCCTCACAACTAATATGATGCATGCAGATGGAGGAGTCAATGCCTTTCAGATCAACAATAGTCCATCCAATAGCTTCTTTATGTTCTTTTAAAACATCTATAAGTTGAGCTTCTTGATCAATGCTTAAATCTAATGCAATGATTATCAGGAGGGTGCCATTGAGTCCTTAGAATGCATACTTGAGTGTGCTAGGAAGTGGCTTTAGTTCTATAGTAGGTGGTGATTCTAATGAGGGAACTATCAGAGTGTTAGATAGAGAGGGTAATGGCTCATATCGTAGTCCATGGTGCGGTGGTTTGGGAGTAGGTGTATCTAATAAAGTATTCACTTCCTTTATATAACCATCTACAACAAAGTCATCCACTCCACAATGAGCCAGACAGGTGTGTAAGGGGTCTTAAGAAAGAATTGTTCGGGTAGCTTCCTCCATTATGTCCTTATGGCATATCTACTTCAAAACAACTATCAATTTGTGGTCTTTAGGAAGCATTGAACACATTCAATCTCAACTTTTTATTCCCAAAAGAGATATTTATGACATTTGTCCTACAAGTGATACATGCATTGGTTGTAGCTAGGAAGGGTTGGCCTAAAATGATAGAAATTTGTCTAGTGTTGCTACAAAGTTCCATGTCAAGGATAAGAAAATCAACCGAAAAGTAAAACTTGTCTATTTTGACTAGAATATTTTTAATCATTTCACGTGGTACTCTAATAGATCTATCAGCTAGTTGCAAAGTAATAGAGATGGATTTTAACTTGTCAAATCTAAAGAGTTCGTACACTGAGCTAGGAAGAAGATTAACACTTGTTCCTAAATATAGAAGTGCTTTTTGAATATGATGGTCCCCTATAATACAAGAAATGATAGAGGCACCTGGGTTCTTATATGAGTTTATGAGGGGTGGTGTGCTTTGAAAACTAAACTAGCTTGTTCAATGAGATAAACTTTCTTTGAGATTTGTGATCTGGATTTACGTTTCTACGTGCACAAATCTTTCAAGAATTTGGCATAAGCTGGGACCTGTTTAATTGCATCTAGAAGGGGAAAATTAATCTAAACTTGTTTTAACAATTCCAATATTTCATCTATCTTTCCTCCCTTCTTATAAATGGAACATGAGATTCTAGAGCACTTGAAAATGGGGCCTTAGGCAAATGAAGAAGTGTTGATGGAATTGGTTCATCCCTCAATTTCGAGTCCTCCTTATCTTTGAGCAATTCTAACTCAGTTAAAGTTTCATTTTTGGTCTCATTGGTTTTACTAGGTTGCTCTATGATCTTTCCATTCCTTAGAGTCATAACAGATTAGGCATGTTCTGAAAAAGTTTCATGGGCATTGGTGTTCTCAGCCATATATTGCCCTTTCGGGTTACTCTCAGGTTGATTAGGCAATTTTCCTCCTTCTCTCCTACTAAATGTAGAAGCTAGCTAGCTGATTTGTGTGTCTAGTTTGGCTATGGATTATGTGTGGAAGTGAAGGATCTGGGTGTTGGTTTCTAGCCCTTTTAATGCTTGCAACACTTTCTCCTCAAAAGCTGAGTTATGGGTACTTGGAGAGGGTTGAGGAACATCATGTCTGGGTAGCTTGGTCTTTGGATAGTGGGGTTTATCATTGGTTGTAGTTTTCATGAAAAATTTGAATGATTTTTCCAGCCTAGATTGTAAGTATTAGAAAAGGGGTTAATACCTGATCTATAAGAAGTTTGAGTTTGGGCTTGCTAAACTTGTTCTTGTACAAACTCAGAAAATTGGGTTGCGATTAGGCATTCACTCATAAAGTGGGTAGGACTAGAACATAAAGCACAAATATCTTAAGGAGGAAGGGATGAAGCAGGAGAGTGTCTTGAAAGAACGATTCAGCATGTTGGATTGGTTCAGATTAGATGCAGCATAATTCAAAAATTTTGATCCAATCTAGCACTTAGATCATAGATCTAAATCAACAAAAATATATAAGCATGTTAAAAAGGGTGATCACATCACCTTGCATGGGTAGACGATCTCCACAATCTGATGATCGTGATTTTGTTGAGGTCCGCTATTGAGCCGTGCACGCATCCGACATCTACAAGTATCCACTTGAGCTTGGATCTGGATGACTTCTCCAGCTTAGATTCATCTTCAATAAGTCAGATATGAGTTCTTCTAGATCTGCCTTTGATATAATCATTGACAAATATTGGATCAACGCTTGATCACTTCTCCTTCTTCTTTTGCATAGACAGTACCCAACCTTTTGAGTACATGGAACATGATCAGCCCAACTCCTTTGGACATGAGAGAAAGGAAGAAAGTGGAGAGGAGAGGAAAGAGGCATGGAAGAGATGTGGCAGAGCTTTAACAATTTCTAAAACTTGGATGCCAAACATTTGGCAGGTATCTATTTATAGAAATATGAATGTAAGAGTCCTTAGGCTTTAAGTCATTGACTAGATCAAATGACTTAAAGCAGAAGGACTCCATATTAGGTGCCACTTCTCATTTTTCTCTTTTTGCTAATGAAAATTATCGAACAAAACATATGGGGCATGCACCATCCTTATGTAGATAAGAGTGGTTGGCATCCCATGTTATGCTTCCTTTGTTTGAATTCTAAATCCAAACAACCTCATCCTCATCCATATCAATCCAAAATTTGAACCAATTCAAATTTATAAGAGAACAAACTTGATCCTTATCTATAAGCAGTGCACGCCAGAAGAGAAATATGGAGCATGTGCTCTCTCTCCTAATTATCAGATGGTGCATGCTCCTTGAGAAAAATAAGGGGGCATGCGCCCCTAATACCTGTGCACAAAAGAAAAAGAAAAAGAAGGGGGCATCCAAACTTGGTGCCCCTCAACCTTATCCAATCCAAGTGACCAAAGGCACACGAACTCTTGGTGTCCATGCTAACCAAATCCAATTTGGCTAAGTCTTATCCAATAGAAAATCCAAAGCAGGAGAAATGGAGTTTAATCATGTACTAGCATGATTTTCTTGAACCCAATAGGATCTAATCCTAATCCAATTAGATTGTATTAGTCTAATTGAAATATCCAAGACTAAAATCCTTGATTGTGTAATCTCATAAGTTCAATTCTGCATGATAATAGACATGTTATGATCTCTATCATCAACATAATCGAAACTCTTTTCGATGAATCGAAACACTTTCTAATTCAACTAATTAGAATTATCAATCATTAAGATAATTCTAATTGATCCCATAATCCATCAGTGATACCTAGCAGTATGTAGTGGCAATCCATTAAATCTAAAAAAAAATCTTTGGGTACAGTTTTCGTATGATTTAATTCTTCTATCATGAGTTTTGATAGGATCAAGATTAAGATTAACTTGTTAAATCTCATGCCTGTCATATGATGGAATCAATCGATTCGAGTCCGATGTAAAATTCAATAACAACTCCTTTCTATTTTTTACACTATCGAGGCCATGGGCTTTAGGACTTAATCTCATGATCTTCATAGGACTATTCTCCTCTACCGAGGTCGATAGATCCTATCTTGGTATAATCTAATTTCTATAATGAATATACTATAGCCAACATACACCTCAAGGCTCTATATAGCTACACTATAAGAATTTTGACTATTAACGATGGCTAAATATCGTCGCTAATAATATGACCGTCTCTAATATCATCATAAAATTCAATCTAAAAATTTTTATCACTAATTATCATTATTAGCGATGGTAATTATTATCGTCGCCAATAACTAATTAGCGACGGCATTAGCAACAAAGATGTTGTCAATAAAAATTTTAATTTTTATTAATTAAATTAATAAAAATCTATTAGCAACGATATTTTTGTCACTAATATCATCGCTAATAATTTTTAATTTTTTTATAAAAACTTAAAAAACTATTAGCAATGAAAATTTTATTGCTAATGCCATCACTAATATCTTTTTTTATTTTTAAAAAAATTTAAAAAATTATTAGCGATGATAATTTATCATGGCTAATAATTTTTAATTTTTTTAAAAGATATAATTAGATAATTTAAAATTTGTTAATAAATAATAATATTTTTTAAAATCTATTAAAAAAGATAATAACTATTTAACACAATCATAAATATAAAGTTAATTATATTCTATTAAAAATATAAATTATATAATTTTACATTGAGATATTGCTTTACAAGTATCAAAATTATATATAAATAAAAAAAAATCAGGTAACATCCTCCTCGTCCTCCTACTCTTCATCCTCCTACTCATCTTTGGTAGCTAGTGAATTAGAGCTGGATATTCCAGCATTCTAAAATAAAAAAAAATAAAATATTATTCATAAATTTTGATATGGAGATGTATCTTTCGATACTCTCCTTCGATTCTCGAATAGATTATTCCTACATGATTCATTCTATGATATGAAATTATGGACAGCCTTGGCCCATCAATTGAATAGTTAGATTGAATATTTAGCCCTTAGATCTCCTTTCCTGACTTAATCGTGGTCTAAATATGTGAAGCTTCTAAATATAAAAATTTAAAATAAATAAAAAAATTTACTAATAAAATTACCTGATGAGATGGCTGAAACAATGAGTCCAGCTGGTCGCTAAGCCATGGATGCTGAAGATCCTCCATGATCGCATCGTGGATGACATTCTGGATGCTCTAAGATCGCTAACTTAGAAGCTTCTGCACGACCTCCTCCACGTAGGCATTGCACCAAATCTGGGACAATGAGGCCTATGAAGATGCCAAAGAGGATTAAGTTGCTGGAGAATCAAAGTTGTGGCCGAATCCTATGATCTGGCTCCTACTCATCCCTCCGATGATCTTAAGCCATCCCTTTAGATCAAAGGTGGGCTAAGTGGATGGGTCATCGCCATACTGCATAATGACATACTCTGCATAATCCACCTATATAGTTTAGAAATATATTAGTTCTAATATACATATCAGATCCTGTAACAACTTAATAAATATAGTTTGAAATTCTTACCATGATCTGTCGTGACCTAGAATCTAAATAATCATCAGTTCTTTTAGACCGATGTGTGGCCTCCCATAACTGTAACTAGCTTGGTGGATGATCTAGTTGCTGTAGGATCTGGTGTGGTGCTCCCAAGTCTTAGGAGGTCACAGGAGGAGCCAGGGTGTTGGCTCTAGGAGACTAAATGGGTATGAATCTTAGGACTAGGACAGGAGTTGTCCTAGGTGAAGATGGTGTGTAGCCCTGCACAGACTCGAGGTTAAGGTGTGAGGACCTTAAGAGGCTTGATAGGTACTCCGAAGATCTAAAACACAAGATGGAGTAAAAGACCAAAGCCAGGAGAAAAATCAGCCAAGATAAGAGGCTGACATACAGGTGGGCTGGCTCAAATATGAAGTCGAGCTGGCTCGAGTTGAGATCAAGTCGACTCGGATGCAGTCCAGCCGACTATCTCAGGCAGACAAAAGATAGGATTTAGATGAGATGCAGTCGAGCTAGCTCGGCTCCTAACAAAGTTGGCTCGATGGTGGCAAACAGAACTGAACAAAATTTTTTATTTGGATCTAGGATAGGCTTTTATCCTAGGGTCTTAAGGTCTAGACCAATAAGGTACTAAGGGGGCTAACTCATGTATGGATCGGATTCAGATCCAGGGGATAAGAGCATGTGAGGCATATGTCATGGGCTCGGTGAGTACTTTCATATATTGGGTTAGCCTAGGAGAATTTTTCAGCTAAGATTTGGATTTATTAGAGTTCATGTGGTATAGCAAAAATCCTAAGATATATAAATCCAGATATTGTATTTTTATAATAGAGTGGAATACAATTGAGCTTTTCTTTCTAAAACTCTTTACTCTTCTTTCTCTGGTTTCAACTTTAAGCCCTAGGTGTCGGCCATCTACTTTATTCTTTTTCTCTCCAACAATTGGTATCAGAGAGGTACCAGGATCCAACAAGTGGTATCGAGCCTGGTTGAGCATGGAGGAGGAAGAAGATCAGATTTCAATAGAGATCAGCAGCGAGGTTTAGATCTAAAGGCTTTCTCCACACTTCGTGAGGAAGAAAAAGATCACAAAACTATAGTCCACCATCCCTAGTCAAGGTATTTTTTTAGATCCACTTGTTACTATTTTTGATTCGTACGATCATGAAGAATAGCGGGTTGAAGGTAGGATTTGAGAAATTTGATAGAAAAAAAAGTTTCACGACGTGAAAGGTTAGAATAGAGGATCTGCTGGTTCAGATGAGACTAGATTCAATCTTGAAAGATAGACTGGAGGAGATGACAGACAAGAAGTAGGTGTCCTTGGAGAAAAGAATAGGTACCATGATTAGGACTTGTCTGACAAATGAGGTGCTGTATGGTGTATTGAAGGAGAAGACACCCAAGAGTTTATGATCGAGGTTACATTAGTTGTACATGAAAAAGAACATGTGCAACAAGTTAGTGCTAAAAAAGCAACTGTACGGCCTTCAGATGCAAGAGGGCAAAGATGTTATGGGGTAATTCAGTGATTCAACCGGATGAGCATGGATTTGCTTGACATTAGGGTGGATCTCAAAGAGGAGGATAAAAGTTTATTGCTGCTATGTTCACTACCCAGGAGCTTCGATCTGTTGGTGACGACATTGCTATATGGTAAGGAGACACTGGTGTACAAGAAGATCATATCAATGCTAAGGTCCAATGAGTAGCGAAAATGGATGACGAAGAAAGAGATCTTCTAGGAGGGTCTCATGGTTTCAAAGAGGCCTAGGCAAGGAAAGAAGAAGGGTAGCAAAGAGGTAGAAAGAAATCCAAGAGATGCTTCAAGCATGGTGAAGCAGGGCACTTTAAGCGAGAATATCCACTTTGGAAGAAGTGCAAGGAAGAAGAAAACTCGAATTCCATCAGTTCAGTCACTAAAAGTGAAGAGTTGGATGAGCTCTTGGTGGTCTCAGAGGAGCCCATGGGGTATGGTATATTTGAGATGGTTTCGGACAGATCTATGAAGTGCGGAGGCTCCTAAGAGACAGCGACGATATCCAAGGCACAGCAATAGGCTCAATAGTGCAGCATTGAGTGGTTGTCCTCAGGAGACTTAATTATAGAGTCAACTTCTATGGCATCAGAGAGACTTTGGTTTCAGGTGGAGCATCGGACAGAGATGGATTTAAAGATAGAGAGAGATGTGACATGAGTTCATAGTGGAGGAATGCTGGAGGATAAATATCCTAGCATCAATGCTAGAGATGCACAGTTCTAGGTAGAGCAGTACATGTGGGAGAACAGGCAAAGTTCTGAGGAGACCATGTCAAAATACACAGCGGGTGTCGATATAGGATTGCTACAAATTCTCTAGAAAAGTTCAGAAAAAATGATACGGCTATCAAGCAGAAGGGTGCTTACAACTCCAAGGATGGTGCATAAAAGCAAACCAAGATCTTCAGTGGTGGAGGCGATCATCTCGAAGGCCTTAAAGCGAGCTTTGCAGCTGAAAAAGAATGGCAGTGGCAAGGTGTGCACAAAGAGCTATCAGGACGTGCATCGACAGTGGGTTCGTGCTAGAGAACATTGCCAAGTATGCCAAGGCTTGGGTGCACCAAGATGGAGATTGTAGGATCTGGTGTGGTACTCCCATACCCTGGGAGGCCACAAGAAGAGCCAAGGTGTTGGCTCCAAGAGACTAGGATAGGTGTGAGTCCTAGGACTAGGACAGGAGTTGTCCTAGGTGAAGGCGGCATATAGCCCTGCATGGACTCGAGATTCAGGTGTGAGAATCTTAAGGGGCTTGATAGGTGCTCCGAAGATCTGAGACATAAGATGGAGCAAAGGATCAAAGCTAGGAGAAGAATCAGTCAAGACAAGGGGCTGACACACACGAGGGCTAGCTCGGATATGCAGTTGAGCTAGCTTGGACTGAGATCGAGCCAACTCAGAGCACAGACGAGCCGACTATCTCAGGTAGATAGAAGACAGGGTTCGGACGAGATGCAACTGAACTAGCTTGGCTTTTGATAGAGTCGGCTCGACGATGATGAATAGAATTGGATGGGGTTTTCTGTTTGGATCTAGGATAGGCTTTTATTCTAGGATCTTAAGGCCTGGACCAATAAGATTTTAAGAAGGCTAACTCATGTATAGATCGAGTTCAAATCTAGAGGGTGAGAGCATGTGAGATATATATACATGAGCTCGGTGAGCGCTTTCATATATTGGGCTAGCTTGGAAGAGTTTTTCAACTAGGATTTGGATTTATTAGGGTTCATATGGTATAGCAGAAATCCTAGGATATATAAATCCAGGTATTATATCTTTATAATAAAGTAGAATATAATTGAGCTTTTCTTTCTAAAACTCTCTACTCTTCTTTCTTCGGTTCCAACTTTAAGCCCTAGGTGCCAACCGTCTACTTTGTTCTTGTTCTTTCGTATGAGAGAGGTATTAGGATCCAACAGTTACCATGTCTACAATAAGTAAAGAATAAAATTAAATTAATTAAAGCATACATATAAGAATTTTTATAGTTCTAGTGAAGAGTTTTGGTATAAATTTCTTAACAATCTATCAGCCACAACATGTGTCCTGATGGAGCCATCCGTATGTCTGATCGAATCCAACTAGATAGTCTGATTCTGTCGGGCCCTCTGCCACCTACTGGCATACTCCTCGCTGCTCCATTAGGGCACATAGAATAATGATGTATCAAAATTATATACAAATAAAAGAAATTATGTAACATTTTTCTCATCCTCCTGCTCATCTTCAGCAGCTTGTGGATGAAAGTCGAATGTTCCAACATCCTAAAATGAAAAAAATAAAATATTATTCATAAATTTTGATACAAAAATGTATCTTTTGATATGGAGGCGTATCTTTCGATATCCTTTTTTGATTCTCGAACAAATTATTCTTACATATTCTATTCGATGACACAGGACTATAGATACCTCTAGTCCATTAATTGGATGATTAAATTAAATTTTTAACCCCTAAATCTTTTTTTTCAACTTAAGCTTAGCCTAATATTTGAAGTTTCTAAATATAAAAACTTAAAATAAATAAAAGAGTTTACTAATAGCATTACCTAATGTGATAGCTGGAACAACAAGTCCAACTGGTCACACAGCCGTGTATTCTAATATATGACATATAATTTTATTTTAGAAACTTATATATTGATCATTTTTTTCATAACTCTTTTCTTCGTTTGTACTAAAAATCAAAAAGTAAATATCACATTTCTATGTTATAAACTTACATACTTATTATAATTAAATAAATAATTATTATAGCAAAAAAATAAGTTGCTTAAAGTTAAACTACCTAATATGTATTTTTTTCTTCAATGATGATACTATCTCATCTCTATACAAGGAAAGAGAAGTTAGTTTTTTTAAAAAAATAATGAGGAAATACAAAGTATAATGAATGATTAAACGAACCTAAAAAAAGATGAATGAAGTAGAATTCACTATAAGCAATTAGAACATGGCTTGCCCTTATACAGCCCTTTCCTTTACACTTTGCCTAGTTCCTCTGTTTCATCTTAACAAGATGGCTGAGCTTAAGATGATCCTAATTGAAGAAATTTTGGAATGGGACCTGAGGTAGGGGTTGAGTTATGTAAATAGGCAGCTAGTCTCACAAATAGACTTCTAGCAAGATATTTATGAGACGAAGGAAGAGGCTGGAAGGGTCTAGGATGGATAGACTCCCATTAAGGACCCAGTGATAGGGGAAATGGGACCAAATGTTGGATGCTAGCATATGTAACTAGATGGCTGGTCTCAGAGAACAATTTATGGTAAGAAGATAAACTGATGAAAAGAGGAAAAGGCTTAAAAGAAATCGAAGTAGCATGTACAACACTACTTGTAAAATTTTTAGCAATTTAATACCCACAACCATAGCGTTGCTTACAAGGACATATTTAAGATCAAGCAATTAAAGCCCATGCAATTTTTTTTTATTAGTGATGGCAAACTTATCATTGCTAATACCATTGGTAAAAAATCCTAAAGGAATCAGATCTAGGATTTCAAGGCTAGATCTTGAAACTTTTTCAAGATCAAACAGTGGAAGACTAAAATTAATCAAAATTAATTTTAAATTTTAGAAAATACCCTAGATCTAAAATCTATTACATGATCATGGCATGTTATTAAATCATAAATTAAAATCTAAAGAAGAAACTAAAACATATTGATCACATCAACATGTATATACACTACATCTAATGCAGGTATGAAAATAATAGATCAGATCTATTATCTATGCAAGTTAGATGTTCTAACTTACTGATCCAGGCTTGAGGATGATGTTGCGAGCCACACACACATCCGACCTCTAGGAGTCGTCTACACGAGCCTACGAACCACGATCAAAAGTCTGATGCAGAAAATCAGTATAGTATGCTAGTACTATGCTGATCCTTCTTTGACGATCGATCTGGAACTATCTTCTTCAAATCTTGGACTCTCCAATTTTTAGAAAAAAGAAAAAGAGATTTTGAACCTGTGACAGCTCTTAAAAATCTCTAAAGAAGGAAGAAAAGATCAAAGAAAAAATCTTAGAAGAAGAATCCTTCTTCTTCTTCTTTGTTCTCTCACCTAGATACCTAGATTGGTGTCTATGAAATCCCCATGCCCCAATACTCTTTCTTCCTGATTTTCACATATCCTAAAGGTCTTCAATGTTCTAGAATATATCCAAAAATCAGCCCAAAATTCATCCTATATAGAGAGATATAGAGGAGTCCTTATCTAGGTCAAATACCTAGACAAGAAATGTCCAAATTAGGCAAGACAAGGGATGCCCAACTTTTGGATGCCCCCTCCTTTTCTACTATGGATCATCAAGTTTTATCATACAAAAACTTCTCTAAAAGCAATGAAAATCCTAGAAAAACTCTGGGTGGTGCATTATAGGAAGAGTTTTGGTTTCCTAAAATTCTATGTCATAGAATTTGAAATCAAAATCAATTCCTACTTTAACTTGGTCCACATTTAATTTATCATGTAAGAAAGAAGAAGGATTTTGAAATATGGTGGGCTTCTCTTAGGCATAGAGAATTCACACAAAATCAAAGAGGATATGAAGGATGGGCGTTGGGACTAAGGTGGTGCAAGGAGGAAAGTTCCTAGTCTTACTAGGATTCTTATTTTGACTTGGTCCAATATGGTTTCTCAAACCAAATCAAATCAGAATTAATTCAACCCAATTAAATTAGATTCTAAACTAATTAAAGACTTAATTAAATTAATTTTAATTTTAATTTAATTTTTTAATTAAATTAAAAAATTGGGTTGATCCAAGTCCTAGTTGAACTAGGACTAGTTCTTCCTTGCACTTGGCTAATCCAATAAATCAATTAGACTTGATCCAATCAAATCCAAAATAAATTTAATTAAATCATATTTAATTAGACTTAATCTTAGTCTTTTGGCTTAATCAAATTAAGCCAATTAGCAATCTAATTGCTAATCAATCCTGCTGCAACACTTGTACTAGGTTAAATATCAATCATATTGATCGTTTAACCCTAAAATAATTCTTAATCATTGATCAACCATCTGATTGGATCGTGAACTCTAATGTGTATGATCTCATAGGTCCAAATCTAAACCGATAGCATAAGAATAAATTTTTGTACTAATCAAAATGACCATCTAGCAATGGTATCCGATAGTCGGATAAGTCGAATGTGTAGAACAACATCCTTAGAACCCATGCGGATATAGTTTTCATATAATTCATCCCTTTGATCAAAATGCTTATAGGACACCTCAGAGTTCAACTGTCAACTCTGATAAGGTTGTCTATATTGTATTTTAAAATATCAAATTCATCTGATGGATTATCCTGGCCAAAGTTTTGCTATATTGAAATACAGTGATACATTTTTCTCCAACTCTTGGAGTGGTCAATTCCATCTTAATCACACTCTGACTTCGTAAGTACTTGACTGTGCCTAGAAGTCTTTTATTACTAAATTAAAAATTTAGTTAGTCCAGTACCAAAGCATAGTGAGTTGCTTGCAAGTTACTAAGGTGATCTCAGATCTAAGGAATACTTATACCTATATCCGATCAGAGATATTCTTGATAGCAAAATGCTCTGAAATTGGTCATGTTCAATGATGATGTACCCATACATCTCATCTATATGCCATACCAGTGTCTTCACACTTCTTAGTTAAAAGGACAATCAACCTATATGGCATACAGCGACCTATGCTCGATAGATACTGTTGTCCTAATTAATAGGCTATCATTTGATCGTGAATAGATTTAAGGACTAATCGATAAGTTCTTTCTTTATCGAAGCTAAATAGTCCAAAGGACTTCATCACAATAATGAAGTTCATTAGAAAAAAAATACTTCATGATGAAAAAAATACTAAAAATATATTTTATTTATTAATGAATCAATTATAGATACAATGTAGCTCAATCGTTAATAGACTGATGATTGACTTTAGGACACATTTTTCAACAACTCTCACTTATCCTAAAGCCACTCGGAATAGTATCTAATATCCATATTTGACTTATGGTTGTCAAACTCCTTTATCACTAGGGCTTTAGTGAAAGGGATCAGCTAGGTTCTCCTTTCCATCGATCTTCTGAAGGTCGATGTTACCTCAATCCACGATCTTCCAGACCAAGTGGAAGCGGTGCAAGATGTGCTTTGTCCGCTGGTGTGCCTTTGATTCCTTTATCTGAGCTATGGCACCAATGCTGTCACAATAGAGCAGGATCAGACCATCTAGAGAGGGTGCTACTCCGAGCTCGATGATAAACATTCTCGGTCATACAGCTTTTTTCATGGCATTTGATGCTGCATGTACTCTACTTCACAAACAGAGTTTGCCACAGTATGTTGCTTGGTACTCTTTCAATATATAGCTTCACCATTTAGAGTAAAGATATATCTCGATACGCTTCTACTGTCATCATGATCAGAATGAAAGCTAGAGTCTATAAATTTTACAAGTTTCAGATCTGACTCATCATAAACCAACCATTAGTCCTTAGTATTTTTTAAATACTTAAGGACAATTTTAACCACTTTTCAATAATTTTCTCTAAGATCAGACTGGTATCTACTCACTACTCCTAGTGAGTATGCCATATTTGGTCTCGTACATATCATGGCGTACATGATAGATCCAACTATCGAAGCATATGGGACTCTACTCATATGCTCTCTCTTCAGGAGTTGTCGGACAATCCTTCTTAGAGAGAGAAATTCAATGGCCTATCGAAAGATAGCTCATTTTAGAATTCTCCATGTTGAATCTCTTTAACACAGTATCTATGTACGTGGATTGGGATAATCTATCCCTATAGATCTTCATCCCTAGGATGTAGGATGCTTCACCCAAGTCCTTCATGGAGAACTATGTTGACAATCAAACTTTTATTTTCTGCAGTGCGGAGATGTCATTTTCGATTAAGAGAATGTCATCCACATACAAGATAAGAAATACCACTGCTAGACCAGTTGTCTATTTGTAAATGCAGGACTCTTCTCCATTCTTAATGAAATCATATATTTTGATCACCTTATCAAAATACATGTTCTAACTCCGAGATGCTTGCTTCAATTCACAAATGAATCTCTGAAGCTTGCATACCTTGAACTCATCTATGGATGTGAAGCCCTCAAATTGTATCATATACATCTCTTCGATCAGCTCTCCATTTAGAAAAGTTATCTTCACATCCATCTACCAGATCTCATAGTCTAGATGGATAGCTATCGCAAGCATTATTCAAATGGATTTGAGCATTATCACAGGAGAAAATATCTCATCATATTCAATACCATAACATTGATGATATTCCTTGGCAACCAGATGGGCTTTATAGATCTCCACCTTTCCGTCTGCATCCTTTTTTCTTTTGAAGATCCATTTACATCCAATGGGTTTAACCCCTTCAAGTGGATCAACCAATGTCCACACATCGTTAACCTTCATGGACTCTATTTTGGATTTCATGGCCTCAAGCCATTTCTCAGAATCAGATCTCTGCATAGCATCCATATAAGTGATCGGATTCTCATCGTTCTCATCGCGTTTGATGGGATCACCATCCTAGACTAAGAAACCATAGTATCTATCCGGATGACATGGTACTCTATCGGATCATCTTAATGATGCAGGTACACTAGGCTCCAGATTTGATCTAATTAAATTCGACTCAGGTTCAGCCATAGGTATTAGTTTTTCTACCTGTTGAACTTCATCAAATTCAACCTTAGAGGCAATAGCTCCTTCACCAAGAAACTTTTTTTTCAAAATGATTGCCTTAAGGCTGATGAATATCTTTTGTTCATCAGCATGGTAGAAATAGTATCCTTTGATCTCTTTTGGATATCCTATAAACGTGCACTTGTTAGACCTAGGTCCAAATTTATCTATAACTAATCATTTGACATAAGTTGGGCATCCTCAAATTCTAAGATGTGAAAGTGCTGGCTTACGTTTTGTCTATATCTCATATGAAATCTTAACTATAGACTTACTTGAAATCTTATTTAATAGATAATAAGTCGATTCGAATACATATCTCTAGAAAGATATCGACAAGTTGGCAAAATCCATCATGGATCAGACCATGTCTAACAGAGTTCGATTTCTTCTTTCAGACACACCATTATGCTATGGTGTTTTTGAAGGAGAAATCTTGATTTTGTGGATCAGATTCGTTCAAATCTGATTGGATCAAGAGGTATATTTAAAAAATTTTCTCTTAGATCTAAATCAGATTTGACATTTTTTAGATCTGATAAACAAAAAAATTAAATTAAATTAAATCTAAATTAGTTTTACCTTGATATGGGTAATCTGATTATCCATTGATGATCTGCCGATAGCTTAAAGTTCTGAATCTAGCCACGCAAGCACCTGGCCTCTATCGGTATCCACTCAGACTGAATCTGAAGATCTTCTCCTTCTTTATCATATTTCCAAAAATTAGATTTGGATCTGATTTAGAGAATCTTCGAAACTTCTTTCAAAGATCTGCTGTTGTCTCTATAGCAGTGCTGCCTTCTTCCTTTCTCGTCAGCCTTTTCTTACTTGAATCATACTAATCTGAAGACCCAACTTCCTTGGGCATGGAGAGGAGAGAGAGGATCAGAAAGGTGGCATGGAGGAAGGAGAGGGGCAGCCTTGGGGCGTGGCTAAGAAAAAGTTCTATCAAGGTTGGGCGCAGATAGGTCTTTATATAGACCCTACTACGCCACGCAGTGCCACATCAGCCCGACCAATCACATTGCTTTGTGCAATCAGATCTAAATCTGATTGATGGGATGACATCATCTGATCCAATCAGATGAGAGACCCATAGATTCATCCTTAGGTGGCGCCTAAGACTGGTCAAAGTCTATAGGTGAGGGTTACCTAGTTTGAATCCAAGAAGCAATTTGGAGTCCTATCCGTATGGAACTCCAAGCGTCCCTATCCATGGGCGCACACCATCCTAGGTGTGTGCCCCTTCCTTTCCAAAATCCAGTAAGGGGACAATCCCCTATCTACTCTTCAATAAGTGCATGATACATGGGCAGATATCTAAGGGTCAAAGGTCAATGTTTGACCAAAGTCAAAAGATAAAAATTAGCAGGTGATGAAAAATGGCAGGTATTATCTTAACCTTATCTCATAAATTAAGACAACCCTTTTTTTTATCTGGACAAGCTCCAGTCAGATCAGGTAAAGGTACCTGAGTGAGCACAAACTTATTTAGCTCAGTCGAGATAACTTTTGATGATAGAAAAAGGAGAACGTTAGGCTCAATCGTGTGCTAGCACGATTTCCTTGAACCTAATTAAATCTAATTCAAATCAATTGAACTGGATTAGTCTAATTGATGATATCCAGATCCAAACCTTTGTTTGTATGATTCAGTTAGGATCAGTTCTGTATGGTAATGAGATATGTCGTGACCTCCATCATCAACAACATCGAAACTCCTTTCGATGGATCAAAACTCTTCTGATTCAGACAACTAGAATGATCGATCATCTAAATCATTCTAATTGCTTCCAAAATCCACCAGTGACACCTAGCAGTATATGGTGGCAACCCATCAGAGCTGAATGTGAAACTCTTGGTGCAGCTACCTTGTGTGATTAAGTTCTTCTATCTTGAGCCCCGATCAGATTAGGGTTAAGGTGAACTCGTCAAACCCTAGTCTCTATCATATGATTGTAATCATTCGATTCAAGTCCGATGTGAAAACCTAAATAGAAACTCTTTCTATTATTTCACTCTCTGCCATGGCCATGGGCTTATGGACTTGATTCTCATGATCATCATAGGGCTACTCCTCATACCACCGAGGTAGATAGATTCCATCTTGATGCAATCCTAAGTTCCTACAATGAACATGCTATAGCCAACATACACCTCAGGAATTTCCGATATGGCTAGGAGATCGAGTAATGGTGTAGTCAAACTATAACACCCTCAAGGTGAACTACCGATGCACCTCAGGTCAAAGAACCAGACACACCTACTGCAGCATCGAGTCAGTCATTGACGAGAAGGTAGACTTTCCTAATGACTACTCGAGGTGGTCACGCTCAGTGCCCTCGTTCTCTAACGAGTACCTGTACTCTCGCTCCTGGTGTCTCCACACCATAGACTCAAGACTCATCTACTAAAGAAGAAGCGATTGTACACCTAACCTTCCTGGATCAATCACCATCCTCGTGATGATCCTATGGTCAGGAGCATTTTATGAGTTAATAATGATTATTCATGTCTTAAATTTTCAACTCTTGAAAATATGAATTATCATTACCATTAACTCAAAGGATGTATCACAGACACTAAATACACATATGTGATAGAAAATAACCCATTTTATTAATTATAGTCAAAATTATAATTTTGCCCCTAGAAGTGTATTACAAGTGTCAGCCAATTCTGGCTTCTAGGGCACATATATCTAACAATCTCCCACTTGATCCTAAAGCCAATTGGCTACAAGTCTAAGTCCCATCTTCTCAAGGTGGGCTTCGATCTTCTGCTGGCCCAACGGCTTTGTAAGTGGGTCTGCCACATTATCTGCGGAGTTCGACTCTCTTGACCTTAACGTAATCCTTCTCGAGGTAATTACGGATGAGATGGTATCGCCGCTCAATGTGCTTGGATTTCTGGTGAGACCTCGGCTCCTTAGCAAGGGCTATGGCACCATTATTGTCACAGTATAGAGGAATGGCATCTGATGGCATTACTCCTAATTTCTGTGCAGCAAACTTCTTATACCAGAATGCTTCCTTTTGCAGCCTTCTGATGCAGCGATATATTCTGCTTCCATGGTGGAATCTGCTATCACTGTTTGCTTGAAACTCTTTCAACTGACAGCTCCACCATTGCACACAAATAGACTTCCAGATGTCGACTTTCGATCATCTATATCGGACATGAAATCCGAGTCTGTGTATCCCTGGACTTGGAGTTCTCCATTACCAAAGACCAACATCATATCCTTAGTTCTTCTCAAGTACTTAAGGATACATTTCACAGAAGTCCAGTGTTCTTCACCTGGATTTGACTGATATCTGCTTGTGACACTCACAGCATGGGCTATATCAGGTCGTGTACATAGCATGGCATACATGAGGCTCCCTATTGCAGAAGCATAAGGGATCTTGCTCATGCGTTCTATTTCCTCAGGTGTGCTAGGGCACATCTTCTTGGAAAAGATGAATACCATGTCTGAAGGGTATTAATCCCCTCTTAGAGTTTTCCATACTAAACCTCTTTAGTACTTCCTCTATGTACATCTTCTGTGAAAGTCCTAGCATCCTATTCGGTCTATCCTCTATAGACCTTAATTCCTAGAATAAAGGATGCTTCACCTAGGTCTTTCATGGAGAATTCCTTGGACAACCATATTTTGACTGATGTCAACATGGGAATATCATTCCCAATAAGGAGGATGTCATCCACGTACAATACGAGGAAGACAACAGCGCTCCCACTGACCCTTTTTGAAAACACATGGTTCCTCTTCATTTTTGATGAAACCAAACTTTTTGATCACATCATTGAAATGAGTGTTCCAGCTCCGAGATGCTTGCTTAAGTCCATATATGGACCTTTGCAGCTTGCAAACCTTGTGATCAGTATCACTGGATGTGAAACCTAGCGGCTGTTCCATATAGATATCTTCCTCAAGATATCCATTTAAGAATGCCATTTTTCACGTCCATTTGCCATATTTCATAATCGAAATAGGCTGCAATAGCAAGCAATGTGCGGATGGATTTTAGCATAGCTACTGGGAAAAGGTATCCTGATAGTCAATGCCTTCGCGTTGACTATAACCTTTTGCCACTAAGTCTAGCCTTGAATGTCTCCACATTCCCATCTGCACCAATCTTTCTCTTGAAGATCCATTTACACCCAATAGGTACTATACCTTCTGGTGGATCTACCAAGGTCCAGACTTGGTTTGAGTGCATCGAGTCAATTTCTGACTTCATTGCCTCTAAGCCATTTCTCGGAGTCGATATCTGATATCGCCTCGTTGTAGGTTTTGGGATCATCACCATGAGCACCATTACCTATGAGGAACATTTCCTCTACATCCTCTGAAATAATACCTAAGTATCTTTCAGGGGGACGGGAAACTCTTTCCGATCTACGAGGTGGAGGAGGTAGTGTTCTTATTGGCTCAACCTGATTTGGTTCCACTTGGTCCTTAGCTCATTCTACTTGTGAGACTTTCTCATCAAGCTTAATCTGCTTTCCAATGCCGCTATCTTGAATAAACTATTTTTCAAGAAAGATGGCATGTCGACTCACAATCACATTGTGGTCTTCTGGAATGTAGAAATAGTATCCTAATGACTCTTTAGGATATCCTATGAATCGAGCTCTAAAGGACCTAAACTCTAACTTGTCCGCTTGTTGTCTTTTGACATGAGCCGGACAACCCCAAATTCTGAGATGACTCAGACTTGGTTTCTTACCGTGCCATATCTCATACGGTGTGGTAGGAACGGTTTTAGAGGGAACCCTATTCAGTAAGATAGATTGAAGTTAACAATGAAGTGTCCCCAAAGAAAATCAGGGAGGTCTGTGAAGCTCATCATGGATCGAACCATATCCTAATAGAGTCCGATTTCTCCATTCTGAAACCCCGTTGAGTTGAGGTGTTCCTGGTGGAGTCCATTGAGAGACTATGCCATTTTTTCCTTAAGATAGTCTAGGAATTTTCCGGACTAAGGTATTCACCTCCTCGATCTGATCGAAGAACCTTAATGGGTTTTTTAGTTTTGCTTTTCTACTTCATGTCTGAATTCTTTGAACTTTTCAAAAGCTTCAGACTTATGTCTCATAAGATACACATACCCATACCTAGATACAGATCATCGATAAAGGTAATGAAGTAGACAAAATTGCCTCTAGCCGGCACATCAAATGGGCCGCACACATCAGTATGTACTAGGGCAAGGAGATCTGTGGCCCTTTCCCCATGTCCTTACAAAAGGAAAAGTTTAGTCATTTTGCCTTGAAGACAAGATTCACAAGTTGGATATGACTCAAAAGTCAATGGACTCAATAGCCCATTTTTCTTCAATTTGTTAATCCTATCTTCTGCTATATGACCTAATCTTAGGTGCCATAGATATCTATCGTTTGGACTATCCCTAGCTCGTTTTGATTTTATGGCATTCACATTTTGCTCGAAAGTTAAAAATAGGATACATCAACATATAACTGATAAAGACCATTAATAAGGAAACCATTTGCAATTTTATTTCTTTCATAAAGAATGTTACAATGGTCCTTAAGAAAACTAATCACATAGCCTTCTAATGCTAAGGCATGAAATAGAAATCAAATTCCTGCTAGCTGCAGGCACATAATAACAGTCTTTTAAATACTAAGTCTAAACCAGATGGTAAGTCGAAGAGGGTATGTTCCCACGGCCACGGCAGCAACTCTTGCTCCATTTTCGATGCGTAGGATCATCTCACCATCCCTCAGCCTCCTGCTATCCTCAAGACCCTGCATAGAAGTGCACAAGTGAGCACTAGAACCAGAGTCAAGCACCCAACTGGATACAGCAGAAGAAACCTATAAGGTTAGACTCAATAACGAGCATACCTCCAGAAGGACCTTCCTTCTTGTTCTTTAGGGTGGCCAGGTAAGTAGGGCAGTTCCGCTTCCAAGTGGCCTGTCATTGTTGCAATGGAAACACTTTTCTTTGTCAGTCGGCCTTCTTCTTTAGCTCTACCTTTTTCTTCTTTCCTCCTTCCACCTTCTGCTTTTTCACAGACTTCTTTCTTCTTTCCAAAAGACTTTCTTCTTGGAAGAAGTCCTATTCCATAGCAAGAACTGAGCCTTTAGAACCTTTCATAGAAAGCTCAGCGGTAACCAGCATATTCATTAAGTTCGGCCAAAGGAATTTTGAAGTTTATGCATGTGGTAGTTCATGATGAACTGCCCATATGCATCAGTCAAGGATTGCAGAATTATATCATTCTATAGATCCAAGTCCAACCTCACTCCGAGCTTCTCAAGCTCTTCCAAGTCCTTGATCATCATCAGACAATGATCTTGGACTGACTGCCCATCACGCATCTTAGCCTTGAACAGTCATTTAGTGACTTGATACTTGGCTGCGCGACTCTGTTCACCAAACATCTCCTGTAGGTGAGCCAATATTTGGCGAGCAGTCCTGATATCTTCATGTTGATGCTGAAGTTCATCAGACATCGAGCCCAATATGTAGTATCTGGCCTTATTATCATCGTCTGTCCACTTATCCAGAGATGCTCTCTACTCAGCGGATGGACGAGCTGGTAAGGTGGGAGGGTCCTGGTCCAAGTACATGAGTTAACTTCTCGAAACCCAAAATAATTTTAAAGTTTTGGAGCCAATTCTTATAATTTGGATCCGATCAGTCTATGGGTGTCCAGGATTCATGCTAGTAGGGTTGGATGCAGATATTTTTCTGTAGAGAGTCAAAGTTTCTAGTTAGATACTATAATTAAGACTTAACCAATTTATTTAAAAATTTTATTTTTAAAACAAATTAGCTCCCACTATTTTTTTGGATCCCTACACTCCCTCTGTAGAGATGCGAAAATCTCCATGATTATTACTGATTTCTAGTGGGTGGTGCGGTCTCCACCAACTGACTCATCACCTCACCTAACAGTTATTGGTGATGGGTTAGCCAATGAGTGAACAACTCTTGTTCAATGATTCTCTAATCATGGTGCACCCAAACTTGGATCTCTAATTCATGAATCTCACCATGTCCGGAATATTGATCCACTCCTTAGTTAAGTCAGACCCACCATTTGCATAGATTGGATTCCTAATTGAGTCTCTCACCGTATCCAAAATATTGAGCCCAATCCATCCTCCAGCCTATAGCATCCAATGCCTAATAGACATGGTTGCATCTTTTCGGTGCAACTGAGCCACTGTAACCAGCCGAGAACAATCAACCCTTGGAAAGGGCCCGCACATCTACAATGGTGGAAGACCTTAGACTTAATCTTTTCTTAGGGAGATTTGATTTAGGTCTCATTAAACTAGACTTGACATAGTCATAACCATTATGACTAACCTAGTGGCATGGGTTAGCTCGGATTATTGACCACCTCAGATCAGAACTGAGTCAACAAATATGGCCAAGTAAGTGAGACCGGTGGAAGGGATATGCCATTAACTTGACAAGAACGCATTCAAGTCGAGTAGCTTCCAATTAAAAACCAGTCGATCGTATCTGCCAAACTTACCTTAGACACCAAATTGTTGAGCCAGAATCAATTGGGTTAGCCTACAATCCAGACTCTAACCACTGAGCCTAATTAGGTCTTAGCTTGATCGATCACTTACGTGACTCGATCTTGACCCAGACTTAATCCTATTAGGCTGGTCAATTTAAGCATTGTTGATCCCATCTAACCAACTCTTGATTCGGTTTGATCAACCGCTTAGACCTAATTGAGCTACCCAAGCCCGAACCCAATTTTATGAATATGTCTTAGATCTAAAAATTCTTAATTTTAGACCTAATTAATATTTCATAATCTTAATTCTTAATTAAGTTTAGGGTTCATAAATAAAATATGCAAATAAGATCCTAGGATTTCAGGATCTAGGGTTTTGCAGAAAGTAAGTTTTCAATTTCTGATTAAGGACGAACGCGCAGCACCCCTACACATCATAAGAACACCCCATCGAATGGAAGGAGAGGATCTTTAAAACCTTACTTTATTCTTATGATCGGACGGCCAAGGGGAACGCCTTAATCAGAAATATAACTAATCTACAAAAACTAATTAGATCTAAGCATATATCTCATATAAGAAAATTGATCTAATTAAAACATATTTTGTATACATCATATCATGTATGTTTTTCAGATCTAAATTATCTCATAATCATCTAAAAAATTAAATTTAAATTTGATCTCATCAAATAAAATTTAATCTAGATCCTATTATAGAACTATTCTACAACTAGTCTAAACATGCAACTATCATATCTCATATGAACAAATTAAATTTAATTTATTTTTTATTTTTAGATCTAATTATAATATTTATAAGATCAAAAAATAATAAATAAATAGATCTAAAAATTATATTTAATTAAATAAAAATTATGATTATACTAGACTACACATAGAATAATTCTATTCATAGTCTAGTTATGTATCTCATTCATATTAGATCTAGATTAATTAATATTAATTTTTTAATTTTTTTATTTTAGATCTAATCATATCTCATGTGATATCTAAAATAACTAATTTATCAGATTAAATCAGATCTAAATAAATTTTATAAAAATTTGGCTCTGATACCAATTGAAGGAGAAATCCTAAATTTTTGGATCAGATTCATTTAAATCTGATTAGATCAAGAGGTATATTTCAAAAATTTTCTCTAAGATCCAAATCAGATTTGACATTTTTCAGATCTAATTTTATGATCTGATAAATAAAAAAATTAAAATAAATTAAATCTAAATTAGTTTTACCTTGAGTTTCTAGAGGAGTCCATTAGAAGAGAATCTCATTCTCTCTTAGATATGTGAGAAACTCACCGAAAAGATATTTCTCTCCCCGATCAGATCGAAGAGTTTTAATACTCTTCTCAATTTATTTTTCTATTTCACTTTAGAATCATTTAAATATTTCAAATGAATCTGACTTGTATTTCATCAGATAGACATACCCATATTTGGATAGATCATCTATAAAAGTAATGAAGTAGAAATATCCATTTTTGGAACTTGTGCTCATTGATCCACATACATCAATATGTACTAGACCTAAGAGCTCAGTAGCCCTATCATCTTTTTCAGTAAAAGATGACTTGATCATTTTACTAAGAATACAGGACTCACAGATTGAAAGTAATTTACTATCATTAACTTCAAGGATTTTCTCTTGAGTCAACCTATTTATCCTATTCTTGTTTATATGACCTAGCCTATAGTGCCATAAATAGATGTCTGACATACTATCTAATCTAGAATGCTTGCCAGTTGAATAGACTACGTTAACAGATTGTGATAGAATATATACACTATTATTCAAATATCCATAAAAAATAGTAACACCATTCATAATGATACTATAAATTTATTTTTTTATTGATATTTCATAATCATTTTTGGCCAGAAGGTCTATAAAAATAACATTCAAAAAGAAACTAGGACAGAAATAACAATCACTAAGAACAACGGTATAGAACTTAAATACAAGTTTCAAAATTTCTAAAGCTAGAACTGAAAATAGTCTTCTATCTCCAATGTTCAAAAATCTTTCATCCTGCTTGAATCTCCTACTGATCTACAACCCCTGCAACAAATTACAAATATGGTAAGGACTACCGATATCTAATACCCAGTCAGTAATATCTCAAATAGAGAAATTATAAGAAGTTATCATATAAATATCTTGTCTAGCAATCGCTTGCTTCTTTCTCTGTCTGTTTCGATCCAGAGAGGTAATGTACTGAGGATGGTTTTCCTTCTAATGCCCCCACTTCTTGCAAAAGAAGCATTCTGCTAGACTCGTATTAGGCTTGATCTTTCTGATCTAGTCATGCACAGATATTCTAGTCGAAACTTGCACCTTTTTAGCTTTCTTCTTATTATTCTTTTTCTCTTTTCTAAAGGATCGAGAATCAGAAGATGAACCTCCCATTATGTTCATTGACTCCTTGTAGAGTTGGTGATCCTTCTCAAAGTTCTGAAGCAACCTCAGTAAACTATGGTAGTCTACTTCAAGCTTTGTCTTTCTAAAATAAGTAAGAAATGGGAGAAAAGACTTGGGCAATGAGTTCAGCATTGCATCCTTCCCAAGCTATTTATACAAGAAAAAGCCGAGCTTGCTCAAATGCTCTATCAGCTCGATCATGTATAATACATGATCAATGATAGAGGCACCATCCCACATCCTGGCATTGAAGATGGCACAACTAGTCTTGTGCCTCTCCATGTCATCGGGTGTGCTAAAAAAATCCTCCAATACTTGAAGCATATCCTTTAACTGAGCCATCTCAAATCTATGACTGAACTCATCGTTCATAGTAGCTAGCATAATGCAGCGCACCGTGGTCCGGTCACTGAGCCACTTTTGGTAAGTATCTCTGACTATTTCACATGCATTGACAGCTAGCTCCTCAAGTGCAGGATCCATTAATACATGTAGGATCCGTTCATGCTCCAGGATAATTTTTAACTTTTGGTACCAACTACCAAAGTTGGATCCCACCAATTTATCATTATCCAACAATGATCAAAGTGATAGAAAAGTGGCCATATCTGCACAAAAAAAAAATCATAATTTAATTAATAATTAATTCATTAAACCTAAAGATTTAGACTTTAATCAAAAAATTCTTTCATTATTTTATTCAAATTGATAGCCTCTATCTCCAATTCGAGGAATTACTCTAATTCTTTAGTGGGTACTAGAATCCATATAGACTGCACACGAGCCTAATTTTGGTTGGCCAACCCATGTACATCTAAGAGTAGGTTCGTTATCAATTATTTTTTTAAATAATTTTTAGTAATTAAATTTTACCCCAATTCCTAATTAGTAGACTTTGGCCTCCATTGAAAAGGTCCAGTTAGGTCCAACCATTAACATGATCATACTTGGTCCATCAAACCAATGAATGATTAGGCTCAACTTTGGTTGGCCAACCTAACCACCATTTAGAAAGATGCAGCTAAAAAATCATATAATGAATGATAATTCCATTAGCCGATAAACACCAGGCCTTTGGGCCTCCAATGATTATCCAACTAATGGATCCATTATCACCCACTTTAATGGAAGCTATAATCTAGTTATCATAATAACTATCTCATTTTAGGGATCTAATAATTTTAGAGGATTTAATTTGAAGATGAAAAAAAATCAGATGAACTAGCTTGTCATGATTCTTCCACTGACTTCACCAAGTCAGCTTAAGGGAGATCATTAATAAGCTGGTCTAGGAGCACCTAAATCAGTCAAATTAATTTACCTAGCTGACATGGATCAGTTCGAATAGTCAAGTGATCCGATCAAAATATAATTTTACCAAGAGGTCAGGTAAGTTCAATTAGTGGGAGGATCTGCCAAAGCTTATCTTAGATGCCATCAGAAATGACTAGGTAAGCAGGCTACCAATTAAAAATCATGGGTCTAGTTTATCTTAGACACCAACTGATTTAATTAGTTTCAATTAGATCAATCTAACAGTTCATGCTGGACCGCATAGCCAAGAATCAAATCTATCTTAGATCTCATTAAAGACATGAACTTGACCAACTACAACTATTGTAATTGATCTAAAGAATTTTTGATCTAATCTAAGATAACAATTAATTAGATTTAGTCAATTCTCTAATTAAGTCCATTCTTTAATCTAATCCCAGGTCTAACCCAATTGATGGATCTAATTCTCACTAATCCATTTAACCCAATGTGTTACAATTTGTATCTTAGGATCTTCAATTCACAATCTTAGATTCTAATTAAACAACTTCTTAATTCTTAATTAAGTTTTGGGCTAAGAATTGGGGTTCAATTTTTTGAAAATAATTTTTATATTTATAAAATATTTTTACAATATGGTTCCATCAACCAAGTTTCATATTTGATTCATAATCAATATACAAGTAAAATAAGCATGAAACTACTTTAGATCTAATCTAAATAGGTTCATGTAATTGAAATAATTTCAACTATAATCAATCATAAATTACCTTAGATCAAATCTAATATATTCATGATAATTAAAATTAGATTAAAATATTTTTAATTAGATCATAAAATTTCTTATATCTAATCTAAAATTTTATGATCAATATTTTAGATCAGCATGTACTAGGACAACCTTTCCACTGTAAGGGATAAACTTTACAGCGGGACAACCTTATAGCAGTTTGTGCAATCTAAAAATTTTATTTTTATATCTAAAACTATTTTAAATCTATTAAATTATAAAAAAAATTTAGATTAAATCTAATAAATTTATGATTAGAAGTAGATCAATATGAATTAGAATAATCTTTTTACTATAAGAATAAACCTTACAGTAGGACAACCTTATAGAAGTTCATATGATTAAAAATTTTAATTTTATATTTAATAATTAGATTATAAATTAGATCTAATCTAAAAAATAATCTAAACATACTTAAATAATCATATAATGAAAAAATCAGGTTCTGATACCAATTGAAGGAACCAGATCTAGGGTTTTAGGGCTAGATCTTGAAACTTTTTTAAGATCAAGCAGTGAAAGACTAAAATTAATCAAAATTAATTTTAAATTCTAGAAAATACACTAGATCTAAAATTTATTATATGATCATGGCATGTTGTTAAATCAAAAATTAAAATCTAAAGAAGAAACTAAAATATATTGATCACATCAACATGTATATATACTACATCTAATACAGGTATGAAAATAATAGATCAAATCTATTACCTATGTAAGTTAGATATTCTAACTTGTAGATCCAGGCTTGAGGATGATGTTGTGAGCCACACACACGTCTGACTTCTAGGAGTTGTCCACACGAGCTTACGAACCACGATCAGAAATCCAATGCAGGAACTCAGCACAGTATGCTAGTACTATGTTGATCCTTCTTTGATGGTCGATCTGGAACCATCTTCTTCAAATCTTGGACTCTCCAATTTTTAAAAGGAAGGAGAAGAGATGTTGAACCTGAGACACCTTAAAAAATCTCTAAAGAAGGAGGAAAAGATCAAAGAAAAAATCCTAGAAGAAGAATCCTTCTTCTTCTTCTTTGTTCTCTCACCTAGACACCTAGATTGGTGTCTATGAAATCCCCATGCCCTAATACTCTTTCTTCTTGATTTTTGCATATCTCAAAGGTCTCTCAATGGTTTAGAATATATTCAAAAATTAGTCCAAAATTTATCCTATATAGAGAGATATAGAGGAATACCTAGATAAGGAATGTCCAAATTAGGCAAGACAAGGGGTGCCCAACTCTTGGGCACCCCCTCCTTCTTTTCTACTATGGACCATAAAGTTTTGTCATATAAAAACCCCCTCTAAAATCCATGAATATTCTAGAAAAAATTTGAGTGGAATCGGTGCACTATAGGAAGAGTTTTGGTTTCCTAAAATTCTATCTCATAGAATTTGAAATCAAAATCAATTCCTACTTTAACTTGGTCCACACTTAATTTATCATGTAAGAAAGAAAGAGGAAGACTTTGACACATGGTGGGCTTCTCTTGGGCATGGAGAATTCATGCAAAATCAAAGGGGGCATGAAGGGTGGGCGTTGGGACTAAGGTGGCGCAAGGAGGAAAGTTCCTAGTCTTACTAGAATTCTTATTTTGACTTGGTCCAACATGGTTTCTCAAACCAAATCAAATAAAAATTAATTTAATCTAATTAAATTAGGTTTTACACTAATTAAAAACTTAATTAAAATATATTTAATTTAATTTAATTTAAATTTAATTTTTTAATTAAATTAAAAAATTGGGTTGACCCAAGTCCTAGTTGAATATGACTAGTTCTTCCTTGCACTTGGCTTATCCAATAAACTAATTAGACTTGATCCAATCAAGCCCAAACTAAATTTAATTAAATCATATTTAATTAGACTTAATCTTAGCCCTTTAGCTTAATTAAATTAAGTCAATTAGCAATCTAATTGCTAATCGATCCGCCTACAATACTTGCACTAGGTTAAAAATCAATCATATTGATCGTTTAACTCTAGAACGATTCTTAATCGTTGATCAACCATCCGATCGGACCATGAACTCTAATGTATGTGACCTAATAGGTTCGAACCTAAGTCGATAGTATAACAATAAATTTTTGTACTAATCAAAGTGACCATCTAGCAATGATACCCGACGGTCAGATAGGTCGAATGTGTAGAACAACATCCTTAGAACCCATGCGGATATAGTTTCCATATAATTCATCCCCTTGATCAAAATGCTCGTAGGACATCTCAAAGTTTAATTGTTAACTTTGATAAGGTTGTCCACATTGTATTTTAAAATATCAAATCCATCTGATGGATTATCTTGACCAAGATTTTGCTATATTGAAATACAATGATACATTTTTCTCCAACTCTTAGAGTGGTCAATTTTATCTTGATCACACTCTGACTTCGCAAGTACGTGACTATACCTAGAAGCCTTCTATTACTAAATTAAAAATTTAGTTAGTCCAGTACCAAAGCATAATAAGTTGCTTGCAAGTCACTGAGATGATCTTAGGTCTAAGGGACACTTAAACCTATATCCCATTAGAGATATTCTCGACAGCAGAATGCTCTGAAGTTGGTCATGTTCAATGATGATATACCCATATATCTCATCTATATGTCATATCAGTGTCTTCATACTCCTTAGTTAAGAGGACAACCAACCTATATGGCATACGATGAACTATGCTCGATAGATACTATTGTTCTAATTAACAGTCTATCATTTGGTCATGAATAGATTTAAGAATTAATCGATAAATTCTCTTTTTATTAAAGCTAAATAGTCCTAAGGACTTCATCATAATAATAAAGTTCATTAGAAGATGAATACTTTATGATAAAAAATAATGGTAAAAATATATTTTATTTATTAATGAATCAATTACAGATATAATGTAGCTCAACCATCAATAGGCTGACGATTGACTTTAGAATATATTTTTCAATAATTTCATCATTAATTTTTTTTAAATTTTCTTTAAATATGATATAATTTTAAAATTTAAAGTCCATCTTCATTGTTCATTACCTAAATAATTATCATTAGAATATCATCACAAAAGATCGCCTCGATCCAATAGCCCTAGCTATGTCGATCAATAAAATTTGATTTTGATGGCCACGAATGACTGCTTGATGATCTGATAAATAAAGATCATCGATGGGATCAAAAACTTATAATAATAATCTTGGTGATATTTTTAGCACACGATCAAAATTTTACTTCAATCAGACATCACTGTCATGATCAATTTAGCATAGAATGATTTTGGCCAATAAATAAAAAATGAGTGATCAAAAAGTCAAACAACATCCAATTAAGATGATTTTTTAGATAAATGATCTTTACTACTACTTTAATCATTGGTATGATGGTAGTCCTAAAATTCAAACTGCACATATATGAATCATCCATGTTAAATAGATTTTACAAAAGCATAAGTATAATTACTTGAGGACTTTAAGAATAAGTATCAAGAGTCATATAGTTTTGGATCGTTTATATATGCATGGTTTAAATTTTACAATCACCACTATATAAATGATCAAAGTAGTAGCAAAGATCATTTATCTAAAAAATTATATTATGATCGAACACTGTTTGGTCTTTTGATCACTCATTTTTATTTAACAGTTCAAATTATTTCGTGCTAAATTGATCATGATAATGATGTTCAATTGAAGTAAAATTTTGATAATATACTATAAATATCATCGAGATCATCATTGTAAATTTTTGAATCCATCAATGATCTCTATTTATCAAATCATTAAGTGATCGTTCATGGCCGTCGAAATCAAATTTTATTGATCGACATAGATAGGACTATCGGATCAAGGCAGTATTTTCTAACGATACTTTAATGATAATTATTTAGATAACAAAAGATGAATATAAACTTTAAATTTTAAAATTATATCATATTTAAAAAAATAAAATAATAAAATAAAATTAGTGATGATATTTAGCGAAGGCATTTTTGCCATCGCTAATATGTATTAGTGATGGATTTCTAACTATTAGCGACGAAAAAGCCATCACTAATAAATTTAATTTTTTTAAAAAAAATTAAATTGTAATTATAATTTAATTAATTAATTATCGATGGTTATTAGCCATTGCTAATAATTTTTTAAAAAATATTTTTAAAAATTATTAATGTTAGTAATGACTTTTTTCGTCACTAATAACATAATTTCATTGCTAGTAATCCTACAACCAAATTTTAAAAAAATAAAATTATTATTTATTAGCAATCATAAAATACCATCGCTAATAATTATCTATCATCGCTAATAATAATAATATTTAATTAAAAAATAAAATTACTTAGTATTAGGATAGCTAACTGTCATCACTAATATTATCGCTAATGCCTATAGTGACAACATTATCGTTGCCACTACCGTCGCTAATAACTATTAGCGACAGCTAAACTTCCATCATTAAAGCTGTCGATAAAAAAGATTATTAGCGATGATAATTTTGCCATCATTAATTTTATTATTAATATTCATTATTAGCGATGATAAAAATATCATTACTAATACTCTATTTTCTTGTGGTACTAAAAAATCGCATTATGGTGTAATCAAACTATAACACTCTCAAAGTGAATTATTGATGCATCTTGTTAGAATTTGATGCCTCAAATTCGATCTATAGTAAAGAAGAATCAATATCAGTAAGCAATCGAGCTGGCTCAGATACGGGGTCGAGTCAGCTCGAACTAAGATCGAGCTAGCTTGAATCATAATGGAGCCGACTCTCTCAGATAGATAGAAAGTAGGAGTTTGGATAAGATGCAGTCAAGCCAGCTCGACTCCTGATCGAGCCGGCTTGACGAAGGCGAACAGAACGGATGGAGTTTTTTATTTGAACTCGGATTATGATTAATCTAAGGGATCTATGGGAGTTACACGTGGATCATAGGATCCAGCGGTCATGGAGGATTGTCATCATGATCTAAAGATTAAAAAATATTTTAAAACTCCATCAAGATCATATTCGACTCATATTAGGAGAAAGAGCCCTGTTAGGACTCTTATGAACTGTTGAAAAAAAGATTCTCATCCTATTTAAAAGGCTGAGATGCTGTGGAGTAGAAAGATGGCACGTGTGGCGTGAGAGACACATAGAGAGCCTCAGGCAGCCATCGAGAAAAGCTTAGCAGAGCATCGAGTATGTGCAGCTTGCGAGAGAGAGAAGCAACAGGTGCATAGCATCCGATGAGGAGGTTGCGAGGACAGAGCATCTTGTAGCTTCTGAGGATCTTCTTAAGATTCTAAGAGAGCTTTTATGAGGATAGCTTCTTATTGAGAGAGATTTATATATGGTGAGTTGAGAGTGGGTGTTCTCCTCTTGTACCTATTTTTCTCTTTTATAGTAGAGCTTTACATGCCCTATGGAGGCGAGCCTTTGGATTGATCCACGTACTTGATTATTTTTTATTTTATTTTTTTTTCTATCATAATAATTTGATACTAGATCCTTAACAAGTGGTATCAGAGTAGCTGATATCTCAATATATTTCAGGTCAAAGAACTAGACATATAACTATAGCAATAAGCATGTCACTAACAAGAAGGTAGACTTTCTTATGATTGTTCAAAATTGATCATGCTTCATATCATTTTCTTAATAAGTATCTATACTTTCACTCCAATATTTTTATATTATAGATTCAAGATTTATCTACTTGAATAAAGCGATTGTACATCAATCTTTCGGATCGATCATCATTCTTATGATGATACTACGATCAGGAGGAATTTATGATTTAATTATGATAACATATATTTCAAATTTTTAACTTTTGAGAATATGTGTTATCATACTCATTAATCCAAAAGATGATTCACATACATAATTAAATAGAAATATGAATGAAAGCAACCTAAATTTTATTAATAAGTCAAATATTATAAAATATGCCCATAGAAAGTTTATACATATATCGGCCAACCTGGCTTCTAGGGCATACATCTAACATGTCTGATATTTAATAAATGTTCTAGCTTTTGAGATAACTCATCCACTTTACTATGGATATCTATGGAATTTTCAAATTCATAGATTCTACCTCTCTTTTGGCTAAATATGGGTTTATCTCTACAAGAGGCAGACATATGATGCATGAAATTTTCATTGAGGGTTTCAAATAATTGCCATGCCTCACCTTCACTCTTAAGCATCCCTCCATATGAGGCATCAATCATTTGTCAAAGTTTTTTTGATAATCCATCATTAAAATACTAAACTAATTACCATTTAGGGACTGCATGGTGTGGGCATTTATGAATGAAGTCCTCTCCTATGTTTCATGGAATAATTCTCCATCCATTTAAGAAAAACTAGTGATAGCTTTCCTAATCTAATTGGTTTTCCCAATTGAAAAATATTTCTTAAGAAATTCTTTTTGGAGTTGGTTTCAAGTTGAAATGGTCACTGAGTCTAACGAATTTAGCCAATATTTGGCCTTATCCTTGAGCGAAAAGAAAAATAATTTTAATCTAAGAGTATCATCAAAGAAATTCTAGATTTTAATAGTGGAGCATATCTCAAGAAATTCATCTAGATATTTGTATGGGTCCTCATTGCTAAGTCTATAAAAAGAAGGTAACATTTGAATGATACTAGACTTAATCTTATATTGGAAGGCCTCTATAGGAGGTACCTGGATACAAGGAGAATATGTGTATGAGGATGGAGTAAAATATTCCTTCAATTGATAAGGAGGAGCATCTTCCTTATTTGTAGCCATGTTTCTAAAATGGATAGTTCTAAGGGTCCTTTTAATCTCTAAGTCTAATGGATGTAATTCTAGTTGTAAAGATCGATGACCAAGCATACACCAAAGAGTTCTAGATCAGAAAAATGTTGTTCTGCTGTAAATTTTTTTTTAATTGCAAATGAGTTTCACACAAAATATAAACTCTAGCTAAGATTTAACCTAAATCTACACAGCTCCTAATTATTCCAAGTTTACCTCTAAGCCCACCAAGTTCAAAGTAAACCAACCAAATTGGTCAGATAAGTGTAAGATTGGTAGAAGGCTTTCCATGCTTTTGCAATGGTCCTAATTAAATAATCATCGCTCTTTAGGATTGTATATTCACTTTTTTTAGAAACCAATTGATCGATCAATTCCAAACCCGATCCAACTTTCCAGTTTCCTTGTCCTAATGAGCTCAAATGTCTTAGGAGCTATCATCTAATTAATTTTATTTAGGGTTAGGTTAATACAAAATAAAAGAAACTTATTAGTAGGCAAAGAAAGGATGATGAAATCCCCACTTTATCTTGTGTTAGCGTTTGTGCCCATAAGATTGGTTTGAGAATGATATGCAACGAACAAGATGTCCAAACAAATAAGTTCTTCTCTTTTTTTTTTTGTTTCTAATGTCACTATATGTATTATGATTTTATTTTTTTAATGTTGAAACAACCGTGCCAATGATCCTCGACAATGGCGCTAAAATTTGGTGTATTTGCAATCATCAAAGATAGAAATTTACATTATATAGAATAGTGTGAAATCAGATTTCAAATCCTCAAGGACTAACGGGCTAAGTTGTATTCAATAATAAAAAAAATAATGATGTAGTGACAAAGATTTTAGGGGTTAAGAAGAAACAAAAGAAACAAGTTGATAAAGATAAAGTTGAAAAAAAAGAAATGAGAGAACATGCCTTAAGGTTTCGAATCCATCCTTTAGCACCAGATTGGTATTTTAATCAAAGCAATCTAGACCACTAAAAACTACAAGCCTTAATGATGATTAATAGATAAATTTATGAATAAGTTCTCAACATAGTTTATCTTGCTGAGTATGAATCGTATCTTCAGATCATGATTCATCTTTATGCAGTTATAAACTATTCGAGAGCAAATATCACAAAACAAGAAGTACTACTTCTTGAACACATGAATAAAATCATAAAAACTATTCATGTTTGAGTTTGCAAAATATTCAATACTTATTTGAAAAGAAAGAAGCCTTACAATCATTCAAGTAGTTGATTGCATGAATAAAAATTTATAAGAAAATTCATAAATTAAAATACAAATCTAGGCTTGAAGGTTTCATCTACTCCTCCAAGGATAAGGAGTTTAGCTGCTCATGGGTTGGATCTTGCTTGCCTCCAAAGGCTCCATCTTCCTTGAACATTGGGGAAGAACTTGAAGAAGAAAACCACTCAAAAACTTCCAAATCCTCTCCGCTCCAAACTCTTAAAATTCCGTGTGCTCTCCCAACAAACCTCTCTCTCTCATTTTTCCAAAACTTTCTCCTCCTTAAAACTCTCTATGCCCCCTGCTTTTAATACCACGCACATCCGCATCCTTTCCGCATGCTGTGCATGTCCGGCATGCAAGATCTAAGGCTTGGGCCTCATCTTGGGCTTGTTGACTATGGCAATAGGGATGACGGACCAATAGTATATAAATGTTGGGAATATTTTGTGAATAAGTCCCTATGATTAATAATTTCTAAAAAGAAAATAAGAAGCATCAAATACTAATAATAGAGATTAAATAGCATAGGTTCTAATACTTCTTGTATTATATTTAATACAGTGATCAATAACAAAAGGGCTAACTCTCCTAAGATCCCATCTCAAGGAAGAAGAAATTTCAAAAGATATATGAAGAAAACTTCACTTCAAGAGGTTCGTACATATTTTAAAAAAAGTTTATTACAAATCAATCTTACTCAAGTAAGGCTCATCACAACAAAAAAAAAGGAAAATACAAGAATCGGGCTTAATTAGCTCCCACGAGTCCAACCGACAGCTTCGGGCAAAGAACCGATCACCACTCGACGTTGTCCTCGATAATGCATACAAGGGGAAGCCCTCTTTCGATTATCACTGGCCCCCACTAAGGGTCTATTCTTTTATAGGTAAAAAATTTATCCAAAAATTTATATCTTCCTAAGTAAATATTTTTCAGACAATATTTAGGCAAGAAAATAATTTATGCATATTCTTTTATATATGGAAAAGTGACTTCAAAATCTATTATCCATGTTCTTTCGTATTATTACTTTCTTAGATAAATTGCTAAATTTTATCCAAATTTTTCATAATACCTTTTATACTTTTTATGTTTGGAGAAAGTGGAAACTGAGTTATTAGGCTTTGAATGATAGAGGCATTGAAAATGAGAATGCAATATCTTAGGAATAAAATTAAATGTCTAATTTATTGGCTAATGGAAAAATGACTTAGCCACCCCATAAATGGATAAGATTTTTCTCCATTTCATGGGTAAATGCTACTCATAGGAAAGTAACTTATCCATCTTGAAAAGTATAAGAACATAGGTACGTTGGTTAATAAAAAAATTAACTAACTTTTTCATGATATTAACCCACCAAAGAACGAGCCCTAAAGGATCTTGGGGATGGCATGATCGATTTCTCTTTAGAAATCTAACCACCTATAGGATATTCTTTTAAGAATGACTAGAAAGCTATATTAAGGGAGGAAAAAGATAAGCCCTCTCGAAAGGTCTATGACCTTTCTGTAGAAGACAATGCATTAAAACCCCCCAGATGGCCACCACCATGACTCCAAAATCAGAACAGCAGAATTTTTCAACACCCCCTATGCTAAGGTGGAATGCTCATTGGTGCATTCCCTCAAAATACTCTATGACTGACTAGAGGAGGAAGAAGACTCCCTTGGGTGGAGGAAAGCCTTGATGATCTTTTAGAGCTGGATGAGGCGGGACTACCACGACATCATGGAGAAAAATCAGGACAAGACCAATCTCGAGTGACAGGACCCCTACTTATAGAAGAGAGGACCAGTATGAGTGCATTTAAATGCCCCACTGATCATATGATAAGTGTCGTCATCTGAAAGGCCTTGGAGACCATGACTCTAGGAGAAAGGAGACCCAATGGTCCTTCCCAACTTACCGTCTTTATTAGCTGGTACCAAGATTAAAGAGTGAAGCCCCACTAGGCCTCTAGATTGTATGGTTGTCTACCATGTGATTCCTAAGAAGGATCATATTCTCTGATCTGTAGAAGGCGATACGGCATCCTTCCACATCCAGCATCCAACACACAAATAAGTTCACAACTTTCAAAAATTTGCTTGTCACATGTTGATGGGATAAGTGTTTTGAGTAAGGCCGAAGATGATCTTGACTCAGGCATAGAAATTGATTCTGCCGACTCATTCGAACTATTCGGACCCTTGACCATGGCAAAAGCCTACCAGCACAAACACCGCGAAGAAGCAAGAGACTTCATTTAAAAGGTAAATACAATGAAATATATTTTTCATTAATAAAAATTTCATTACAAAAGTTTACCTATAAAGAAGGCACCAAAAGCAAATACAAAAAGACAAAAGAATTAGTCTTCATATGAGAAAAATGCCCCAACTTCTTTATCCCTGTTCTTAGAGCAAAGGCATCTTAGGTCCAACTTTGGGACCATTTATTGCAGGCATGTCTTACAGTCCTAGAAGTCTCGAATAAAGGAGACCAAAAATGTCTCAATGATTTTGTCCTTAAAATCAACCAAAGCCTTATACTCCTTGATGCATGTGACCTCGGCGGAACCTCTACTATAGTCTTGACGAACCCCCCCCCCCCCTCCCTCTACCTCTGGGCCGAGAAGGATCTGCCCCAAGCCTCACCAACCCACTTGGCATCCTAGGGGAAGGCTAGGCCTAGCCCAAAAGCAAAGGAGCTTGAAGCGACTCCAAGACCATCGACGCAGCAGCCTACAGCAGCCTAATTGCAATTGGCTCATCTCTGGTCCCCACTGGGTTCGCACCCAATGCCCTCAGGATCGTGATGGGTCAAGAGCAGGAAGCTCCGGCTGGGCACTCCTTGATCTTTTGGACGAGGACTCCCTGCTTGAAGAGCTCATCTTTTTCTTCATCGCCAACTTGATGGATGAAAGTAATGGCTTCATTATCCAAGACACAAAAAAAAAGGGGAATCTTCCTCCAATGACTACGAGAGACCCTTAGTAGTTGGATGGCAAGAAATCTAGCTGGACCAATGGTCTATTTATATAGACCAATGATGGCATAGATTCAGCTATCAAATCACTAGATAAATTAAATAATTAAAATTAAAAAGGACTAATCATTCACAAAATCTTTATCCAAGGTCATAACTCAACCCAATCTAAGTTGTCCAATCCAAATAGAATTCCACTCTCATTGTTCAAATTATATCAAAGTTTTGATCTATACAAACATGTTTATACTTTTAAGTCAAGAAACTTGAGCTGTAGTTAGCCAAAACTAAGCAACATCAGCCCTAACCAATCAAAACTTGAGTTGTACTTGGCCAAAACTAAGCAACATCGGACCTAACCTATCAACAATAAGATAGGATCATTAGGTATCAATTTTTGCCACTACTTATCCCCCATAGGGCTGCATACGAGTCTAGCTGCTTGTGAGCTATTCGAGCTTGACTCAAGTTCAAGCTTGACTCGACTCGATTATTATCGAGTTCGAGTCGAGCTCGAGTAGCTTTTTGAGTCGAGCTCAAGTAGCAGGATACTCGGCTTGAAAGCTCATAAGCCTACTCAAATATATAATAATAATAATAATAATAATAATAATATTTTTATTTATATTATATATATTAATATTAATATATTATTAGCAAGATAAGGCTTGATTTGGAGCTTGAACTCGAGCTCGAGTATGGTTCGATTTATATTCGAGTCAATCTCGAGCTTTACCTTTTAGTCATCGAGTCGAGTTCAAGCTTAAGATATTAAGACTCGATCAAGCTCGAGCCAAGTTTTGAGTCGGGATATTTTGAGTCGAGTCGAGCTTGAGCTTCTAGTTAGTCGACTTGACTCGACTTGATTGCACCCCTAATCCCTTACATTAACTTGTCACATTTTGCTAATCTCATATATGTGGTGATTAAAAAAAAAAAATTCACATCTATGATTAAAATATAAATTAATTCTAAATTTTATGAATTTTGATGTAAGGCCAACAAAATTACCAACTTCACTTGTTTTGCAATATATTTAAAATAAATTATTGATAGAGACAAGCTTGAATCTTAAATTACTTATAATATAACTTCTTAAGTTACAAGATTTATAAAAGTCAATTGAAAGTTTAATCGATAGGAAACTTTTTGTCCGAGTATCAATTCTTTTTTCAATAAAGCTCCTTTTTTTACCCTCAAATTACATGTCTCTAAGCTTCAAGATCCACGTAAGTTCGGTGATTTCTGCAGATTTCATTTCCTTGACGAATGGGCTATCTAACTGAATTCGACTAAAGAAATACGTATCATCGATCTTTTATAAAATCTTAAAAATTTTTGGCTGCATAATTTTATAACTTTCAAAAAAGTTGGAAAATAAAAAACAACGAAGGTATGTGCTACGTAACTTTATTGAGAGAGGAGAGAGAGAGAGAGATGGGAACTTCGGTCCCATTTTTATAGTTCTTCTTTTCAAGGGACCCTGCAAAAGAAACCAGGTCTCGTTCCTTGGGGGCTCTACTTAAGTGTAATGGTCCTCTTTCTTCGAATTTTAAGGAGCAATTCCCATGAACTTGGGTATGGGTTTTGTCTCATCAGAAGGTACCAATCAATTTAACTCGCGGATATAAGACGTTTAGCCAAGCTAATATGGACATGGCTCATTAGTGAAAGCAAGACCCCATCACGCTACTATGATTAAATGGGTAGTGGATCTTGGATCTCGAAGCAAAATAAAAGAACCAAGAAGGATAAAAAAAATAGTACTTCAAATATCCAAATCTAAACCTTCAACAGTCAACACCAGATAGCTAGGTTAGATCAAAATCTTCAACCATATAACATGGACAATTTACATTGGATGGGAGGCCAAGATGAATTCAAATTCAGATTAGCCCACTTCTAGCTCTACCTTGCATTCTATGAAAGCTTTTTGATGAAGCCAAGTTAGTATATGACTATGTCCTTGTTTTAACTTGTAGCCATTTAGCATCCAGCATGAGCTCAACATACTAAATTTATATCAATGATTGAATATCACTCATAAAGGCCTATGATGGATGATTCTATTGACCATGCAGTCATTATTTCTATGGTCTCAGGACATCCGAAGCAATTTCATCTACCATCTAAACGAAACTCTTCATTAGGGGTTCGGATGCTTTCAAGGAATTAACTTTGCATTTTTGCATGTTGTGATGCTTATCCCTAGCAAGTTTGATCAAAGGAATTTCTTTGCGTTTTATTATTGTTGATGCCTTTAACATCTTGGCCACTTGAATTCTCGAAAGAATGAGCTGAAGCACCTTGTTTGCTACAATGGAGCATCGCTACAGTACCTTATACCTGCACTAATACGTGTTTTTTTTTTTTTTTTTTTTGTGGGGGGGGGGGGGCTAGATCCAAACTTTGCATGCGTCAAGCACAAAACATTTCTTGAACTAAGAAATATATAGGATAACATTTATCCTATGTTTGGTTAGAGTCATAAAAAGAATGATGGATGGAATTAAAAGAATGGATAATTTTTATCGATTAAAAAATTTTTAAAAAGATGGAAGAAAAAAAATAAGGATGGATGGAGTATGTGAGAGCCAGGTATCTATATTCATAAAATTATTCTTTTTCAACATTTTAACAAAATTCTAACACTTCTCCATGTTTTCTTTTATTTCATTTATATTTTTAGTACTATTTACTCTATACTATTAAATCTTATTATTAATTATTTTAATTTTAACATATAATTTTCGTAATTATAAATAAATAATAAATTAAAATAATTAGAATTATCTTTTATTTTTTAATTTTTATTCACTATTGTTTAGTTAACTATTTTATATTAAATTAATTAACTATTTTAATTAAATCATAAATTAATTAGTTATTTATATAATTAATATATAAAATTATTTATTAAAATAAAATAAAATAAAATATTTATATATTTTTTATATAATTATAAATTATAAAGACCATGATTTTATATATTGTTCTACTTTTTTTAGTATAAATAAGTGCTATAAATTGATAGCAGTAATACTTTTTATCATATGATAGTTTAATAAATATATTATTTAAATATCATCCATCATTTTTTTCATTTCTTCTATGCCGAACGGAAGAGAAAATCATTTTTATCCATCCTTCTATGTTTTATCCAACACATGGAAGGATAGATTGAAGATCCATCCATCGTCTCCCTCATCTATTCTTGCTGCCCTGTCCATCTTTTCTCTAATTCATCATTCATACCTGTTGCGGTCAATCCACTTGCGTCTGAATAAACATCAAAAAACCTACAAGAAAAGTCCACACTGATCGGAGTCGGCTCCGGCCAGGAACCTTCGATGCTTAAGTTAGCGGGATGGACTGGTCGATAGAAAAGCAAAGAGTACCCTCTCCAAACTAGCCAGTTTACTTTTCTTTTATAGATGTCGGGATGATAAC
Source organism: Cocos nucifera (assembly GCA_006176705.1). Lineage (NCBI taxonomy): Eukaryota > Viridiplantae > Streptophyta > Magnoliopsida > Arecales > Arecaceae > Cocos > Cocos nucifera. The sequence goes on from QRFJ01000618.1 coordinate 433,486, forward strand.
TATTTAGCACTTGGATTTCTCTTTTTTCAATGTAGTGTGATTATGGGTAGGTAGTTAAAACTATCCATTTATCATCATTGCCCACTCTTTTTGGAGGCGGTTTTGTAGAGCTAAACGTGGGCTAGGTGAGCTATTTAGAGTATTTCCGTTGGTCAACCGACTGGCTTGATACCAACTGATCATCAGTCGGTTGAAAGACTTGAAATCGATTGATGATTGGTTGAGAAGTTGGAGACCGATTGATAGTCAATCGGGAGATTTGGCATCGATCGACAGTTGGTCGGAAGAAATAATTTGGCCATCATCCGTCGAACTGAATGTCCATCGGATGGCAATATGTCAGCATTCCCGTCATTGTATTGTGGGAGAGTCGGTGGACCGTTGTGCATTGATTCTTCGACGAGCTTTCTCCATCATCGATCATCAGTCAGCGAACGACCATCGATGGCCTACAGTCAATTGGTTGCTGGTTGGTGAATTGGACGGTAGATTAACAACCACCAATAGTTGCCCCCCATGCATGCCCAAGTTTGATGCAATGATTTCATATTTTGTCTTGTTGCACCGAATGCAGGAGGTTAACACGTGGCGTCGCTTCGAACTTTATTTTGCCACTTACCATTAATAATTTCCACGACCTTCGATAAAGTTGCTGTCTGATGCTTCGGGCATCGCAATAGTCGTACGATCATAGAGCTCGAGGGATTTGATGTTCGGCCGATTTTCGGCCCACACATGTCAATATCTAGTGAGGCCCCTGCGAATCACAATTGTTGATGGATCCTATATATACTAGACTCCCTTCAAAGGTTTTTCTTCTATCACTTTTAGTATAAGGAGCTTTTGAAAAGTTTGCTTGTTCTTTCATCTTTTAGCTCTCAAGTTCGAAGTTCGAACCTTTTTTCTGACATCTTTTTGTTTCTTTCTTTTCATTTTGTTGAGTTGCATGCATGGCTGGTCATAGTAGTTCGTCACGAGGTCTGATAGCTGAAGCTTCCACACTGACAACGTCGGTTGTGGAGCAACTTCTAAATCAGTATCAAATCCTGGAGAACTTTTGGTTGTTGGTTCCTATCTCCGACGGTCAGGTGATCTCACCTCCATCGGGTTACATTGCTTTTTATTTAGAAAACCTTAGGTCGGGCCTTAGGTTTCCATTCCGGAGTTCTTTCGGAACATCTTCGACTATTATTAGGTGTGGCTAGTCCAGTTAGCGCTGAACTCCATTCAACTTTTGATAACTTTTGCCCTATTGTGTTGGTTAATCCCAACAATCCCTCGCCTTTAGACCTTGCTTTGCTCTTGAATCCCATCCAAAGGCTGACAGATGGTGGTACTTTGCCTCGAGGAGGCTTTCTTTTATCACTAGTCTTCTATCATCCATCCATGATTGGAAGATCTAGTTCTTCTTTTATTTCTTCCTCGGCTCCTTAGGATTTTTCGTCGGTGTGGGGAGAGCCGAATGTCCTTCCAAATGAAAAGAGTCTGATGAATCCAACTGATCGAAAGGATTTTCTTAAGCTAAAGATATGGAGATTCCCCCACAAAAATATTTGATTATTGAAGTGGCCCTGTACGATGCCAAACTTGGTCCGGCATCATCCGTAGGTATATATTGTGTCTACAGTTTCGAATTTTCTTTCCTTTAATCGGTTTTCAATATTAACCTGAATTTATTGTTTGGCTTTGTAGGGATGCATCCTCCTCTTGGGATTTTCATGGAGGAAGTTCGCCAATTTGCCACTCAAAAGAGGGTGGCATCCGACATCGATCCATTGCATGCACCGAAGAAGAGTCAGGTAGCTGGCCCTTCAGTTGTCACCAATTCTGTCGATGCTCCACTGATAGTGCCTTCCATCGTCCCCTTGCGTGCTCCAGTGGTAGCTACATCTTCCAAAGCTCCTCCGGCTGTCACACGGTCGGAGGAAGATATCATCATCATCGATGTATCGACTATTGCTCCTGCATCGGGAGTTCAGCCGACTGTTACTGCACCTGCTCTGCGACCAACTCCGGTTTGTCGGGGGCGTTCACCATTTCCATCCACACCCGAGTGGATGTCGGTGCCTCCTGAACAATCATTCACCAGAAGAAAAGGAAAGGCATCGATTTTTTTGTGCTGGCTGTAAGTGACGCTTCCAACCGTGGATACATGAACTCTGAATGAATCGACATTCGGATCTCAAAAGGTGGGTCGGCTCTTTTTGACCCTTAGCTGGCGAGGAGCTTGATCCATGCCATTCTTCTCTCGATCGATCGAGAGTGAGGAGGAGTCTAACTTTGGCCGAATTATTTGGCTCATTCTATCTCACTTTCATTGGGATAAGTCGGCCATTCATTTTACCTTTTTTCTTTTCTTCTTTTCTTTTTCCTTTTTTTTGACTAACTTGTTTTATCTTCTTTGAATAGTGGGCTCACGATATGGCCAAACTTGAGTCTAAAATATTCGATCTTCGATGTACGTGTTCCAACTCTTTGTTGGCCATAAACACCAAACCTGATTCGGTGGTTCATCAGTTGGAGCAATTGCAGAGGGATGCCACCGTCCGTGAGAACACTCTATCTAATGAGGTTTCTCGTCTCAGGGTTGAGCTCTAGTTGACTAGATCCGAACTTGAGTCAATTATGTTCAACCTTAAGTCGGCTCAAGAGAAGGTAAAGGCCTAGAAAAGCCGCACGAAAAAGAAGAAATGCATGGTGAATAAGCTGAAGAAGGATTATGACAGCTAGGCCAAGGAGGTGGAGGACTGTCGTTGAAAATGGTAGTCTGTCGATAGATAGGCATCTTCGGTCAAGGCGGAGATCCAAGTTCTGTGGCAGGATCTCAATCGGACAAAAGAGCTGGACATCGAGAAATTCAAGGCCTCATCCGACTTAAAGATCCTGATTCTTCAAGGAAGTGAAGCTTCCTATTGGATCGGATTTCGATGATGGTCAAGATGCTATTCAGCAGCTCTTTCCTGATCTTGACCTTAACAGTATCGTCGTCCCTAGTGCTGAAGAAGAGGAAGAGGGAGGAGATGATGGATCACCCACTGGCCCGATGGAGGATGGTGCTCCTGCCACTACTTTTGTTCCAACTAAGTTGGTTGTTCCCACAGTTCCCATGACTTCGATCGAGGGTATATTGGGTCCTTCTGTACTGACGAGTTTGGCTCACCAATCAGCTATTGAAGCTCTATCGGAGGACCAAGGAACTACTCCGACTGAACTTGTTCCACCAATGGACATTGCGCTGATGATCAAAGTTGAAGCCATTCCCGACCAACCTTCGAAGCAGTCAGTCATCGAGTAAACTTGTACTTTGCCTTCTTTTGCAACTGGTAGTTCAAATTTTGTAAGGACATAAAGTCCATTTTGTAATCTTCTTTTCACATTAATGAAAAACTTTATTTACATTTATCTTCTGTTGAGCAAATTTGACTTCTGCAAATACTTTGATTGTCCAGTCACTAACCATTTGTCTATCGATTTTATTTAACCAACCATTGGTTAGCTTTCTAACCAACTTAAAATTAGATTTTTAACCGGCCAACACTTAGTCGCTTTTTGAGATATTTATAGATCAGGGTCAAGCCAACCCTGAGTCAGTTTCTAACTGACTTTTAGTCAATTTTTTTTATCAACTAAATCGAAGTGCCTGATGATCGGGTATAAATTGACCATGGATCAATTTCTAACTGACCTTCGATCGGTCTTTTATCATCCGACACTTGATCGATTTATAGAAATGCATGATGATCGGGTGTAAGCCAAATGTCCTTCGATTCGATCATGGCCAAATTGATAAGGGTCATGTTCTTTACTAGTCAGGATAAGCCAACTAATTCATAACTAATAGCTCGATGCTTTTCTTTCCTTATCATTTCGTAAGGAAGTTATGCATCGACGCCATTTATAAGTCAGTCAGTCGGCCGTTCTGCTGCAGGAGGCTGGCTTATTTTCGATTAACCATGGTGATCACTCAAGATGGGTCGACTGAAGATCGGCACCAAATGATACTCCGATTGATGACCACCATTTAATGGTCGATTGCTGAGTCCTATCGACCATAATGTGCCAATGGTTGATCGGTTGTAAATTTTAATGGACAGTTGGTTGGTCAATTTTTTCTCCATTGCTTTGGAATTTGTATCGGTTCTCATCTAGTCGGTTCATTCAATTTTCAACCGACTGAAATGTTGATTAACTGATCATTGTTCATGGGTGAGACATCTTTGAAGAAAACTTTATAATAGTTTTATTCTTTGTGTTTGCCAAAAGTACATGAAGCTGATTTCATTGATAATACATTTTAAGATTGTTAGTATTCCATGTTCGGAGAACTTTGGCTCCATCGAGTATTTCGAGTCGATACGCTCTAAATTGAAGGGTCTCCATCACTCGATAGGGTCCTTCCCAGTTAGGAGAGAGTTTTTCTTGATCCAATGGTTTAGATACTTCGGCTCTCCACAGGACTAAGTCTTCTGGATGGATTTCTTTTAGCTTGATCCTTCTATTATAGTACCTTGCAACTCGTTGTTAATAGATTGCCATTCTGAATTGAGCTTGCTGTTGAACTTCGAGCAATAGATCCAAGTTCATCCTTTGGCGATCTGAATTACTTGATGAAGGGAAATCCTGATTTCCCGGTCCAGGTTCGTCCAGATCTGATTAGATCAAGAGATATATTTCAAAACTTTTCTCTTGATCTCAATCAGATCTTGATATGTTTCATATCTGATTCTTATTATTTTAATAAATAAAATAAAATAAGATAAATTAAATCAAATTCAATTTACCTGATTTGGGTAATCCTATTACCCTGTAGATGATCCTGATTGCAGCGGAAGGTTCTGGATCTTAGCCACGCAAGCGCCTGGCCTCTACCGGTATCCACTCGGGTTAGATCTGGAGATCCTCTTCTTCTCTATCACACCTCCAAAAATCAGATCTGGATCTGATCTGGAGGATCTTCAAAACTCTTTTGAAGATCAGCAGTCGTCCTTTTGCAGCAGCGCAGCCTTCTTGCTTTTGATCGCCTTTCCTTGATCTGAATCGCACCAACCAAAAGTCCAAAACACTTTTGGACGTGGAGAGCAAGGGGAGAAGAGACTATGGCATGGAGAGGAGGAGGGGAGAGGCAGCCTTGGGGCGTGGGGAAATTCTCAATTCATTTTAATTAGGGTTGGGCGCAGGGTCTTATTTATAGACCTCTTGTGATCCAACTCCTCTTCTTCCCAACCAATCACAACCCTTTGTGAAATCAGATCTAAATCTGATTGGTGGGAATAGAGTCCCCTGGATTCCTCCTTAGAGGGTGCCTAAGACCAGTCAAAGTTGGATTCTTAGTAGAACTCTAATTGGAATCCAAAAAGGGAGATGGAGTCCTTGTCCAACAAGGACTCCTAGGCGCCTCCTACTTGGGCTCACGCCACCCTAGGGTGGCGTGCGCCCTTCTCCTTGCCAGGTTCTGGCAGGGGGACAGGCCCCCACCAGCTCTCCAATAGGTGCATGACATGTGGTCAAAAGTCAAAGTGTCAATGGTCAACATTTGACCAGTCAAAGGTAGACTTTTGACCAAAGTCAAAGAACAAGAAATGGCAGGTGACCAAAAATGGCAGGTAATGTCTTACAAAATAAGACAACCTTTTCTGACTTGGACAACCTCCAGTCAGACCATATGAAGGCCTCTGATTGAGCACAAACTCCTTTGGCTCAGTCAGGACAACTTATTTATGATAGTAAAAGAAGAACGTTAGGTTCAATCGAGTGCTAGCACGATTTCCTTGAACCTAATTGAATCTCATTCAGATCAATTGAACTAGATCAGTTCAATTGATGATCACCAGATTCAAACCCTTGTTTGTGTGACCCAGTTAGGTTCAGTTCTGTATGGTAATGGGATATGTCATGATCTCTATCATCGACATCATCGAAACTCCTTTCGATGGATCAGAACTCTTCTGATTCGAACAGCTAGAATGATCGATCATCTAAATCATTCTAATTGCTCCCAAAATCCACCAGTGACACCTAGCAGTATATGGTGGCAACCCATCAGAGCTGAATGTGAAACTCTTGGTGCAGCTACCTGTGTGATTAAGTTCTTCTATCTTGAGCCCCGATCAGATTAGGGTTAAGGTGAACTCGTCAAACCCTAGTCTCTGTCATATGATGTAATCATTCGATTCGAGTCCAATGTGAAAATCTAAATAGAAACTCTTTCTATTATTTCACTCTGCCATGGCCATGGGCTTCTGGACTTGATTCTCATGATCATCATAGGGCTGCTCCTCTACCACCGAGGTAGATAGATTCCATCTTGATGCTATCCAGTTCCTACAATGAACATGCTATAGCCAACATACACCTCAGGGTTCCATATGGCTAGGAGACCGAGTAATGGTGTAGTCAAACTATAACACCCTCAAGGTGAACTGCCGATGCACCTCAGGTCAAAGAACCAGACACACTACTGCAGCATCGAGTCAGTCATTGACGAGAAGGTAGACTTCCTAATGACTACTCGAGGTGGTCACGCTCAGTGCCCTCGTTCTCTAACGAGTACCTGTACTCTCGCTCCGGTGTCTCCACACCGTAGACTCAAGACTCATCTACTAAAGAGAAGCGATTGTACACCAACCTTCCGGATCAATCACCATCCTCGTGATGATCCTATGGTCGGGAGCATTTTATGAGTTAATAATGATTATTCATGTCTTAAATTTTCAACTCTTGAAAATATGAATTATCATTACCATTAACTCAAAGGATGTATCACAGACACTAAATACACATATGTGATAGAAAATAACCCATTTTATTGATTATAGTCAAAATTATAATTTTGCCCCTAGAAGTGTATTACAAGTGTCAGCCAATTCTGGCTTCTAGGGCACATATATCTAACAATCTCCACTTGTCCTAAAGCCAATTGGCTACGTCTAAGTCCCATCTTCTCAAGGTCTTCGATCTTCTGTGGCCAAGGCTTTAAGTGGGTCTGCCACATTATCTGTGGAGTTGACTCTCTTTGACCCTCAACATAACTGAGACCTCGGCTCCTTAGCAAGGGCTATGGCGCCATTGTTGTCGCAGTAAAGAGGAATGGCATCTGATGGCATTACTCCAATTTCTGCAGCAAACTTCTTGTACCAGAATGCTTCCTTTGCAGCCTCTGATGCAGCGATATATTCTGCTTCCATGGTGGAATCTGCTATCACAGTTTGCTTGGAACTCTTCCAGCTGACAGCACCACCATTGCACACAAACAGACTTCCAGATGTCGACTTTCGATCATCTATATCGGACATGAAAGTCCGAGTCTGTGTATCCCTGGACTTGGAGTTCTCCATTACCAAAGACCAACATCATATCCTTAGTTCTTCTCAAGTACTTAAGGATACATTTCACAGAAGTTCCAGTGTTCTTCACCTGGATTTGACTGATATCTGCTTGTGACACTCACAGCATGGGCTATATCAGGTCGTGTACATAGCATGGCATACATGAGGCTCCCTATTGCAGAAGCATAAGGGATCTTGCTCATGCGTTCTATTTCCTCAGGTGTGCTGGGGCACATCTTCTTGGAAAGATGAATACCATGTCTGAAGGGTATTAATCCCCTCTTAGAGTTTTCCATACTAAA